>VZRZ01001590.1:1723525-1753003 GCA_013398175.1 Climacteris rufus | reverse complement strand
TTTTTTTTTAATTTTCTGAAAGAGTTGGGATTCTGAAATCAATATTTTGTGAGGAAAGGCTCTAGTCATAGCAATAAGCTCTTTGATCTCATAATGGATTTAGTGAGATACCATGCACAGACTATTTCAAGCAGCACATCAGGTCGATTCAGAAATGAAGGAATTGAGCTGGTTGCTTGAGAAGACTGAGTTTAAGTCACTGTTGTGTGACCTTAGATAAGTCACCAGTCCTCTGAGTCCTATTTCCTCATCTCATAAAATAGGAATAAGTGGGTTTATTCTGTCTCACAGGGTAATTGGGCAGCTAAATACGTAGGAAATGGTTGAGAGAGCTATAATAATAGGGGCCACATAAGTCCATAATGCTTCAGTAACGAAAGAGAAATGCTAGCACTAAGAAGTACTGTGCTAAAGTAATCATTGTTTGGAGTTAATGTACCTACTTCATGGGGTTTTCATTGAAGAAAGAACTGAATGTGTAATGTTATAGTGATGAAGTTCTGTTTTAAATTCCATGTGCCCAAGGCTTAAACTGTGAAATTACTGTAGCCACATCTGTAGTGCATTTAATCTAAAAAAGTCACTGCATATCTGCTGTTCTAATAGAATGTTTTAAGAATTTACATGGATATAAAAGGATTTATGCAATGCCATTGATGTCCAATTTTTAATACCTAATTTTCATTCCACAAGATTTCATATACTTTTACTTTTAGTTTATTTAAACTTGATTAGATAGGACTGAAAAATGGTTAAATGTGTGTATGTTAGTTTCAACTTGTGCTTCTGGACTTTGCTATTTGCTTCACCTTTTTTCACCTCTTCCCAGCTTTCTAAATTTTAAATATTTTGCTGGAGAACCAATTTTGCCAATTTTCATCATGTGAGAATCTGACTGTTTTCTCATTGCCTCAGCTTTCTAAATCTTCTTAAATCTTTATAGGTTCTCTGTTGTTGTCAACATCCTGAGTCCAGAGGCATGTCTTATTCTGGTTCCTGTTTCAATAAGCTTTTCAATGAGTCTAAGTAATTTAGCAGCCAAATAGGACATTAAAAATACTCTATGATTCTAAATGGACAAAACAAGATCATGTGTATTCACAGACTTTCTTTATGGACAAAATAAGCCATGGACTGTTCTCTCTGTCACTGTTTAAGTGCCATGAAAGCTGCATTTAAAAATCATTTTACTTTGATACTATGAATATTTTTGTGGAAATGCAAATTTTGTGGACAGAAAATATCACAGAGCTTCAATAGTCCAATAATGTATATCCTGAGAAGAATGTGTTAACAGGAACTGTTCCTCCAGATCTTTTTTTCTTAGTGTATGACATAATTCAGCTAGTGCATTGAAAGTGACTTTTTTTTATTATTTTTGCTATTTCTTAGTTCTGGAAGGCACCAAAACTGCAATGAAGAGAGACAATTAGGAAACACAGGATATTGACATATTCTAATACAAGTTATACAGCAAGTAGATATCCTTTAATTCTTAAGGGCATCTGTTGATTTTCCAAACAAAAATTTTATTGAGAAAGGGAATTCTTAAAGAAAACTATTTTGATAAAGAAATTAATTTTGTTCTAAAAACTCAAGAAAACTTAAACCATGAAAAGCTTTTCTGTTTTTCTTTTAAAAATTTACTTATTTTCCTGAAAAAAAATGGATAAAATATTTTATGAAGGAAGAATTTATTTTTTTTACTGCATTTTTAAATTTTTTGTATTGGAGAAATAAGAACATATGATTGTGGGAAGAGAAGTTTTCCACACTGTCATAAGTTTGGGAGTAACCAATATGGTGCAAAGAAAATTCTGTATTTGTACATAACCACCACTACAAGAGATTGAAAAATAGTTTTCATATGCAAAAACCTTGTAACAAGACTACAGAATTGCCTTCCAAAGGAGTGGACCCCTTTCTCTGAAATATTGAAAGAAGATGAGAAAGGAAACAAATTACATTCAGATCGTAGTTCCTTCCTTCCCTCTGTGAAAAGATGGATAGGAAGACCTAATATGTGTTTTGCATCTCTAAATTTAATTACACTGACATAAACTGTCCCCTTAGAGTAGATAGCTGTCTCCCCATAGCCATTTTACTTTCCAAATGCATTCTCTGATATACCCTGCAAAACTCTTAAAGCCTCTGAAGCAGAGACATCAGGACTGCAGATCCAACGAACCTTTGTTTTCTGGGCAGCAGCCAGATTTGATTCCTGGTAATTTTTCAGCCACTTTGGTTCTTGAGAATTTCTTTCACCACATCGACTTGAGCTGCTAACAGCTCTCTGTTCTGTACCATAGTCAGCATGTTGTCTAAACAGACCATTATCCCCAGTCCTTGCACACAGAAGGCCGCTACCATGGAGCTGACAAGAAGCCAAATGGTAGGCTGGAGATCTGCCAAAGTTCTCCTTCCCAGCAAAGCCTGGAGGAACCTTTGACATTTTTTCACTAGCAGGATAGTAAGACATGCTTGAGGTCTAATCTCGCCATCCAGTTGTCCCACATTGAGGTGTCTCTTAGGAGATGGAGATCCTCATCTTGCAATGCATGTATTGGTATGCTACTCCAGCATTCAGTCTTTTTAGATTTATCACAAATCAATTCTCATTCCTCTCTCTTTTTGAGCATCAAGGACAAATTTCATGCAAATGTTGTTTGAAGTGAGAGAATTTTTACCATTACTTGCTTTTACATAAGGAAAAATCATCTTTTTTTTAATGTATCAAATGTTTGTTTGAACCATGGGAAGAGAGGTGTGAAAAATAAAAAATATCTGCAAAATCTATCAATGTTGACATTGTATACTTAAATTTTACCAGAGTCTTTTCTTCTGTACTCAGGAGTTGAAACACCATTCTTCTTTCTCCTTGGCCAATCACATCTTAGGCATCATTAAAAGGAGGGGGACCAGCAGGTTGAAGGAGGTGCATCTCCTCTTCTATTCTGCCCTGGTGAGACTCCACTTGGAGTATGGCATTCAGCTCTGTGCCTTCCAACACAAGAAGGACATCGACCTGCTGGAGGTAGGCCATGAAAACGATAAGACCAAGGCTGCAGCACCTCTCCTATGAAGATGGGCTGAGAAAATTGGGGTACTGGAGAAGAGAAGAACCCAGGAAGACCTTATAGCACCTTCCAGTACCTGAAGGTGCCCTGCAAGAGAACTGGAGAGGAGCTTTTTAGAAGCACATAGGACAAGGGGGAATGGCTCTAAACAGAAAGAGCCTAGGTTTATATCAGATATCATTAAGAAATTATTCACTTTTGGGAGTAGTAAGACACTGAACAGGTTGCCCAGAGGAGTGGTAGAAGCTCCATCCATGGAAGTGTTCAAAGCAAGACTGAATGGTGCTATGAGCAAGCTAGTCTAATGGATAGCGTCCTTGCCCATATCTGGAACTAGGTGATCTTTAAGGTCCCTTCCAAGACATGCTATTTTATGATTCTAGGAATCCATAATTTCAGGGGCAGGCCATTTAGATTACCTGTGAACTTCATACTTTAAAAAAAATAAAATTCCTATAGTAACCAGAAAACCCAGTGCTACATTGGCTAGAACATTGGATTTGTGAGCCTCTGATTTTGACACAGAGCAGAACACATGTCCTCGTGGCACGAAAGAGCAACAAACTTCTTGGGTTAAAGCCTTGAGTTATTCAGTTCAATGAAAAATCTGCCTAGAAGTTTTTCACTTTACTGAAGCTGAAGGGATGAAAAGGAAAGGAGAGGTTCAGAAAACTAATTTTCTGTCCTATTAAAAAAAATTGATTTACGGAAAAGTTTCCAAAATAGGGATACAATGTTTATATACAATATTTCGCAAATGCCTGTATTCAAATAACCCAATTTTTTGGGATCAGTTTGATTGTTTCATGTAAGCTTTGAGTCTATTTGCTTGCTGTTAAAAAAGTAAGTAGGTAATTATATAAATTTTTTGAACAAAAAATTTGAAGTCAGTTCCAAAAAGCAGTCTGAATTTTGATTGATAGAAAGTATTAATCAAAGGTCTTTTCCAAGGTGACAGGAACTTCACAAAGAGTTTCTGATAAATCTTACTGTGAAGTGACTTGATAGATCCTATATTAGACTGTTAGCTGTATCTGTAAGATTTGAGCATATTTTCCTTTTACGTAGAATACTAAGCATTTTCATAAATTTTTCAATTTATAATGTATTAAGCTTGCTGGCTTTAGGGGTGCCACCATTCTCATTCCAAGACTTTTTGCCCACCTTACATAAGGTGAGGTTTATGACAAGGAGAAAATCCATCATTCTTTATTTCTATTTTCCAGAGGGTCTGAACTGAGCTATCAATCTAACATTAATGGATATCTGAGAAAAACAATATTTTGCAGCTTGATGTTACTATCTGTTGTTTCTCTTACTTCCCACATTTCAAATGCAGAAATACTTTCATATGCGTTATCTGTCCAGCTTTTAATTTCATGTACCAGATGATACAGAAAATCATTTCCTCTCTCCTGTTCACTGAAATAACAGTCCACAACTGCCATTTGCAACAGCAATCTTTTGAACCTATTTTTCTCTTTTGCACAAAGTGATTCAGTTATAGTTTGCAAATAATCAACAGCAAATACTTTTGATCATCTAATTGGAGTTCACCGCAAACATAAGGACCTTATCATGCTAAGTATGTATACCTGCAGCTTATCAGTGTCTGAAAATGCTCATCCAAATCCTTGTAAATTAGGCTAAAGACATCCTGATATGCACAAGAATCTGATTAGATGTAGTGTTTAATAAATGAAGATTATTTTTATTCCTACTTTCATGTTCTGTTGATGTTTTCTCTCATCACAGTGCACTTGATGACCCCTCTGTTATCTTTCACATACTGCTAGTAATAAACATTATCTTTGCTTGATTTGTAGAATGTTTTGTAGTTTTTATCTGTCTGATACATCTGCATTCTTAGATTATTGTCTTTTTCCAGATCTAGAAAAAAAATATTATCATATTGGAATTGCTCCATGACTCTCTTCTCTGATCCATTGTTTGAACCATAATTTTTATCACTGTTTCTATTCAACAAATCCACTATGTTAACCATTCTCAAATCTGGGTTTTTTGGATGTGATCTTCATTTTTTATTTCCCAACAGAGAACTCTGAAAAATATGAGTTTACCTAACAGATTTGATTACTCAGATGTCTGCTCTTTTAAACACAGCTGCAGTTACCAGTCCTGTCTGAAACAGTCTGACAATGGCAAAGCAGACCTTAAAATAACCAGTACCTGGTTACAATATGTGCAGAGATTCTGATCTCCATCAAGGAAGTTCTGTTGATAAAATGGAGGACATTTTCATGTCCTTTTAATGATTTTACATTCATTGATAGCACCAACCTTGTCTAGTTTGCAAATGAATTCATAAAGGTAAAATAACACATGGTTTCTTTTCTTTTCTTTTTAATTTTTCTTTTTATTACCTACATATTTCATGGTCCTTCCAAAGGTTACATCTACTAAATGTGAAAAGTTGTTCCCTCTGCAGTTACCTTTCTTGGGAAAAAAGCCTAATTTGCAGTAATCAGAAGTAGTTTTGTTCCTGCCATCCTGCATTGGTCTCTTTTACCCATGGACTGCTTATCTGTTTGGTAATCAAGCTAAGCTTACTGTGCCAGGTACTGTGCTCACTGTCTCCAGTATAGAACCAGATGATACAGAAAAGTTCCTCACAGGGCCAGCTCAATTGTGGAAGCAGATCAGTTATATTAGTGTAGCTCGTTACACAATCTAGTTATATGACTCCATATCACATTTCCAGAGGGAAAAGAAAAATCAGTCAAAAGCAGTTTGTGAGAGTAATTGTTGTGTAGGATAGGAATCTTAGAATATTACAAGGAATGGAAAAATTGCCCTTGCTAAGTATTGGTGCTGCTTTTCTCTCTCTTGGTCTGTTTGTGTTGAGGTATGAGGAGTGGCCTTGTAACAAAGCACTAGCTCTATGCAAGACTTTTCCTCTCCATGCTGTGATCCAATCCCCCTGACTCATATTTCTAGACAGCACATGTGCCTGTTGCCCATGATGGTCCTTCTATCCACTAACATTCTCTAGTTCTCATCCAGTGTGTTCATACTTGTTTTAGGTAAGAGAGATCCTCAGGGACTATACACATTTTTTAAATTTAAATCTTTAACTCAGACAATGGTTTTGTTTGCTTCAGAAGGCAATGGCAAACTCTGTCTGTTATGAACGTATAAGAAACCATGACTTTTGCTTAAAGTTTCTGTATTAGATGTGTTATGTTAAGTGAAGAGAACAACAAATTTTCAAACAATTACTGTTTCAAAAAAAAATTTAAGAATACTTATTAAATGTTTACCTTTCAAATAATAAATAAATCTCATACTTCAATAAGGCTTTTATTTTATGTACTTAATGTTAAATTTGTCTCAAGTATATTTTATATTTCACTACTTTTCATGGCATATGGTTCAGAAAAATATCATAGATTACCCATGACAGATAAAATATAAAATTTAACTTCTAATATTACTCCTTATTTTGTGTAACTCCTAAAATCAAAGACCCATTTCTGAAAATATTGCATCAAAGTCACTTGGCATAATTTTTTTTTTAATAAATAAGAAATATATAACTTATAAGCAGTTAGTACTTTACAATATTATACCTTAGATTATACCTTAAAAGCTGAAGAGTAAAATGCTTGCTCCCCAGGAGATTCATTACTGGCAAATCAGTACAGTTTATGACAGCCAAAATTTATGAATAATGTTGAAATGAAACCACAAAGTGAGTCTGAATTTATGAATCCAACTCTAGAATTCAGTTCAGGTGCTTTAAAATTCTTAGGCCTGTACTCTTTTTACCAGACTAACAGTACAAAAATAATTTCCAAAACTGTGATTAGTAGAGAAAAAACTCCACCTTGCTTTTACTAAAAGCAATGAGTTGGAGAGAACTAGAAACTTTTTGTATATATGGTCTGAGAAGAGACTTCTACATCCTGTGGGAGTTACCACAGGGTGTTGAGTGTGTGGCTAAGCAGGCAGGAAAACTGGTCCCATGTTCCTGTAACACAGGTCAGCTTAGGAGGAGAAACTCTGGAATGAAAACAGAAGTCAGGGTAAATGGAGATAGAGATAAAATATCAAGGAGAAATGAAAATATGGGGAAGTAAGTTCTGTTATTTTTTCATGCACATTGTGGTGTTGCTAGAGCTCTTGACAGGACCAGGTATCTTGAAAAAATTAGATGGATGTAGCAGTTGCCCTGAGGGGCTTAAACATATGGGAATAAAATATGTGAGACTAAAGACAGTGGTTTGAAACACAATAGCCTAAATATGTGGGATTTCAATAGCAGAGGAGAGCTGAGGTACATCATACATCAAATTCACATGTATCTGAAGTTCAAAGAATCACTATGTTCTGCAAAGGTCTTTCTCACCTCAGAACTGCACAAAGAACAAGGAGCATAGAGTTTAAAAAGAAAAACTCCGAGACAAAAACTAGAAAACAATCTCCATTGTAATTTCTCTTTTAGCCTGATAATAGCTTTGTCTTACAAACAGTTAAACTAGTGATGTGAAACATGCCCTGCTTTATTGATGTAAAAGTAGAAAACAGCTGATTTACTTTTAATTTTGAAATTAATTTTCATTCCAAGTGAATGATCAGTCTCCTCTCAACACAAATCTAAGTTAAGATGCTCTCAGAAAGCATTATTTGGCAAATTAAACTAATTTGCAGGATTGTTTCTCAGTGGAATTTGAACTGCAACTCCATTTTATGACCACAGCACAAGGATACGTATGTATCTCTACCAATTTCCTGATCAGTAAGTAACTACTTACTTACATTATTTTGGGGTGTTTTCTCTCTCTCTCTCTCTTTTTTTTTCCCCCACCACAAAAATGATGGCAGTTTTAATTATAAAACAGTCACACCAAACACATTTGTTTTCTGAAAAACCTTTATCTTTCTTGTATTCAGCATAGTGTGGTGATAGAGCCACCTGACAGTGTGAAAGAAGGCTTATACATCAAACCATCACCCAGGACTTTTATATGAAAAAGTGAAACAGTCATTTCACAAAGTGGTTTCAGAGCAAATCTGCGAGTATATATAAAATTTCTTAGTCTTTTCAGATACAATTGAGAATTTTCTTTTTATTCATCCACATATCTTGTCTTTTACTGTCATACTGCTATCCTCAATAACATTTGTGGTACAGGTGAATTATATATTACATAAAGTTCGCTTTAATTAGTTTTATGTTTGTACTCTTGCAGTTAGTTTTGTGTTCATTGTCTTCAATATGGTATTCAATGTACCCATCCCTCTTTCGTAGAAAAGGTCTGGAAAGCTTCTGATTGAATCCCTACTAAATCACTGTACTTAATAGCTCATTACATTGAGCACTACAAAGCTTAAATTGCAGACTACAGAATACTGCAATGCAAATCATAGATGTAGTCTTCCAAATTATCTACTTCTTGTATTTCAATAAGCATATGGAAATCAATGTTAGCATTATTCATATCTGCCAAATAACATTTTGTTCCTTAGTAGTAACCAATAATTGCTTTTGTGTTTCCCAACTGAAAGGATTAAGCACCTTGAAACTCAAGATCTTTGAAACCTTTGGGAATTGCAGTGAAGTAAAGGAAAAGTACAAATACATAAATTTCCTACTACTTAAACCCAGTTTATTACATCTAGTTAATTACCCTATAAATTAAGGAGTCTGATGACTAATTATTTGTTGCGGTTCGCTGATACAGCACGATCCCGCAGGGGTCTGCCCCAGCCGCTTGGCAGGGCAGCCCCAGATCTGGCCTGTGCCGCCCTGCACGGAGGCAGCCCCGCTGGGGTTGCCTCTGCTGAAACGGAGCCCAGGTTGCTGTCCTCGGTGGGGACAGCTGGAATGCCTGCCCCCTTGGCACTGCCAGGGCTTGTCCCCCTTGGGCAGACACGGCAGCAGGGAAACCTGGTGTTCCCGTGCACACCTGGGGCCAGCCAGCTCCAGAGTGCCATGCCTGAGGACAGCGGTCCCACTGGGCTGGCAACCTGTCAGTCAAACCATGTCCAGCCCATCCTTTGGTGATTGGTTTAGGTCAGCATTCTGCCTCTATTTCCTGGATTTTAAAAGTGCTTTGCAAGTTCAGATGTGCACCTTTTTTCTCCTGTACATGCTTGCAATAAACCTGGACTGCTGTGTGGGATAGGCCCCTCCGTACCATCTCTTTGTCTCTGTCGTGCTTACATCACAAGGTGGGAGATCGCAGCTCCAGCGCCCCTGCACTTACTGCCGACGTACTCTTGCAAAGAGGAGCTGGGGGCAGGGCCGAAGGGTGCTGGTTCCAGTCAACACGGTGGGCTTTGTGCAGCATTTTAAACCCACTACCTAGCCGTGGCAATTATTGACATCTATCAATCCATTATGCACTGAGGCTTCAAACTCAGATAAAAGTAACTAATAAAGAAATAGATTGCTAGATACATACTCATGGTATAGAAAAGAAAAAAATAATATAGGAAAGCTAAGTCATATTTTATGTAATTATTGATGACTGAGAGACAGATATTTCGGGTAACCCATTAACTTTAAACAGCTAACTGTTTAAGCAACTTAATTTCTATGATTTATCACAGAATAATTTAATGAAACTATTTTTTAGGTTAATTGGCAGTGATTTCTCGTAGAGATTTTAAATAATACTAACTTTTTTTCTTTAGAATTTGTAGAGAAATTCCATTACATACTTTCCCATGCTAGATAGGCCAAACAATGAAAAGGTTGGTACAAATTATGTTTACTACACTGAAAGGAGGTTAATTTTGATGTTCTTTACAGCAGACAGTAATGACATGATTTACAAGAGGGTTTTGGTAGTAATTTAGTGTCGTGCTGACCGCAAGCCGCCCGGTGGCCTTGGCAGGCAACAAGTCTGGTGTCCCAGCAGCAGGCAAACCAGTGTCCTGTCAGCAGCTGTCAGTGCTGCCTGCAAGTAGCTGGGAAGGCTGGCTGCAGCAAGGTTGTTGCTAAGCAACAGGTGAGGGTGAAGGAAGGGAGAGGGGCCTTCTCTTTGCCTGCAGTCCCAACTTTATTTCAGCCCTGAGGGGCAGAATTCAAGTCAAAAGGAGAGGCAGAGGAGAAAGGCACTGGGGAGCAGTTAACAGCCCCTTTTTAAATGGGGGCGGAGAAGGGAAGGAACAAAGGGACAAACCAATAGGGAAATGATGAGGGGTGACAGGGAGCAAATCACAAAGGGTTAGGGGAGGAACATATTTGAATCAACCAATGGGGAACCGAACTGAACAGAACTTTCTGGAACTCAATACATAGGCAATAAAACACATGAATAAACGTAGGAGTCTAAACCAATAGCATTGTGGGAACAGAGAGGTTTCTAGAAGGAAAGGAGGAGATGCTGCTAGAGGGACACCCAGTGGGGAGTAGCCTTAAACCTTGGTCGCGCCCTTGGATCCACCCTCAGGGTTGGAGTCCTGGGTGGGGAAATCCACCCACTGTATGTCACTCAGCCCCAAGGTGGGCTGGGTCACCGCAACAATTTAGGGAGAAGTGAAACTGGTAGTTAGCAGCAACTTCTGAAGGCAACAATTTTGTACTGATATAACCTGTGTGTGCTGTTGTTTAGGTCATTAGATTTCTCAAAGTCAATCATGTTGAGAGGGGTTTACAGCGGTCAAGACCTTGGCCTTTGCTGCACTGTTAGTAGTGCTGGAGTCTTAAAAGGAAATTAAAAAGAAAAATTAGATAATACTGGAAAATGAGGGAAATGTTAGAAACAAAATAAATACTAGGAAGACACCTTGGCAAAACTCGGTTAAACATATTAAACATATTAACATTAACAAAATTAACAAAAACATTAACATTTACATATTTAAGTGAATTTTCCAATAAAAAATAAAAATAAAAAGAAGAATTTTCTAATAAAAAATAGCATGGAATCAATGGCTAGCAGAGTGTGGGGTTTTGTTCACTAAACAATCACTTATGAGACACAAATTAAATCTGTCTGTTTAGGTTTTCAGGTAAACATAAAAGTAAGAAAATCTGTAGAGACAGCAAGCATTTATATACAAGTATCGTCTACAATAATGTTTCCATCTTTGCATGAGATTTATAGCGTAGCCATTGTGCTGCATGCTGTGACCAGCTTTGCAAACCAAACACGTTGCTTTTGGTTAGCCATTTTGTTTTTCTTTAATTCAGTACCATTGTGGTAATATAATAGGAGGTCATCTGTCAGCAGTGAGTGAAAAGGTAATGACCTTTACTATATCATATTTGGCACCTGTACTGAGGTGCACATTGTGTTCCTGAACCAATTCTTACCACTCTAAGGGCCTCTCTGGAGTGCACTGGTGAATCTATACTTCTGCAGGAAGAGATATCAAGTATGTACTAACCTTTTCACACTTCAATCCCATTTCCAAGGTAAGAGCCAGCACATCACAAAACAGAAACTTTCTGGGTACCAGTTTCAGGCAAAGGGGTAGGAAGAACAGTGTCACTCAACAAAAATATTTGCAGTACAGTCACAAGGCAGTATAAATTGACAGTTAATGTGGGGTTTAATCCTATTTTCTTCTCAGCAAATTTTCACCACTTGCAGTTCAAATCTGTCAATACAGTTTCATTTACTTCCAGCAATGACTTCTATCCCACAAATAGTGGGTCTGAAATTAAGCGCATATGTGTGATCATGGTCATGGTTTTTCTTCACAGTATTTAAAATAACTTCATATTATTTGCTCGGTTCTTATAGACCTCAGAATTACATAGCCAGAAACAGGTGCCTCTACACTTGTTCCTGATGATAGGCTGATATTAACTTCATGGATGTGACCTCAAATTCCAAGAGACTCATAGTGTCAGTGTCACAGCAGAGCATAAATTCTTTTTAAAGAGAAGAAATATTTGTTAGAGAGTATATGTAAGCAGGAGACATATAATTTTTCAGGTAGAAATGAACTCTGAGGGCTCATGTGTAGTGAGGTATTTATTGTCAAAGGTGTTATCTGGATTCCAGAATTATTTATACGTCTCTTTTCATAATAAATAACTCCCCTGTGCCACTTAAAAAGACCATGGCATTCATCTCATTTCATGGTGAATGAGCAGCTTGTTACGTGGATGGAGTAGAATTTATTCCCCAGTGTCAATTTTGAAATATTTTAAGATGCCTGGGAAAATATCTTTTATGCAATATGCTAGATGAGTTTTAAACGGGCTGGACAAACTTTTTTCTAAAATAAAAAAAAATATATTAACCATTAACTCATTATTTCCAGATTTCTTCTCGCTTTTATAAAAACCGTGCTAATTTTTTTTTTCTCTTGACAAATGTTCTCCTCTGAGATCCTGATCTTTTACAAGTATTTGGATTTATTTATTCAAACGTTAGAATGGCTCAGACTCTGGTGTTGTAGAGAGGCACATGAGGGTGGATCTGGATCTCTCTTCTCTATCATTGGCAGCAGATCCTTCAATCAATGACACGTGCTGAGCACATGAAGGTTAAATATTTGATTTTATCCAAGAGAATATCTTCCTGTTTTTAACTTTCAATGGTTTACCTATTTTTCAATATTTTGAATAGAAATCCTGCAGGCTTCTCTATGTATGACACTTGCAAAATAAAAGATCTAGGCAAGTCATTTAGTAGATGAAGGTATTTGTCAGAGACATCCTAGAGCAGATACCTGCTTTCAGATCTGTGAAAGAAGTTGCAGTCATGACAGGTAAAGTAGCCCTGATAAAAGGAAGACAAAACAAAAGTTGCTTCATAAAGTACATTCACTTCTGCTGGTGTTTTTGCTGCTTCTAATAATCTCAAAGGTAAAAACCAAGAGACTTAGCAAAAGTAGTTTTGAGCAATGAAATAAATCTAATATTGAAGAGTTCATAGCTTGGACAATTGCTGAATACATTACTGAAAGACACTTTAGTAAATAAAGTCAGCATCTATTTGTTACCAGTCATATTTGCAGGGAGTTAATATGTTTCTAGAAGGAAGACACTGTTTTAAAGAGTGTGTTGACGTCCTCATGACTGGATACAGGAAAAGCAAAAACAAAGTGTTGAATGACAGATAATGATGCTTCTGAACCCATAATAAGTTTGCTATTTCACTCTTTGTTGTGAGTTTCTTTGGGAAATATCTACAAAATAAGTATCAAAACAAAACCATCTTCATGTATAATTTTAACACATATGTTGCATAGTGTTGCCACTTAGAAACTTCAGATGCTGCTTGAACTAATGGGTGGAGAATAAAGGATATTTGTTACCTTACTAACACTAGATATTGCAGCCAAGACTGAGCTTCATCTTCCATATAAGTAATTTGGACTTTGAATTTAATATTCAGAACCAGTGGATTTCCAACCACTCTAAAAAAATCTGAGGCATGTCGTGGGTGCAACTTTTCCTCAGGGAACACAGCAGGATACTAGCAGAGCAGAATCCCAGGTGAGAGTCTATTCTTCGGCTGAATGAGACTATCATGGAAGTAGATAATGCAATTATCTTAAATTTTACTGATTTACATTATATATTTATGTATTTATTTATATAAATAAAGCTTCTCAGGCTCTCTTACTCTTCAGATGTACTTAAGCTCGGAAGGCAGTGCAGTCACACAGTTCTGAACCTAAGGAAGAAACAGGAAGCATATAATAGCCTAGATTATTACAGTCTTGTGGAATAATATGGGGTTTTCCCCCCTTCTGTAATCAGCAGGATGCTTATGATCAAATATGTGTTTTTTTGCATGGATTTAGGGTTGTTGTGACGTGTTGTTAAGCTTATGACCAAAAAAGTCTGAGACAACAGTGCTGTTTGATAATATACAGATGACAGTTATGAAACAAGAAGAAATCAGTGCTAAAGCTCTGCCTGTGTGCATGATAGCTGTTCCTAAGAAGTTCTGAAACAGATAAAGTGATATTTACTTTTCTCTTGGCTCATCAGGAAAGTTATGACTGCATAGTTTGTGGGGTTTTTTTCAAATCTCTGCTTTATACAAAGTAACTGGATAAGGCCATGGGAAATACTCATCCCCCCAATGGTAAGTAGTGCTAGATGCCTGGGGAAGAGCAAATGAGAAGAGGAGGAGCACTCTGCAAGGCTTCATGAAGATGGTTCTACAGCCTTCTTCCCCTGATGGTGATGCTACAGTGGCTGAGGTCAAGAGGCTGTCCCCAATGAATGAACATGTTAGCTTTCTTCCATATGAGCAGCATTATCATGAAATCTTAAGGATACCATTTTTGAAAGTGCAAGAATTCACCAGAAAATATCACAGCTCTTTGGGCATGTGTCTCCCTTAAGAAAGAAGTAGAGTTTGTGGGTGATCTCATGGGCTAAAGAAATGAAATGTAAGGCCTAATTTAAATGATAGGTGCCAACTTGAAACCTATAACTTCATTTGCACCCTGTGCTCCACAGTGAGGACAAGTGACAGGAAAACAAGACAAGTTGGCCAATAACATGATGCAGTAGGGTGGTGGACCTGAAAGCCCACCCCACTCCAGCAGAGTGTGGAGGTCAGAGGCATTTCACAATGGAAAATGGAAGCTTGACAAGGGGTTATCCTCACTTCTGCAGTGGCAATACTGTGCTGGTGTCACTTATATGGAAAGCTGAAGGTGGCAGTTCTCCCAAATCCTTTTCTATATGAACATAAGAAATATGGAACTGACCACAGCAAAAGAGAGCAGTCAATCTACAGCTGTGGGTCAGGGTTTCAGTGGGCACACTAGTAAGTAGTTGGGTGGTTTGAAGGATTCAGAATGAAACAGCAGTCTGAGATCCTTCTTGGGAGGACTTCAGTCAGCTGAGCACTGTGATTAGAACTGAAAGGAACATGTGGAAAAGAGTGTGAATGAGTCTCGTTCCCCATGTGAGTATTGTTTGAAGGGGAAAAGAAAAATAAAAGACAGGAGAGGTTAAACTGACTGTTAAATAGAAGCACATTTCTTGCACATAAAGTTTTATTGTGAGGGTTGTGTTTATGGGCTTAGTGAGAAGGGCTGATTAAATGGCAGGTTAATAAAGGGACAGCATGTGGTTTCTGAACTAGGTGGAGAAAAGTTATAAGGTGGGAGAGAAAAAAGGCTGACTGAGAGCCAAGTATGGAAAGAGGAAATTTTACATTGACACAGCTCATAATCAGTGCTCCTTAGTCAGTATGGAGGAAGCTGTTGCAGAGAGGAAAAATAAATGTGGCATGTTGAATTGCTTTGCCACCAAGGCTGGTAAATTCATGACTAGGGTCTGCTCTACCCCTGGTGACTGCAACTTGTGCAAGTTTCAAAGTTTCTAGCCCAGCACAAGGTAAACCTGTTGTGATAGCATCAAAGTCAAGTATAATAAAGGTATAAAGAACTGAAAATTTTGTACATAACCTTGTATGCTAAAATGGATCCTTTTACATAGGTAAGTGGCCAAAAATTGAAGAAAGAAAAGAGCAAAAAGTTTACAGTGATGCCTTTTGTATAAATATGCACGATACAATTATAATATCACTCACTAATAGAACAATAGATCATGTGATCTGGATATGATAACCACTGGAAAAATTTGTCAAAACATTGTCGTATCTTGAAGCAACTGAGAGTAGGTATTTTATGTGTAATTGTCATACATCTACAATTACAAGGGTACAGAAGAACTCAAGTAACTGAAGTGGTTTCTTTTATTGTATTATCTCAGTCTGGTGTCTTTTCCACTTTGAAAACCTTGGCATCATTCTCTAAAGCTAGAATATGCATGATTTGACAATAAAAAGAGGTAAATCCATTTGCTGAATGTGCATGCAAGCACAGGTCCAACTGTCTAACTTTCATAACTAAAATTTGTCAAAGGTTCTACACATCTGTGTTCTACCATCTACATCGGTGTTTGCCAGGCAAATTCCATCTGCTTGCATCTGTGGTACTTATCCTTCTTTGTTGACTTAGCATTTCCTGAAATACAACTTGCTTTGATCTATAGTCTTGAAAATGGCTATTTAGTGTGGCAAATTATAATTTCAAATACTGCATCAGCACTTTTGAAAAATACCACTGTTTTGCCAGAAATCCATTATTTTTATGAAAAGTTAGATGTGCTTCTTTGTAATGGAACATTATGACAGGATGCCCTCAAGTGGCAAAATACAGACTCCACCCAGTAAAAATTAAAGGGGTTAATATATAGATATATTCCCTGCTAGAAGACACCCTGTTGGTTCAGATATTGATGGTCTAGATGAACTTAAATATCTCCTAGTTCCAAAACAGTATCAGGAAATGAAGTAAAATCACCTAATATAATTTTTGCAAGATAAAAACTGAGGGAGGAAAGATGTTAACAAAGATAAAATATTGTCTAGCTTTTAGCCTACGTGGATTGAATAATTTCTTGCCTACCATATTAGCTTCTAGTTCTTTCACTAGACTAGTAAAATCTTCATATAATTCCTGGTGTTGTTTGATAGGAATTCTCAACAATCAGTGTAATTGCATGAATTCTCATATATTTGCATTAATTCAGGCAAGAGCCTTCTATTTCAAAACCGTACTGTACCAAGCCCCATAAAAGTGAAGTACATCCATGTACTCGTAAATAATCACAGATGATGTTTTATAGGTTCACTGTTCTTTGGCAATACAGCACACATTGACACAAATAATTTTCTGAATTCATAGGAAGTTGGCTTGCACTGAGTGACAAACCTGGCAACAACAACAAAAAGAAATATTCAGCAGTTGGTATGAATTTATTTTTTAGAAGCTCTTCAACTCTTATGAAGAAATTTCATTCTATATCCCCTTAAAAAGAAAAAACAAAACCAGAAGATTTGACTAACTCAATTTAATTTTTTCCAGTACCCAACAGAGGTTTTGCAAGGAATACCATTATTACTTTGTTAATATAGTTAGTTTATCTTATATGAGATTTAAAAAAAAAAGAAAAGGTTTTGTATGTAAGCCAGAATATATAAATTTGAAATGTTCATTATTAATCCAAATGTCACCATGATAACTCTGCTAAATAGAATAGAACAGAATTTTAGCAGTTGCTATTTCTTTCTCTTTAAAATTGCACTTTTAAACTAAACAGATCTCATCTAAAAAAATATTGGAAAATAAGTGGTAAGTAGTTCATTTAATCCTAAAATCTTTCTCTTTATAGTCACTGTTTTGTCTAACATCTGAGGTTTCTCTTCATTAGGTCTCTAATCTTCTTAAAACCTCCCTTTTCCATGAGAGCCACAAGTACTTCCACATAAGTTTTTTAAGTAGGTAATTCTACACACATTCGTAAGGCTGATGTGACATCATCTGCTCAAGGACAAAGGACTTGTCTTTATTAAAACATCATGCTTTTCAGTCGTCTTTTACTTGGCTAAGACTTATATTATTTTTAAAAGTACCACACTGAAGATTTTGCATGAAGCCTAAGAGGTTTTAAAATAATGCAGATAACCCTATTCTGATCTTAGGAAAAAAGCACTAAACAACCCAACCCCAAAATAAAACCACAAAACAAACAAACAAAAAAACTATGAAAAATCATTAATGTTACCACAGGTGTGGGAAATGATGCTAGAATAATTCCCTTTTTGCACAACACTCTTTCCCTGACACTCTGCTCAGGCGACTACGTGCCCACATAATGTGGTCCTTGCCCTCTTACTCTCCCCTTCTGACTGCCTGGGTCAGTCTTTACATAAAAGAACCCAAGTTCCACCTACAAAGCCGTCTCTCTGTCTTTATTTTCATGGCAGACACTTTTATATCAGAGTACTTTCATCACAGTGGCACCCATACCAGAGCTACAATACTGTAGTTAAGGGTCTGTTCTTTGGCATTTCTATTCTAAAGCACTATTGTATGAGGTTGCTCAGCAGTTAAAATTCCTTCCATGCTGAGACTTGGCATACAAGTGCTGAGCTCAAAAGCAATTTAATTTTTTTAAATTTTGTTTTCAACACTCTGGTGTGCCTTTGGAAAATGTAAAGGTGAAAAACAATAAATGCTGGCTGTCTTTGAATGATTGCTGGATTTGTGATAGTGTAAGTGTTTTTTATAATGTAATATTGCATGTTGTTTGTCAGCGATGTAGTTTTAAGGGACTGTCTGAAATCCTTGAAATAAGTAAAACAAGATCCAGTAGTAATTCTGTCTGAATGGATGCTACATTTGCTAGAGTGTGAAGGTGCTTTCCTATAATGATAATTTTTTAAGATTGTATGGTTATTTTAGAGGTATAGATAATAATAAGTATATTAAAATCAGAATACTTTAAAAATCAGAATAACTTTAACCAGGAGATTTAGGAGATAAAACAGTTGCCACATAGACTGAAACAGAATTCTTATCTTCTCATCCACTGCATGAAACTATGGAGCTAGGTTCACTCTCAGCATTTCACACCATCCTTTGAAGCCATTGTTAGGAGTTGCTCATAGTGGCAAGGTGCCAGACTGATGGACTTTTGGTCTTTCCCCTGTAGTTAAGAACAGAAAGGGTGCTGAGCAGCTTAATGTGGATTAATAGCGACATTTTAAATTATATCACTCATTTCAGAAAAGGCAGGAAAACATTGAATTATGTTACATTGGTATGTTGATTTACGGTCCTCATACACCCAGAAACATCGCTAGTAATAGAAAAAAAATACATTAAATGCATAATGGGTTTGAAATCTGACAGTAGGACGTAATTTGATGAAGGTACACTAGCCAGAATCTTTTATTTATTCTAAAGTGTAAATGCCAAAGGTAAATGGCATACATATTTTTCACAAGTTACCTCATTGGTCATATCTGAAGTATCTAAACTGGCTTTTAAGATGTCTATGGGTCTGTTTGGAAGAATGATATACAAGTATATATGGCCCTAAATTCTCTAACCCTCCCAAGCAGGTTTCCCAGTAAACTAAGCAGTCCTCAAAAACCTAGTCATGCTCTGATACTACATTTTCACATTTTCTTCTGAATAATAATCTATGTACTGTCTCTTTCTCAGTATATTGTGCTTATGTAATTCAAACAGTATATATTATGCTTATATAATTCAGCATACCTTAAAGAGAGAAAGAATTAAGTATCAAATGTTGTCTAGCCTGAAAAATATTTGTATTTCTGACATTTTTCTTTCCCAGGTTTTCAGTATAAGCCCAAGAAATGTTTATACCTTTAAAGGCATCTATCTCTTGCTGGAAATGGAAAACCAGACAAACTCAAATACTGCGTCCCCTTGATGCTGCAGTTCCTTTGTAAGGATTACAGGTAGGTGGAAAAATTGTGGGCATGCAGGCATGCACAAAAAGGGTGTTGAAGAGTGAATTCTTCCCAGAATCAGGTTATTGTCAGTAACAAGCTGGTTCTTCTAAGCTTCTTGTTTTGGAAATATCTAGCATCAACAGCACCCCCAAAAATGTGCAGACAAGGTACTGGTGGTCCAAGAAAAAAATGCAAACATATGACAAATAAAGTCCAAAACCCATTTACCTATCTTGATGAACCTATACTCAGTTCTGTTACCTTCCATTTTACTGGAAAATCAAACACAGAAATGTAATTGGAATAGCAGCAGTACTCTAATTCCAAATCAATTGTCTGCTGGAACAGTAGAGGAAACATTTTTTTAAGTATTAGCCATCTATGCTCTCCTTTTTGTGTAAATATCCTCTTTTTCAAGATTAGTCAAGTGCAATAATCATCTCTCTTTTATAACAAAATGTACAAAATATCTGAAGCAATTAGACTGCATTACTGTCTAATTAAAACAAATGGTAATTTTCAAATCAGAGCAGCTCTATTTTCTGTAGCTATACAATCACAAATTAGTTAATTCTTAGATTAGTGGGCTTCTGCTGGAGTCACTGACAAGCTCTTTCAGTACAGTACAGAAGTATGAACACACTTCTGTATCACAACCAATTAGTAAATAATTCTGTTACTCATTAGGCAATTAAAGATTCCTTTTCTTTTTTACATGTTTTTACACAAGCATGTGAATTCGGGTGCTTATGAATATGTATACCCTGTAGGATTAAAATGAAATGTACTCACTTATAGAGTATTATTTATGAATTATCAAATTAAAAAGTGCTTCTTCACGCAGTGGCTGTTGGTGAGGTTTTTAATTGTGTACCAAAAGTAGGTGATGGATGTGCAAATATTAAAACCAGATGTCTTAGTCTCTTGATCTTTAAATTGTCAGTGTACTAATTTTTTTAACTGAGTCAGTTTACTCATTTCTTCTGTCAAAAGTATGTTCCATGTTTTGCTTTAATGATGGACACTATTCCTTGCACTGCAAACTGTGAAGATTGATGAGAAATTTTAACAAATCAGAAAAGAGATAAGGAATATTTTGATTAGACATTTTAATTTTTCAAAGAAGAAGAGTGAATAAATACATCACAAAATGACAGGATAGGGCCAATGTGTAAACAGCTGAAAAAAAATCCTCCAATTTTTGTAAAGAAGTAATTACACTAAATCAGTCAATAAATTATTTTAATTACAGAGAAAAATATAGAAGTAAATTCTTATAAGAATTTTGGTATAATCCGTGTTTTTAATCTCTATGTTCCATGGGAATAAAACTCTGATTTCAAGTTTAGCATCCGTAACTTCTATAAAATCATAGCCATTCCATAGATTTAGATTCTTTATAAATGAAGATATTATACTCTTAAGGGTAAATTATGTATAATAATTATTTATTAGTTATTTATCTTCCCATTCTAAAAAACACACTTTTCTCTCTGAAATGTGTAAGCCAGATTCTTCATATTCTAGACATAAGAAACATATGCAAACATGGGGAAGATCTTGTCAGATGACTAAGGGAAGGAATATTTGGGAATATGAATTTGTTGTAAGACTATTTCTCACAGTAACAATGTTTCTGGGAAAAAAAAAAGAAAAAGAGAATGATATCCTAATCTTTGCAAGGATGCCTTGTGAAGTACCAGTACAATAGTAGTGATTCCTCATCTGGAATTCTGTGGGCAGTGGCAGTGGATGCTCTTAACAAATATAAATTCAAACCTGAATGTAGTCAAAAAAGGGTTATTAAGATAACTGGGTGAATAAATAATTTATGTTATGAGAATTTAAAACTCTTCATTTAGCACCAGCTGACTTGAAAAGACCTGTAGTAATTAAATTCCTGCTTTTTATTTCCAAACAGTATCTATGTCCATGAAGATGCTTCCAATTGTGCATCCTCTATAGATAACTACTGTCTCAATTTCAGTTAAAATATCACCAAAAGAGTGTATGTGTTTTCAAAATTTTTCAATGTGTTTGGTGTATAAATCTGGACAGAAAAATAATGAGACTGTAGTCCCCTTTCTTGGGTGCCTTCCCTTATTTACTGCTTCTTCTCCAGTCAGATGCAGCCTCCCTCCTGCAGCAGCAGTATACCAAGGCTCATCTACTCACAGCCAATGCGAGTATATAAAGAGCCAAAATAGTGTAGTGCAGGAGCTGAAACTGATAGAGCTTTACACATTCAACATACAGTGATCAACAGAAGGTTTCTTTTGTGTTTGCTTTCCAAACACAGCAACCTGAGTTTTCCAGAGTTAAACTGTCTGCTATATATATCTGCACTGTTCTTTTTCCCTGTGATATAAGAGGAAGGCTCATTATTAACATTTACCTCTAGCATGGATCCCTGACTCTTTTATTTCCAGTCACTATACAGAGAAAAAAAAAAAAAAACCTTTGCTCATGGTTCTTGAAATCTAAGGAGTCTTTTCTGGGTGAGAAATCTAGGTGAGAGTCATTACTTGAACTGTTCACAGCTTAGCAACACCAGGGATATAACCATTCCTGAATCTCCAGGAGGAGACAAAGGAGCAGATGGGTAACATTCCTGAAACCTCATTTAGATCAAAAAGTGAGTCCTCTTGGGTAATTGTGTGTATTGGGTTCATAAAAGATGATAAAGTCTTTGCACTTCTCTAAGTACTTATATGAGAAAAGATTGTACACCTGAAGTTTGGGAGTGCTAGATATCAGACACACAACTCTGTTTAGCATTTGCAGCTAGGGCTCTTATGTGTTACAAGCTGCCTGACAGCAGCCAATAAGCTGAAAGATTTGGGTCACCTTTACAGCCAAGTTCCCCACCTAATGTGTGGCAAGAAACTTCAGTGGAAAAGGTCAATATTGCAAATATAATTATGGAGATCCTCTAATTGTTTATGCATCAAGATAGAACTGGACAATAAATAAGGATATTCAGTTTTTTTCTCATATGTCATCACAGCTTGTATGGGGTAAGTCTGTAGTGGCTGAGCTTTGGAACATTGGCAGCAGAACAAGGGAAACCATGTGAAAAGGTTAGCCAAAAATGTCAGCTTTAACTTTAGAGGAATAATGTGTTCACTCAGAACAGAAAATCCATAAAACAGATATAGGACTAAAATGAAACCAGCAGGACAGACAGAAAGCCTACTTTGTATATAGAGTTCATAAAGTTGCTTCAAAATTTTCCCATTTCACTTATTAACTGGAAATTAAAGCAAACTGATTTGCTTTCTGCAGCTGCTGATAATGCTGTTATATGAGTTCACCTCTTTAGGTGCCTGAGTATGAATAGTAAAGTTTTCCTTTACATACCTTTGTTTCACACATTTTGCCTGACTTAAGATGTCACAAAGCAAAGGACAGAGAGGAACTGAGTTGTTTTGTACCTGTTTATTCAAAGATGGGGTCACAACAATAGGAAACATTAAGTATTTGGCAATTCAAATCAGGGACTGGAGCTATAACTCTCAGTGTTTTCTGTCAGATGGACTTGCAAACTACTGAGCTGTACAAACCCTGTATTCTTCAAAGATGGTACCCTTAAGGAGAACAACCGATTTTTTTTCCGTTAGACAGTACTGTGAATGATGTTCAAACATGCCAATTATATACAACATATCATTTTCCTACCTTCTACCCTTCATGTTGCTTTTCATAATGTGCAGATTTGAAAGTTCCCAAGGAAGAATAAATATTTTTTTTAAATTTGCTTCTTACTCATACCCACTAATTTGTATTAGAGCAAGATTCATTCTTTTATAGTAAATTGAAACTATTCACATCATGGTCAGAGCACCAGGTGGCATTAGACAAGTCATTTCAATAACTAATACAATTCTTGTGTTATTTGATGCAACATAAAATTTCACTGTATTAAAATACAGCTGAAGCATATGCTGTACTATTATAATTCTCTAAGTTTGTGACTAGGCTCTCTGATTTAAAAATCCACTATGCTGCTTTTGAGTTGGACACACGAAATACTACTTTCTGTCTGTCATTAATATTACAAGGGCTAAAGAGTTGAGTGTAACCTATTTCATGTATTCTTTTATGGCCTTGAAAGTGGTAGCAAGTCCAGGACAAAGAGTGTTAGCTGATTTATCCAACTCTTGACACTAAGAGGGGTTTTTCTGTCTGGGTATAATGGAGTGTTCCTCTTCATACAAGCTCTTCAAGGGTTTCTGCAAATGGCTGCAGATGGCAGAAGCCAAGATTTCTGAATAGCTCTGTGATGTCCCACAGATTCAGTTCTGGTGCAGCGTAAGTCTGGGATATTTGTATGTGTTACTCAGGAGAGTGGTAACCATGTTTAGCTGCGACTCCTTTCCTGGCTCATCCAGGCAGGACTAGTATGGTACCCTCTCCCACTGTCCTTGCTACAGCACCTCACTGGAATACGTTCAATATCAGGTTGGAAGGGGCTCTGAGCAACCTGACCTAGTTGAAGATATCCCTGCTCGTTGCAGGGCATTTGAATTAGATGACATTTAAAGGTTCTGTCTAAACCAAACTGTTCTGTGACTCTATGATTCTATACAGTATGAGATTAATTTTCTTCAGTTTATATGAATAAGTGAAGTCTTACTAAATGGTACCGCAAACCCACAGAGCATGTCAGCTCAGTACTAAAAAAAATTAACAAGTATCAGTGAAGTGGAAACATTTTGATTTCCTATCACTTTAGATCACGCTTTACAACTTTACCTTTTTTGAAGCATTGAAGCAAGAAATATTTATGCCTCTAAGGTTGTTCCAACAGGATCAGGATCCGTGTTACAGGTTTCACTAAAAAAATATCATAGGAACTAGTATAGATTTCTAAAATTATAAGATATTTGGTTTAAAATAAATGTTGTCCACTTGAAATTTAGTCACTGAAAAATAGTCAAGAGAGTAGTCATTTCTGACACATCACATCTTACTGAATTACTCTACTATTTCTGGATGGTTTTGAAGACTTTTTTTTTACATTTTTTCAGTTCTTTGTGAAAATAAATCCAAAGTTTTAATAGAAGACAGAGTTTAATGGAAAGATTGTAGAATGTACTAGCAAGTAAATGAAAAGATGTAAAGTAAATAATAGGTTGGAATTTCCATCCACTGCACTCCTGGGTTTTACTTATTACTTCTTTTTAGTCTGTAATGTCTATAAGCGTTGTTCCATCCTTTGTATAATCTCATCAGAAGTAAATTTGATGACAATATTAATCACCAGCAGTTCAATTATTTTCATATTGTAGCTTTCAAAGTGGTACTACAAAGGAATTAAAACTTACTTCAGTTAGTCATCTTTCCTACTAGCGATTTTGGATTTTAGGCTATTGTCAAATAATAATAGGGTAGAGGGACACTCATTCAAGAAGTGAAAATTGTGACATACAGAAGTGGAAGATGACATTACAAAATTTGGTCCTAAATTGAGTCATACTTTATAGAGCAGACTTAGTGCTGCACCAACTGTAAAAAATTGAGGGCTTTGCTTGTTTGTTTGTTTATTTTTCACTTTACCTGTTTCTATTCTGGAGTTATTCTAGAAATACCATTATCATGTGCAATTTCAGTAAGAAATTCAGGTGTGGAAAAAAGTTGGGTTTTAAGCAGATATGGCCCAACAATGATTGTGACCAACCCTTTCAATGATTATTTATTGAGCAAAAAGACTGTCCATGTCCCCAAGGCTTCCCATGCTCCCAGGAGCTCTGAGGAACACAGCAGAGAAATAGGCAAACTTTTGCATTTTGGGCAGTGTGGATGTAAACAGCTGTGATGAAACAGCTTAACAAATTATTAACCCAAGTGCTTGTACATAGAAAATCATTTTATAATAAGACTAATTTTGATCTGACTCAAACATCCTTGGGGAGAAGTGAAAGGGCATGGTCAGAGCCAGCCATTCAAGCCAACTGAGTCTCTGAGCACTTCAGATAATTTTAAGGCAGTGGATCAACTAATATTACCATCACTGAGCAGCAGCAAGAATAATATTTCATTAGCTAATTGTTACCCGTTTTCAATGGGAAGAATTGTCTAACATAAAGTAAGGTTTTAAGTTGGAGATGGGGCTTACATGATTGTTTCCCGACTGTTCAACAGAGGAAAGGCCTACTGGCATGATGTTAACTTTGAAGGTAAAGAGAATTAGATGAAAGCCATCAGCCTTTGGTTTTCATAATGTAGGTTTCAAGTGTTAGATGAAAAGTCTCTGTGACAACCATGGAAATACTGCTACTGTGTCAGGATTATTTTGCATCAGTGCATAAGAACACCAGCGCCATAAGCCAGGTGTAACACTGCTTGTGGGTCAGTACTACAGCCACAGCAACAGAGAGTTCTCTTTGAGAACAATAAATTAGGATCTGCTAAACTCTATCTTTCCCTGGTTGGACTATGACCAATTCCTGCCCTTATTATAAAGTAGACTGTTCCTACAGACAACTCACAGATAAAGGACAACAGACTGCAGTTTAGAGTGACTGGTAGAAGAGTAATCACCATAGAATACTTAGACGATTCTCTCAGGCTTCCTTGTGTCCATTAACAATTATCTTTAAGATGGTATGCATGGAGACAGAACTTTTTGAATGGAAAAATCGATTAATTATTGGTTAGCCTAAGTTTAATTCCTGAAAAAAGAAATTATCAAACACATTATTTTTTACTACCTAGAAGATAAGGACGAAATGCTTGGAAAACCAAGCATTTGTTATAATCAAATGTCATCTATTTTTCTGTTGAGACATTAAATGAGCTTCTGTATAGTTTTATATACATTGACTTCACTAAGATTTCTAACATCTTGCACAACTAATTGAAACTGTCACAAGATGAGCATACAGATGGATAAAAGAAAGTTCTGAAGTT
Organism: Climacteris rufus; assembly: GCA_013398175.1. NCBI lineage: Eukaryota > Metazoa > Chordata > Aves > Passeriformes > Climacteridae > Climacteris > Climacteris rufus. The sequence goes on along the minus strand of VZRZ01001590.1, from coordinate 1,726,785 downwards.
CATTGTCAACTTAAAAGAATGGTCTAAGTAGGATTCCACAAAAATCTGGATGGACGTTATTCAAGAACATTACTACTAGCAGTTTCACGGAACACAGACCCTGCTTACAGAGGCTTCACCAGTGGGAGTGACTGCAGACATACTTTAAAATGCTGGGATTCAGTGTGATCTTAAAATTGCAGAAATAATCCTTGAAAAGACAGAATACTGTTCAACAAGGACAAATTCTGTTTGACAAGTAATTTTTAACAGATCAAAGGCTGAGTGTGAACCATGGTTACAGCACTGTTAAGAAAAGACAAATAACACCAGTGTGTATAAATAGTGCAACTGCAAAGCAAAGGATGTGGCCCTTTCATGCTGTAGTGCTGGCCAGTATTTTTCCAATCTTGGACCTAACAGTTCGAAAAAGATTTTGACTAGCATAGGGAAATCTAAAGAAGAGCAAAGGAAAGATTCAAAGGTCAGAGTGATGGTCTTGTTTGGATCTTTCACTTGTCAGACAAGCTGCAAAGACGAAGAAAATAAATCATTCTCATGTCCACTGTGGATGGAGTGACACATTATCACAGAATCAGAGTCGAAAGAAACTTTGACATGTTCTTTCAGGCAACATCATTCCTTCTTAACGCTGCTGGAATGCTGCTAGGTGCTGACGGGGCAGAAATAAGAGCCAGAGACAGCTGTTCAGGTTCAAAGGAAAGGAAGGAAGGAAGGAAGGAAGGGGCACGACCCACCTTCTTTATTATCTTATATACCCCTTTTAGAAATCACTAGTCATTGGAGGAAATCAGTTCTTCCTCCTTCAACTACAGTGGTCAAAGGGAATGTCCATCAAGGATCTGTGTCCATGAAAAAGGAATGCATATGATAAGGTAGTTCTACAATAACATGGCTATGTTTACAGAACAATAACCTTGAAAACTAGCTACCATGGGATAGTTATTTTCAGCTGCAAAGAGCAAGGCAACACCTTCTAAATATATTCTGTGTTAAATCTTGAGTTATTAGTCTGAGTGGAGAACTATGGTTAGCAGCCACTACTCTGATATTTAGAAACCTCCTGCTCAAGGAACGAGATCACCGAAAATTCAAAAGAAAAAAATAAATTCTTATTCAAAATTAATATATCCTAAAACCTCCTATGTGACAATTTTTAGCATCCCTTGTATTGAATATCTCTTGTATATGATGTCTGATACTTGAATATTGGCAGGCTAAGAGCATAGGCTAAGAGAATATTCAAGAATCTTTCAAGAAAATAAATTTTTCCCTTCATTGTTTCTCACAAAAAAAAGATGCTTGTAAGCACTGATTCTATAATAAAAAGTATTTCACATTTTTCAAAACATTGTCTTTTCATTTTTATCATATATTTTTTTTAAAATGTAAAGTTTATTAGAATTTGCAGCCGTCTAAGGATTTTCCCCTTCCTCCTGAAAATTAGCTAGTTTAGCATCTTCTCAGAGGATAAATCCATCATTCTTGTCAGATTCAATAGTAAGTTTAATTAAAAAAACAATATGAGAAAACAAAAAAGAGCAATAATAACACGTCTGGCAACTTAAACATATACTGCCAAGTCTACTCTGTGCTCTTTTGAACTTTTATAAAAAGTCATCTTGAAATAAGAGCTGCACTAAGCTTTTTCTCAAAGATCTGAACTGCAGAGAAAGAGTCCCTTTAGGAAAAAAAAATCTTTTGAACTTTATATATGTGATTCAGCTGTTTTATCTGGAAAACTTGTAAGAGCACTTTTGCTACATGAATTTAGAATAAAAATAGAATATTTAATTTAGTGTATATACATTGTTGGAGGAAGATTTCTGAAACGACTTTTCTTAAGCTCTCTCTAAGCTTTCAAAATTTATAGGCCTTAAAAATATAGTTCATGTTCCTGCAGTTTTAATTGAGCTGTATGTACAGTTTTATAGAAAAGAAGATCTTTAAATGTTCAACATAACAAAGGTTGTTCAATAAAATTTTGTTTAAGGTTAACAAGCAATACCTCACATATTTTTTCTAACTAGAGAGAGAAGCCAACAAAAAAACATTTTTGCTTGTGAGAAAACTGTTCTGTATCATATTCAAGTTTAAATATCATCGGACATTAATTTGCATCTGTGTTATATCCAATGAGTTTTAACAGACTGATTCAAATGTTACACCAGGTCAGATTATTCAGACAGAAAACACCCAGAACATGTAGTCCACTTGCCTTGCTGTCTCTCCCTGAATTAACTAGTGTTTTAACAAGTGGATGACTTCTAAAAGCAAAACATTTTAAGAGATGGAGGACTCACGATACTCCTAGTAGTCTGTCCCAATGGCTGCTAATTTTTACTACTTAAAATTCTTCACATATTTCTGATTTAAGTTTTTCTAGCTGTAACTGCTATCATTTGGCTTTTGTTACATTTTTGTGTGAAATACTGAAGAGCTTTGTGTTAAGAAACTTTTCAATCCCTTAAGATTTAATGTGATCAAATTTCTCCATAAGCTTTTCTTTGATACGCTACAGATAGGTTTTGAGCCTTTGACTATAAGCCATGCTTTCCAATACTTTGATTATCCTCCTGGCTCAATGTTTAATCATATTCTTTTGATGTACTTTCATTCACTTTAGAGTATTGCATCTACTGTAAAAAAAGGTTTGATGCTTGTACTTACACTACAAATTATGCGTAGGATGGTAATACAGTGCACTTCATCCTGGCTACACAGTTAATGTCATTTATCAGCTTGATGACAGTGCTAGTATTGAGTTTAATAAATTCTGCTGGAGATATCTTTTCAGCAGAATTTTTTCCAATATGCACTTTTTACTGTTTTCCTGTCCAGTCTTTCTCAAATACTATCACATGGTTTTCCTTCATTGACTAATATATGTTCCAATTCTTCTGCGGTACATTCTTCAGAATTATCACACATTGACCTGATGCTCATCCCCCATACAAAAAAATGAAAAATTCCTGTAGACTTCCAGGAGCAGAAAGGAGGAAGTGACAATATTTCTGAAAGACCTTAGCTTAATTACTTTCTCCTTGATACTTCATAATATATTTATGAAAATCTTACTTTAAAATATGATACTGTAAAAGAATATTTTAGTCTGCAAAACATTCACTGAGTTAGTAGCTCAGAAAGTAACAATTACAGATATAGATATAGATTATATAGATGTAGATGTAGATATAGATGAGATAGATATAGATATAGATATAGATATAGATATAGATATAGATATAGATATAGATATA
>VZRZ01001590.1:1698224-1723304 GCA_013398175.1 Climacteris rufus | reverse complement strand
AGATAGAGATAGAGATAGAGATAGAGATAGAGATAGAGATAGAGATAGAGACAGAGACAGAGACAGAGACAGAGACAGAGACAGAGACAGAGACAGAGATGATAGAGTAGAGATAGAGATGCAATTAAATAGCAGGTTTTAAATTCTTAAAATCACCCTGTGGTTTAAATCACTGTGATTTTAAGCCCTGCATCTTTCTAGGGACAAATGAGGTCTCCAATTTGCCTTGGAACATTTAAAAAGTATTTCTATGGGAGATTGAGTAATGTAAGAATTTTAGAATAGAGTTTAAATTTGCTATTAATTCAAAGCAGTTTTTCATAAGTTGTGTCAGTTATACACAGTTCATGGTTATGCTGTTAAATTTCCTCTTGCCTCATTAACTAGAAACATAACTATTCACCATGTAGATTGGAGGGAAGACATTTTCCTTTAAATATTCTAATCTCACACTAGATATCAGGTCACATTTCTCTGGTCATCAGGTGCACCTTTCTCATGGAAACAAGTAAAAGGTTCAAAATTTCTGCAGAGGTTACCATGATTTCAATTTCAGTTTCTCTGGAGGATAATTTACTACATCATGGAACAGCAAAGAGTCATGCTATCTGAAAAGTCTAACAGATTTTCCTGTGCATCATACTATGATTTATAACTCTTACATGATTTTGCAGGGAAAATATTCAGGGGATGTCATGATAATGAGAAACAATCTGTCATTTTGTTAATTGCCTTTCAAACAGATGTAGGCTGCTATTAGGCTGCCTTTAGGCTCCTCTTAATCCAACAAAACAACCCCAGCTCTCCCATGATCTCTTCATAGGTTCTGTGCTCCAGGCTCCTGACCGTCTAGTTGTACCCTGCTGGATGCTCTTTAGTCCCTTAACACCCTTCTTGAACTAGGGCCCCAAACATAAATGCAGTAATTTTTACCAGTGAGGACTTATTCAGTGTCTTATTCACAATGATAATACAGCTGGTTGATATGCTACCCAGTGTCCATCATGCAGTTTGGTCCTCAAGAACAGATAACCTTTCACAGTGGATATGAAGGACAACATACACATTGAATTTAGTTTGTTTTGGTTTTTTGTTTGTGTATTTTGTATAGAGACGTCGAGTAGAGAATAACTTTCTTGGGTTACAAGAAACTTGTTTAGTCTAGAATGTTCCAAACAGAAAGGAAAAATGAGCTGGATAGCTCTTCATTACCATGTCACCCTATCCTCAACTAGATCCAAGGGGGGATATTATCCAACTAAGAACCATCACGCTGATGCTTTCCTCCATCCACTTGTGCAGCACCATAATCTCATTGTCTTTAACAGAGATACTTACGATTTTACAGCCAAGAATGAGAGGAGAATTCAGTGATGATTTGCCTGGACAATGCTGAACTAAAATCAGAATAAGCAGTAAAATAAAGTGTGTTGTTTGATTTTCACACCTATGTGGGGGCATTCGGCTATGAGTATTTGTAGCAGTGTACTTGGCAGAAACTTCTGCTGTTGAGCTTCAGGATTGGTGGGAGAAGCCCCCGGGCAATGCTCTCTGAACCCTCTCCCTCCAAGATCTGAACTCTCTGCCTAAGCTATGGTGAAATCCTGTATTTCCCTTGTGTCACCTGTATCCCCTACCTCAGGCTCCATATACGGTTATGCCCTGGAAAGCTCTGCCCTCCACTGGTCAGTTTGTATTTTGCTATTCCCCCACTGGGCGCTCCCTGTGTTCCAATCCCTTTAAAAGACCCCAGCAGAGCTCCCATGTCCCTGGAATCCTTCAGCCATCAGGGTATCCCTCTCCTCCCCTGGACTCTCAGAACGCCACATTGGATTTACAATAAATGTCTGTAATTCCAAAGAGCACTCTTTTGCATTTTTTTCTAGCCGACGCTAAAACACGAAGCCTGGGGTAGCTCTCTTTACCAGAAGAGCCAGCAGAAACAGGTCATCTGCAGTAGCAAGGACTCTGTGCTCTGGGAGAACTGCGGACCTCTGCAACTCACACCAGCAGGGACTAAGCTCACTTTTTGGATGCTGTGCAGACTCAAGAAACTCCAGCAAAGTGTCGAGTACTATAAGCAAAACTATGAGGGCACTATAAAAATCAATAAATGATTCAGAATTTCCTGGGATTCCAACCCAATGGGAAGAATCCTATTTAACCCAGCAAACTGTGGACCAGATGCTAAAGGTGAGTTTCATGCTTTCTGATGTCAGAACAGATTTCTGTCCTCCCCTATGCAACTCCTTCTCACCATACATGCCTGTTGGTCTTCTGTCAATGAGGGCACTTCTTTTTCTCCACAGTGAACTAATTAAGATATCAGTTAAGAAACACCATTCCCTCCCTCTACCACTCAAGTGAATAATTTCTGATTATTAGCTCACCCACCATGTATCAGATAAACAACAGTGAGGAAGATAGGACGACTCTGTGGTTGAGGATGGAAATTCAAAAAACAGTGTTGTCTTTTTTGGTAGGGAAAAACTATTAGGCTTACTAATCTCTGATGTGAAATCACATACTAAAGTTTTAGGATGGATTTTGAAAAGAATAAACAAGATAGAACTTGGTACAACAGAATGGTATTAGTACTCTGGCCATAAACCAGCCAAAGACACAATCCTGAGTTTAGCTGTAAGGAATATCAAACTCAGCCCTTGGGACAAAAAGGAAGTCCTGTAGATTCCTAATCAAATCCCAAACTATATTTTTATTTAAAAATGTAGAAAGTATGGATTTTTTTTCAATTACAGACAAAAGAGTATGAAAAAAAAAAGGACTTTTAGTTAATTTGGTTTTAAGTTTTTTACAAACTTCTATTAATCACAAGAGCTTTAAAGTTAAACGGTTTTTAAAGAAAATATGAAAATATTTATATTAAATATAAATCTTCATATTTCCTAATTAATAATTTATTTTACAATCTTCAAAAGAATGGTAGCTTATTTGAATGGAAGATGCCTCATAATCCTCCATAACCTGAATCATAAAGAGAGTAATACCATTTCTCAGTGTCGTAATACTGGCTCAAAGAAGCTACAATGGCAACTTGTGTCTTGTTAGAGACCCAACAGTTTTGAAAGTTTTTCTTTTTGTCTGAAAAGCTAAACAATTAATATAGCATTGTAAATACAATGCAATTAATCACAGTCAGCATTCTGCAGCTGCCACAGAGGGAAGCTGGCCAAGCAAGCCCACCAGCACTAGTCTGGTGACCTGACCTGGTGTGATGAATGAGAAGGCTCCATTTGGTGAAAGATAGCGAACCTGACCCTAAATGTATGGCTGTGCAATTACAAGGTATGTGCGTGTTTGACAGACAAGAAGATTGTCTCACTGGATACCTGAGGAATTGCATAGAGGAAAGTGACATGTTATCTATTTTGTGTTAAAGCATAATGACCGATTTATGCTTGTAAAGCAGATAAATAACAGAATGAAAGCAATGACTATTTTTTTCTCATGATGCCAGTGGTATTTCTCTGACAGTCCTATATTTCTTCTGGGAAATTCAATTTTAATACTATATCTCAGACAGGGATTCCAGACATACCACACATATTAGCTGAAATTCCATTCCATTGCTCATCCTTCTCTGCCTGTCTGCAAAATCTACGTATTTCCAGTATTCCTCATTTTTCTTGAGTTCGATTGTACTTCACAAATGTTGGCCAGATCATGCTCTGTCATTCCACAATAACATCAACAAATTGAAGTGCCCTTTTTTAGAGGGCATACACAGATGTGTATCATTAGGCAACTAGTCACACAAAAATGTGCACTTGAGGTCAAAACCTACACAATCTTTATTTCTTTTCTTCTCCCCCATGTGTGATCATTTGTGTCTCAGGATGCTACAGCTCTTTTTTATCTCATCAGCCTCAAACAAAAAGCAAGCTTGATAACTGCCAAAACTTTCAAGTTTTGCAGCTTCACAGCTGTGATACATATGCTTGAGTGGCAACGACAGGAGAACGTCATATTAAGTGAAGCTCAAAATGAGAAGCTCTAAACCACCACAAACTAAGGGACTGCAAAAATGGTGAGAGGATCAACTAATCCGATCTTAAAGAGTCTTTAGAGACAGAGGGAATCATTCCAAATAGTCCTCAATGCAATTATAGAAAGAAGGCAAAAGTAGAGGAATTGCTGCTGCAGTAAACATCTAATAAAAGGAAGGCAGAAGAGCAAGAAGAATGATTGTATTGGAAATAGAAAGGGAATATTTTCTGGTTTGATAAAAACATTGAATGAAATAAATAAGGATAAAAGATAAGGACAAAAGTCCTATGAGTAGGAAATTACTGGAGGTAAGACACGTTAGGTATAAAGTGACCTGTATTATGTTTAGAAAATGAACTAAACAAACTGAAGTTTTTAATTATACTTTTAACATTCTAAATATAAAAGAAATAAAGATTAGCTGTCAAAATCCTTGGAAATATTTAGCAAACCTCAGGCTCACATCTGAATGGCATTATGTCCTCATGAGTTCATGACTAACTTTAAATCTAGCCAAAGCAAGCAGTACAATTTTTATTTCTCTGTACATCTGAGATATTATTCCTCACAGTGAAAAAACACAACATCTAACATAGGAATAAAAATGAGGTACATACAACTATGATTTTCTTGTAATTATTGCTTTTACTGATTTTTTTTGACATGTCACTGTCCTCAGCTATCAAGGTACAAAGACAGAAATTTAAATAAATGTTTATAACCAATCATGTATAGTTTAAATTGTAATAGCATTGTTATTTACCTCTGTAAATAAACTTAATAAAAGACTGATATATCCTGCCAGGTCAAAGGGGTGTAATACTTGCTCAGTATTTAATAGTAGCAGTTCCTGAATATACTTATTTTAACAGAGTTCTTAATTTTTACTGATTTATAAAAATTAATGAAGGTCAAAAGTCATAAACAATCTTTACATTTTCAAACTCCAAGTGTCATATTATCATATAAACATTCTTTGTGTTTAAATCAAGTCAACTTCCTGACAGACTCATTAAAAAATGAGAATATTTGGACAAGCAAAGTTTTGAAAAATCCCCTGTGGGAATTCACTGGGCATATATAGTGAATTAAAGACTTCATCAGCTCATTGAAAATCCTAAAGCAGAAGCATCTTGCATTATGCCTCTAACTATCCATTTTTGCCCGTCTATTTTGTCTATCATCAATGACGGAGTCTAATTCTAAGTCAAGTTTTGTGTTTTCCTTTCCAAATACCTAAGGCAATAGATATTCTTCTGCTGATGCAATGTCTCCTTCTCTACTTTAAGGTATGGAATTAATTTGCCTTCTTATTCGTGCTTTTAATTATTTTCTGAGTTGTATTAATATTAGCTCTCCTGAGTTAAATTGGTTTTTTCTGTCCACATTTTAAACCTCTGTTGGGTGTCCTTTTATTATTTTGCAGTCTTCCCTAGGGTACATAACTTTGCTCAATTTATTAGCATCTGCAAATTCCGTTAATGAGCTGTTTGCTTCCACCTCCAGATCACTAATGAAGATTAAATAAAGCTGGATTCTGCACTAACCCTTTGTGTCCTGATTCTCCAGGATATCACATCATTGATTCAAATGAAGTGACACCAACATAAAAGGGGAGGAACTCTGGGGATTTGAACCCTGTGATTTGAATGTGACTACTTCCCTCATTTTTGGATCTGGATGTGCGTAAATATTTAAGTAATTTCATAATCCATGGGCTAAGAAGAATCCTGGAATAAATGTTCTAAGCAATGCTACATGAGAGAATGTGGGATAGCTGTATAATAATAAATTATGATATATTGTCACTCCGCTGAATTTATTTCAAATTTAGATTTTGGGATCTCTCCTGACTCACTGTTAACATATTGTAACTTAAAGAGAATCAACAAGCACACAGAAATAATGAAACTGGATGTTAAAAATTATCATAATATATAACACTAAATGTAACTTGAAAAACTTTGGATTAAGAATTCAAGAAGTGCAATCTGAAATGTGGATAGTTACTTGAAGGACACAATCAATTAAATACTGTGCTGAAGTAATCTGCAGTAACAGAAGAAGTAACACTTCAGATTAGAAACCCTTGAAATGAAGGAAACAGACAGATACTACTGTTGATGCAGAGAAATGGATGCATGCATAATTGATATCAAGGACACTTAGAAATCGAAAATAAAGGCATCTGCTACAAAACATACTGACCACAACACACAACAATTCTCTTAGAACTCCTCCATAAGAGTGGGGTCATGTGCCACATGACAAAATCCTCTTTCCTGTTAATGTCTGCTCTAATGGTTTTCTCTCCTCTGAAAAATACAAATTATATGTACTAGAGTATTTCTGAAAAAAACGACTTTTGACTTTGTGAGTTGCATATCATAATCCTCACATAATCAATCATCCCCAAACTCATAACACATAGTTTGTGATGGGATCTTTGGCTAGGGAACATTTGCAGGTGACATATAGCAAAGGCTTCCAAGGAGTTTCCACTGCTTCAGTGTGCAAAATGTACACGTTGCCTATTGGAGACCTCTCCTGGCTTACTGATGTCACTTTGCCAGGGGACTAGATACACAACAGCAGAGACGGTAATTTTATCCTGCCTCTAGTCTTCATGTCAGAGTCCACTTGGACTTAGAAGTTTCTTCAGTCATTTAAATGGCACAGTTCCCCTACTTTTCTAGATATCATCACAGGGCTGGATCGAGGTAGTTCCAAACTAGCAGTGGAAATCTACCCCAATAACTCCAAAATGTAGTGTATGATTTTAAACTATGCCTCAAGAGGCACTAAACATATTCAGCTATGAAATCTGGAATCCCACTCAAAACTCACTAGTTAGGGTAAAAACGTTATAATCAAGATTCTTAGTAAGAAGTCTATGCCTGCAGAGAGTATGGAGACCCTATATTGAGAGAAAACAATCCTAGACTTTCTAGAAGGTCCTGCAGTCACTTATTTCCCCATCCTTCTTTTCAGTTCTGTTGTTGTTATTTAATGACAAATCAAAGATTGAAGAACTCCATAAAATTCTGTTTGATGTGCTATGTACAGCCACCACCTCCCTTAATAGTATTGTAGTCAATACAATTTTGTCAACAATAAATGGTACAGGAATATTTATTAATTAATTTATTTATTTATTTGCTTTCTGGTAGTGAGTTGTTTAGGATTTCTATTTTAAATATTTCTGTGCTGGAAGATGTGGCTGGAAAAAGAAGCATCAAAAAGTAAACATTTGCAATTTGTGCAAGCCAAATTAATACCTCATACTTCTATAAATAAAGAAATAATCTAGAGGCTGGCTGCTATGTGTCCTTCTGAGAGGCCCTGGAGAAGCCAAAGGTTCCACTGGATTTACCTGCATTAGTTTATGATATTAGTACCTTTGGCTGTGTGCCTTGCCTCTCTGTTCATGCTGAATATGCTATAACAGATGCATGCCCACCCCTCATCAAAATTTCTTCATAGGTTTGTTTTTCATTATAAATCCATTGCCTTTCATTACTTGAATTAATATATTGATCTGTGAACTTGAGTGACAGGCAAAAAAGCATGCTTCCTTCTACCCCTCCTGCTATAGACCAGTAAATTCTGATAAAACAGATAAAAAGTGGATATCATGTTTTATCATGTAGCCATTAAATCCATTGGTGAACATCTGTCAGAGTCCTAAGAAAAAGAGCAAGAAACATACTCTCACTTTTGGACAAAAGAGGGAATTCTGAGGCCAAATCTTAGTCTCAGAATGCTGAAAAAAGGAAGATATTTCAGATATTATCTTACATCTCATCCCTCTCAAAGTTCCCCCAATTTTTTTTTTCTTTTTATGTAAAAAGGCTACATATTGGAAGAAATAAGTCTGGTATCAACTTGTCTAAATAAGGTCATGAACTCTAGCTTATAGGTCAAATAAATGTACCAAAACTTTGTTCCCACAAAAGGCACCATGAGACTACCAGCCAAATTGACGAAGGATTTCTTTTTGATTCAGTACCAGCTAATTATATGTGATGATACATATTTCAATGCATCATACAAAAGTAAGCAGAGTGAAAGTCTTATAGTGAGACAATCATAATATAATTCAGTATCTTTTGTTATGCACAATTCACGTTTTGTGCAGTATGAATAGTACATGTAAAAAGTTGGAATGTTTTAACACTTCCCTTTAGAAACTGGGTTAGAAATACAACCTACAGACAGATAAAGGTGATAAACAGAACACACCAATTTTTCAAATACCTTGCTCTGAACCAGTGCCATCTGGTTTAAAGGATAAATAATTCAGAAGAAGAAGTATCTAAGAGTGAGCTAAGAGTAAAAGGGATCTCCTGGCAGAAAAGCAGTACTCAATAGATGTGGTGTCTCTACTGCTGACAGAGGAAATAAAGTGAAGATAAAAACAGGGTGTATGGCTGAAACAGCAGCACTTTGATCTTGGACTGTGCTTTTAAATAGCTCTGCATCCTTCAGAGCCTGGCATGTGTTAAATCACCTCTTATGTTTCTCCATCTACATGTTGGGACAAAAGTTGCTACAGAGCAGAACAGGGCTAAAAAACTTCAATCCTGAGTTTCAAAATTTACATACAGAGCACCCTTTAATCTAGTCATGGTCATAATCAAATATCTGTCCACATGAGTCTTTATTCATAATGAGTGTTTCAAAAATTACTGAACTGTAAGTGCATGTTAAAGCCTCCTAACCCACATGCATATATCTAAGATTAGTCAGAGAATTATACTGAAAGTTTCTGGTGTCTAAGAGAATCTATTTTAATTTTATGGATAATAGTTTGTGGGATTTATAAAACAAGTATAGATTTATATTTTTTCTAACACTTTTTATGACAGTTATATTCAACAGACACTGGAATGGGGTACATCTCACAGGAAAATCAAACAGTTTGTGAAAATATTTGTCATCCTGTCTACATTGAGACTTTCAGTGGCAACATAACCCAGTGGTGGAAACATGTGAAATGGAGGTAACAACGGGTAATAAAGGCATTGAGGGACACACTTTCATACCTTTTTTCTTTGCAATGCTTGAAGACATTACAGACTGTTACACAGATTTCTTCTGAGATCCTCACCAGCTAAAAAGTGTTAGAGCTGCCTTGATCCTTCAGTTTAATTTTCTAAATCATTGGGTGGACTTGCCAGCTACTCTGTTTCACCTGGATCACAGCAGATATGTTGGTTACTATAACCAAAACAGTTCTCTAATTCTGTAGCCAAGGTTGTTTCAGCTTAGAGAAGCCAAGCTACATTCTCCAATTGAACTCACTCCTAAACTCTTGGACTGCAGCTAAGTTTTAGCATGGACATGCCCTTTTCCCTTTGACTTTTCCATATTTGACTATATTTATAATATTGCAACAGGAGGGCACAGAAGAGGGCACAGAAACAGCTATTCCATCTCTTCCTCCTGGCTACCACTGTGTAGCTCCCAGGCTGGCCCACATCCCTTCCTGCCTCCTGTGTTCAGAAGGAAGGCAGAAAACCTCACCCTGTAAACAATTGGTAAAGCACTGGCACAGATTTTCCTCTTTGAAGTGTTATGCATACTTTCCTATGTATTTCCATTCTTATTTCTTTTCTTGACAATGAGATTGCCTGCATAAAGCGTGAAGCAATCATACTTCCTGTTTGGAAGGTGTGCAGTTTAATGCAGATGTCTGTTCTGGTTTTGTTATGTGTGTCTATTTTAGGAGAGCTAAGTGGCAATCATGAAAGGAAACTAATCCACGACTGCCTATCTTCCCAATTCCCATTAAATGATTTAATTTCACTGGTAGCTTGATGCCTAATTGCTCTCAATACATCTGAAAAAGACCAGTTGCACAACTTCAAGTAGTGAATATACCAGTATTCTTTCAGGTTATCTTAGTGACAGAAGATTGATTTCCAAATAAGACACTCTTGAACATATTATACCTTCTCCCTGTTCACTTACATGTAATTTGGGTCAGCATTTTCAGAATAACTACAGCCTTGTTCATGAATGTGTTTGTTGTAATTTTGACTACACTAAACATGGCAATGAATTGCTCATAAACATACTGAAAAGTTTGCTCTGGTGGTAGGAGAATAATTGAATTGTTAAGACAGATCAGTAAATTAATGTTAGCATTTACTCTTTGATTTTTCTCGTGCTTCAAATCTTGCTCATACAACAAGAAGAACTTAATGGAAAATTTTGCAAGACCCTGATTAGGATTTGTATATTGTAACAGGCTTAGAAAAGTAGTTGCAAAAATGAATCCTTAAATGTTTTTACATATTAATCTACCTACTAACTCTCATGTTACCCAAGACTCGGACATTCTCCAAAAGTCTTCTGTGCCACTGGCATGATTTCTGTTTTCTTTTTCTTGCCTTTTTTTGCCTTTCCTTATTTTTTGACTAATTTTACAGTTTGTATTTTAATTAATTTTTTTTTGTACTTAGATACATAAGTAACATACTTTTTCAGTGCTTGTGCTTTGGAATGTCTCCAGATGAGGTTTTTTTTTTACCATTGTTACCTACTTTTTGCAGGAGTAGCAAAAAAAGTAGCAAAAAAAGGATAGAGATTGCATAAAAAATGTATTTCCTGCTAGTTCTGATACGACAAAGATTTTTATTTGATTGAAAATTTTATTCCCTCAGTATGCCCATTTTGCCCCAGAGTCTTTAAGTATACTTGTGCAATATGTGCTGGTTTTAAAACCAAGAAAACAAAAGCAAAGGCCAGCTCTGCAGTCAAGGCAGAGAAACGGCTGTAATACAAGGTAACTGATCCTACCCAAGACTAACATCTCAGAAACAAATACTGAAAATATTAACATCCACCCATGCTTTCTCTGTCTTCCATCGACCCCTATTGAAAAAATTGCTAGCCTTCAAAGTATGCATTCCCATTCCAGGAAGTATTATCTGGAACAGGAAAGAGCAAGACAGTTATTCATGACCTTCTTGAAAATAAGAGTTTCGTACAAATTATACAGATGTAGTTACACAGATGCCTATCAACTCTCTAGTCAGATAGGTATTGATGCTATAAAAGTGTAAATAAAATTTAAAAAATCTCCTCACATGGAAAGAAATGCCAAGATTTTTTTTTCAAAATACATAAATAAATTCAATTGTGGAGATGTTTTTCATGACAACAGTTAAATATTTTCTTTGCTGATTTTCTTTTTTTTTTTAGGTGATCACGGATTTTTCTAGTGCACTGCTTCTTATGGGGGGATAGGGTGGGGCAGTTGTTGTTAACTACTCACAACAGAAGGAAAGCTGATACTGGGAACCAGTTTCTTGACTACCGAAGAACAGTCTGCAGGCTGCTGTAGGGCCCCTGCAGAAGTTTAAGCCCTGCTGGAGAACTCTTGCTGGTGAAACAGAGATTGGCTGAATCTTTCCACTGCAGAGGCAGAAGCAAGTGGAGAGGCACCATTGCATTAGTATTTGCAACTAATCCTAATATGTAAGGGCTGACAAACCTCTAATGTTGCACACACAAGGTCTCTGAAGATGTCTTCTCAGCAAACCACATGCTTGACATACATTTGCCATCTCTGCAGAAGTGTTGTGATAGAAAGGGAGAGGCAGGTGGGAAGGCTGGCAGCAGCTCTTCTTACCAATTATTTTTGTACCTGATGAGGTTATGGTTCTTCTGATTATGTTTTACAGTAGTCTTTACTTTTAAAAGAAATTCTGTCAGCTACATTTGGACTTTCATGCTCTTATCTCTGTTTTTACTACTCTATGGATGGTAATTTTCAAAACCCACCTTAACAGCACGGAGGTGTAGAGATTTTTGCATACCAAGAAATTTTGTTGTTTGGATTCATTTGTTCTGAATGGCAAAAAGTAAAACTTACTCCTGGGACTGTAACTTACTCTTGGGACTGTAACTGTTGCATTTCATGCCTTTTTAATTCAGGAGGAAGTCTGAAGATCCTCTGAAAAAGAATAGTCTAGAATTGAGGATGATTATGCAGGGAAGGAAGAAAGAAATGGGGGGCATCTGGAGGCAGTATGGAAGCCAAAATATGTTAGTGCTCTGACTCAAACAATTGTCTACAGAAAATCTGATGTTAGCAGAATCACAACAATTAATGCTAAAGATCATAATTTCTTATAGGACTTCTGGGACAATATAGTAAACGACCCACTTATAAAGCAGGGAGATATATTTTAAATTTTGCCCAGGTTTCTCTGTCAAATAATTCTGTTTAGACTGAAGTGTGGTGACCTTGAATTCTCATGCAAAAATTGGCTGCATAATGCTTCTCTCAGGTAGCAAGATGGCTAATTCCCAACTTGTTCAATAAGATGATCAATTCTACTTCAGGTGTATATTTGGGTTTTTTGACAAACAGTATTCAGTTTGCAATATTTGTTACAAAATTGGGAGGAAAAAGCAGTTGGTGATCATCAAATTTCCACATACCAGAGGTTCAGGAAAAACAATTACATAAAAGTGGAGCATTAAATATGGTATATCCCACATAGACCAAATAATATTTTTACTATTTTTGAAAAACAGCTATAATCGCTAATAAACATACAACAGCCTAACTGGGAAAAAAAAAAAAAAATATAGGAGTATTCCATTTTCCATAGGAAAATATTTGAAACTATTCCAGTTTCAAATCAATAATATAATTCACACCAAAACCTGATATAAACTTAAAGGACATTTGCCTGTTAAAAGCTCATCAAGAAAAGTGAGAGGGAAAAGTGTTCTTTTGATAATACCTTGCTTTTTTCATGGGTTTTTCTGGATGTGTACTGATGTTACCAAATCAATATTTTAATCAAGTATTAATCAAAACATGTCTGATGTTACTGGTAAGCAAAATAATATTTAGTGTATTTAAATTAAGTAGAATTTGAGCTTGGTTTTCAGTCTGTAAAGGATGTGATGAATTTTGCAAAGGGTACTTGTTAGTTTTTTTCACTATGTCCAGCATTCACGAGAAATATGACATCTTAGACCCGTGTGATACAGGTGGTTCATAGATCCACAGATCATTGTGGAATGTTTTCTTTCAGGTTAATGGCTTTTTTGGCTGACAAATTAATTGGTTTCTGTGTGATAGAAGATGTGTGCATACACAAAGCAAAAGAAGGTGAACAAGTAACTTGCTGACCTTCTAACTTGGGAATGCATGTTAATTTTTACATTTAGAGAAATTAGATAATATGTAACAAAGAACCATTACTAGTTCCTTGTTTGAGTAAGTTAAAGTGAATATGTGGAAGTACTGTTTGTTCTTACCATATACACCTTTGAATCAACAGCTAAGCTACGTTATAGACTATTAAATACATTTAATCAAAGTAAATATGAATTCTTGGCTGAATATTATTCAAATTTCAACACTCAAAGGGAAGGACACGGTGTGATTTTACAGACTCTGATTTTACACTCTGGCTAACCACAAGGTTCAGTCTGACATTTCAATCAGTTTCTATTCTACTCCTATTATCAAATGAAGGGAAAAAATAGGGGTTTTGCTCAAATGGCAATTATTTCAATAGATTTAAGTGAAATAATTTGATGAATGTTATATCATCTAGAGACTTTATTTAGTATACAGATGCCTCCAATTTTCCCTTATTGTAAAAAAAAAAAAAAAAAGGGATAATTTTCAATCTATACAGAAAGACTTGCAATGAGTAATGTGGCTTAAAACCAGCAAGTTTTAAAGTATATTTGTTTTCCTTACTGTCAAAAAAATGTGGTAATGTTAAAAAGTGCAAGTGCTGTCTCCCAGGATGCCTGGGGTGAAATCTTGAACCTACCAAGATGAACAGAAATTTTGTCCAGAATTTCAGTGGCTTAAGCTATATGTATTTATGTGTCATAACAGTGACTAAAAGCATAAAATCTAAGTCCCACTTGGGAGCTCTCTCTCATCGTACAAATCTAAGAAATAAGTCAAATATATACAGACAAAAAATCCTTTATCCTAAGATCCAGCAATCTAAAGACTAATAATTTTGTTTAGATATATTCAGTCCCTACATCATATTCAAATAGCAGAGATACAAGTAATTTACTTCTAAATATATCCAGTGAGAATATTAACCTCTTAGAACCATGATTCCAGTAGACTTTGATTGTCTGCATTGATACTATGCTAATATTTTCTTTTCATCATTCAAAATATATTACAGTAATGTTAACCAAAGTTTCAACTTTTCATAACAGTCATTGTAAGAAACAATAGACAGGTCCATGAAGACACAAGTTTAATTTACACAGGGACTGAAGGTTATGACTTGTACCTAGGTTGTCTGAACAGTCCTGGTAGCAATGTCTCCTGAATTCTGTAGAAAGAAACATCTAGTTAGGACTGTATAAGTTTAAAAATTGAACACTTAGATTATATTTTGCTCCATTTAAAGATTAGTCTTCATGCTCTATGAATGGAAAATAGTGTTTAAAACCGGAAAAAAAGAATTGAGCTCCATGTGAAACACATTTTTCTGCAGCAATAGACCTACCATAAGTAATGGATTTATGTCCAACACCTTGCACTATGAAGCAATTCTTGACAGAGATAAATCAGCCTGACAAAACTGAAAAAAGCATGAATCAAAAGAAAGGGGAAAAAAGAGAAGATATTAAGACCAGACAAGTATAAAAATAACTAAGTTAACTGAATAAACATTACGAAAACAAAATATAGCCAAGGGAATAGTAAGGAAGTAGCATAAATACTTCAAAGCAAGTCTTATTTTCAAGAAAAACAATATTATGATTAGTATCAGTTTTCTAGCCTAAAGGTATTTTTCTAAAATTCTTTTGTACATTATTCATATTCTTAGCATAAAGAGCCATCTTGGCTCTCTGATGATTGCTAGCAGGATAACAACAGAAAGAGCTGCTTTGCTGTCTGTTTTGCGTTCTTTCTGGGGCTCAAATGGTGAAGTGGCAATGGAATTCGGCACTCAAGTGTCTACCTTCAGTCTTACGGGTAGAATTTGATTCCCGGCATTCATAGCGTCTTTTGAAAATGATGAGTCAGAGACATGCTGGCAGACTTCCAGATCTTAGTTACATGTGTGAAAGGACACTGCTTTTCTTTTAAAGAAGGGAAAGAAGGAAAAAAACAATCTCAGATGAGCAGTTATACTTTTGTGCCCAGAGAGAAGGATGAACTGAATTTGCATTAGAAACTCCTGCACCCAATTAGGGTGTAGAGGAATGTACAGTACCCATAAGAATACATCCCTTGCATTTCAAATTCTCAACAGCAGGGGAGGAAACGAAGTTTATAGTGATAATTTTTGTTTTAAAGAAAGGTTTTGTAAGATTGAAAACAATGCTTAAAAAAATCTATATAAAATAATAAAAGAAATCTATATCTTAAAGCTCACTTTTCACCTTTCACCAAATACAAATTAACACAATGATATTGTTCTCAGAGACATTTTTCTTCATTGAAACCTACATGACCTGGTGATTTGATGTGAATCTTGTCACAGGGAGAAACAAATGAGAGCTTCAGGCAATGATGGAGGTTGAAAATTACCTGTACCACCAGCAGAACCACTCTGCTCAGAAAACCAACGATTGAGCTATGGGACGTGGGTAGAACCTGGATTCCAAAACTCGCCCAAATTTAGAAAAGGTTGGATATGATATCCTTCATTTAAACCAAAGCCCCTAATTTGTGATTAACTAAAGGGGTAAAGGGTTCGGATTCACTTTATGCCACACACAAGGGTGACCTCTTCTGGTTGAGGACAAAACTGTTGAACATTCTCCACTGAGTTTTCAACCTCTTTTTTTAATTTAAGTCAAATTAATCCCCTCTGAAAGAAAGTACCCAAAACTTCCCTAACACCAGGAATTTATTCATCAGAAAGAGGTAAAGTCCAGATGTGCCTGTTGTATCAATCTGAAGTTTGCAATG
This sequence comes from Climacteris rufus, assembly GCA_013398175.1. NCBI lineage: Eukaryota > Metazoa > Chordata > Aves > Passeriformes > Climacteridae > Climacteris > Climacteris rufus. Next base: position 1,707,364 of record VZRZ01001590.1, on the reverse strand, counting down.
ATTTATAGGTATTTATGGTACATTCTAAGTTACCCAAACAATAGACTGCCTGGTTCTATGATTGCCACTTTTAATTCTGTGAAAGTTCAGAGAGAAAATCTGCAAAAAAAAGAAAGAAAAAGAGTGTTGAATTGTCAACTGTATTTGCAGACGGAACTGATGCATACACAAATGTAAATTCCCTGCTGCATTTCTAAAGGAGGTGGCTTTGTCAGCAACTGTTGCTGAATGTGGCTGGAAGAAACTTTAGGACCATCCCCAAAGGGCATCATAGGCCAAATAGTATTGGATGAGAGCCCAGAAGACTAAAGCGAAATCCTGACCAGCAGAGATGTCAATGAGAGTTTTGTAATCAGGCTCAGCAACACCACAGTTCATCCTTAAATCTTTAAAAAATTATTCATATTTTAAACTTTTCTAAATGTATAATACCATATGTGCTGGAAATTTATTTCATTTAAACATTTAAACAATAATATTTGCTATTTTATAGTAATAATTTACTGAGATTTTCTCAGCAGAAGTGTTTAAAGGTTTCTGCAAAACACTGACATGGATAGACACGTAAGTGATCAATTTCAAATAATTTTGAAAACTGACTATCTTCTTTTGCTATTCAGATAAAAATATAGACATTAGGTTTTTGTTGTGGTGGTTACCATAAGACATACATAAAATATATAAAAGGCTGCTTAAATATTTTCAGTGCAATGACTGAGCCTTCTCAAATATTGTAGCTGTTACAACAGATGAAGTTCCATCTGTGGTTGGTAGTAATGCAAGTTTAATTCAATATTGTGTTAAAGTCATTCTCTTGTTGATGGAATTTCAATTTATCAGGCACTAAAAGGGCCCTCTTTCAAGAGAAGGTTAGAGACTTTTTCTAGGGAGTGATGAAACCTGTGAATACCATTGCTCCCCTTTTAATAACAGATATTTTGTGACATACATTCTCAAATTCTGAATTCCTGAGACACAAAAGCAGTCCAAAGCTAAATTAATTCTTTATTCTCAATTGCTTTTTGAAATATCCTTTGCAGAAGACATCTGTCTTTATGTTTGAAGAACCAATCCAGCATCCTTGAACTTCCTGGATATATATTCTGATTGCTAAAATTTTATTTAATACCTCATTTTTTTAGGCTTAAAAAATTAACTTAATAGGAAATATCAATGCTGTGATGTTAAATGAGAGCCTGAAATTGTACATGAGGAAACCCACTTGATCTTCCCTTCAGCTGAAGACTGCTGTTAGAAGTCACCAAAAGATGAATATATCTGAATTTCCAAGAGGTACAAAAGGGACAGGTTTCAGTGTAGATCCCATCCAAGAAAAGGTTTGATTTTAACTAACTTAGATTATTCAGCGCTGTGAACTTCAGCCCAGCTTGGAAACAGATAACAGAATTCTATAACTGTAATTTTATTGATTTAATTCATCTAGGATTTCTCTTTGTGGTTGAAAAGGAGCTTTAAATATATAAGGGAAGATTTGGTCACTGGAAGAAAAAATGCTTTACTTTATTGAGGAAACATCTGGAAAACTTAGATATTTTCATACACGATGTTGGCAACATCAAAGTAGAACTCCAAGCATACTCAGATATAATTGGGAAGTCATTCAAAATCTTTCCATTATAACTTCTAAACTTCCCCAGCTGCTAAAAACAACACTGTCACACTGCCACTGGCAGACACACACAGACCTGTTTGAGGGCTCTGACTCATACAATTCAAGTGGCTGGGAATCTCGCTGCTGCCGCAGGAAACAGGCAATTTCCAGGATACTTCTATTCAGGGCAAAAGCCTTTGTTAAACACTTGGCTTTTTGATTGAAAATATGGAGCAGGGTGGGATTAAAGAAAATCAATTCAGTCACCCAAATGAGCTCTTGTAAATTTGCAGCTCATTGCCTGGTTCCTCCTGTTTCTCCAGGGGGAAGAGAGACAGGGGAGCATTGCCATTGTTGCCAGCTTTTGGTTTAATTTTCTCACGTGAAATAATTCCTCACAGTTAACACTGAGAAATAATTAATGGGTAAGATGAGTGTACATGTGTGGCTGTGAAAAGGAAATACTGCCCTTGACATACTGCTTTCTTTTTTGATCCTCAACTGCAGAAATCCCAGGAACAGTCTGAGAAATACCTCTTCACACTGAAAGGCTAAATTTTGGTATGTCCTATCAAAAGTATTTTTAGAGTTAGTATACTGTCTGTGGTCTGGTTTTTATGTGTAGGTGCAGATCCACTTCTTATGAGGGTTTCCACTTATTTTTGAAATTTCAGTTGTCCATTTGGTGATAGAAAGTAGAAAAGCATGGACAAATTGTATGGAGGAAGTATAATCAGAAGTCATTCAGAATGACAAATATGTCTGCACAACAGTCATGCAGAATTCACAAATAAACTAACAATCTTACTTTACTTCAGATTTTTTTATCCTGCATCTGAATTCGTGTTAAGTAATGCAAGCAAAAATTCACAATTAATAAAAAATTTTGTTTTAAAAAAACAAATGCACATATAAAATGGAGAAGCATGCAAAAATACTTTCAAAACTCAGGGTTTGTATCACAGCTGGATACCTCAACAGTGACAATTTATCAATTTAGAAGAATATTCAAGAAGAGTTTTACAAGTTATTTTATAAGAAAAGGAGTCATTCACTTTTAAGCAACACAGAGGAAGAAGGATATCAGAAGTTAGGTGAAAGACAATGTCAGTAAGTTGTGTCTTTTCTATATTTTGCTTCTGCAATTTACATGTTAATTGGTCTTACTTTTTGGTATTCTAATGCAAAACTGGTTTGTTAAGTCCTCTAGAGGAAGCAAAACACTTCCTTTTAGGCAGCATTGCTCTTCAGTGTCTTTAGGTGAGACTACGTTTCTCTTTTAGAAGAACTGCCTTTAGAGCTATATGTATCTATTTCCTTCCTTCCTTCCTTCCTTCCTTCCTTCCTTCCTTCCTTCCGCACTTTTGCACTTCCTTCTGTCCCTAAAGCCAATGCCAAAAGCGTACCTCCTGATGTTTTCCCTCTGTTGTGTTCAGGGTATCAGGGTATTACATTAAGAATACACCCAAGCAAATACTTTATAAAGACTTTTACTTCCTTCGTGGAACTAAGTAATCTGTTTCCTGTTCTTGAACTGATCTTCATTATGAAATACAGAAAAGATGGCTAATACTTCCAAACTGTTGTAGTCCATCCACTAGAAGAGTGAGGTTTTGGTGAAGGCTGGACTTGGAGTAGCATGCCTGCCAATATAAATGTATTTTATGTTATCCTTTATAAATACTGTCACTGCTTGTATCTTTAGAGTAGAAGATTTGCTAAAATCTAGATAAGCAGAGTGCAATAGTTGAAAATTGAGAAAAATCTAGGGAAGGTTATACTTCTTAGTCAAAGGAAGAAACAGGACACTTGATCTACATGCTTTAATTTTCCTCTTCTACGATAAAACCCAAATGTCATCTGACAAAATGCAAAAGAGGACTTATCTCTTTTACCTGTGACACTCATGGCTGTGAGAAACTTTTGAATTTTCCTATCTTCTTTGAGTATTCAATTTTTAATTTGATAATGATAGGTGCATACAATTTAGTTCCATGAATTATTCTTGAAATGATCCTATGGTCAGTGTAGAGCATATAGAAAATACCAAAATAGAAAATACCCAAACTGAAGAAGTTAATAAGAGGAAGAAGAACAGTCAGTTCTCAGGACTGTATGTATTTAAAAATGAGAATATTTAGGTAGTATCACCTCAGCCAGTGATGGGATACATAAAACCTTAATACTGCATTTGAATTTCACAAACGAGCAATCTGATATTCTTAGCAATTTTGTTTAAAGCATCACTAATATAACTTGTCTCTATTATGCAAATCTGAATAATCCTTTATTTTTCATGTTTCAGACTTTTTCACTGAATTGCATAACCACAATTATTCCATACAATAAGCATTTACAGGCTCCTGTCACAAGGCATTGAAAGAAAATCATCAAAAACTTTGCCTATCTACTGTCTTCCCAAAATTCAGTGAAAGGTAATCCCCAGGACTATTTAGTCTTCCAGTGATAGATCCCCAAAGATCTGAAGGAAACAGCAAGGATACCACTTAGCTGAAGCACATTCCTTTAGTCTTCTCTTATTTTAACCAAATCTTCATAGTAACAAGGTTCAGAGATCTTGATCATCAGGATAATCTTCTAGTCTGACTTCCAAACCTGTCTCAAAACTTCAGCCACTTCCTTGGCTGTGTAAAGACAATTTCTCATTCATAGATGCATGGGCCCATCTTAGGAATCCTGTGCTTGTTAAAATCTTCTGACAAAGAAGCTGGCCAAGTCTAACTTCAAAACTAGGTTTGTCCTCAAAGCTAGGACATACTAGATTCCTTTTAGACCATAGTTTTTTTCTTTTTGGTGGGTCGGTTGAAAGAATTTTAGGTTTTCATAAACTAAATCAAGGGTTTAAAAGCCAAAAAATATCTGTGATAGCTTCTTAACCTCAAATGAGAAATAGAGTAATACACTGTCCAGGATTCCATTATTGTAAATTTTGAAAACATTTCCAGTATGTTACTGAACAATTTTGTTAATCTGTCAGGAGAGGGTCATATCAGATAATCATTAACTGGGGCCAAGGTTCTTGTTTCAGACCAGGTGGGACTGATAAGCTTTACAGTTCCTCTACTAACACACTGCTGCATCATAACCTCAATATATTGGATGGATCAGTCAATGTTATGCAGTTACTAGTGCCTACTCATAGTGGCTTCTAGAAAACTGCAACCTTTGCCTCAACCTTTCAAATTAGTTATATACCAGAATGAAGAGAGGTTTAGTTCATCACCTGACATTTTGGGCAACAGATTTCAAGTCAGAAGCCAGGTCAGCATCCCCTCCTTAGATCTGCATTCCCACAGATAATAAGATATCACATTGTAAATCAGATGAAAGATCAAATTCTAATATATACAGGAAACCAAGAGTTACTCTTAAAAGTCTTATACCATCCTGACCAGGATTTGTCTTACCAAAAGAAAGACATCAGATCTGGAACCTGCATCATCAATTTAATATCTACAACTTTGATGATCTGTTCATGAAGCAAGGTTAGCTTGGCACAGCCATTTTCAAGATACGTAGATGTAGACATAGGCATCACCTTTCAATATTATCGTCTAATGTCCTTTTAAAAGTAAACAGTCAAGTCTGATACTCTTCCTTTGAATCTTACAAATAATTTTGATCTTGCTTCTCTTTCTGCCTTTTGTTAACAAGGCCAGTCACAGACCTGATTTTCTAGAAAAGGGACATCTTGAATTGCAAACTTCAGATATAGCAGTAATCTAAATATAAAAGACCCATGATAACTGGCAACTACTTCTCAAAGTTCAGATAGTGCTACTGTATCATGGGAAGGGGAGCCTCTCATCTTACTGACATCCTCAGTCCTTGTCTTTATCAGCACTAACCTGCTTCAGCCAGCACCCTCCCAGACAAAAGGAAAAAAACTTTAAACCTTCCCCAGTGACAAATATATGCATAAGTTTCTATGACTTTTGAGGCTGGAAACCCATCAGCCCCCGATGATTCCCAGCACCTGTGCATGATTTCCTTACAAAATGGGACCAGCTGCCTTTTTAAGGGCCCCAGAACTCCTGTGCTCTGTAATACTGGAGTGGGGGAGAAACAAATTTCTTAAATTTTACTTAAGAAAACACGGGAGTGGAAGATAAATTAGAGCTAGTGGACTCATAAACAGGAGGTTAAGCTGAAGACAAAAATAGAGTAAGGGTGAAGTTGAGAGGGAGTAACAGGATCTGCTGTAAATCAGGAAAGAACAGTGAAAAACAAAAAAGAACAAGGCTGATAAAAACAAGTATTCTGGAGAAGATGTAAAACATAGGCGAGGAATAAAAATGAGACTAACTGCACATGCATAAGGTAAGAGGCATGAGGTATAGTAGAAAAATTAAGACTAGAATTAATTATGAACATGGGCAGGGATATAAAGGTGAAAACAACACTTCTGCATATAAACAAGGAAAATAAAACACCAGCTGTTGAATTACTGTGTTATATTTACTTTATGTACAGTGAAAACTGGAAGATCTTCCTTGTAAAGAGGAGTCAACTTTTGAAATTGTTTCAAAAGGAGGGTTTGGACATGGTAGACCAGAACAGCTGTTCAGAAGCCATTATAGTCCATTGTGCAAATTTTTCTTAGTTCAGTGCTTATTGGCTTAATAGAGTGCTCAGCAGGAATCCTTATGGTCCCCTCTATTAATCTTGCTGTCAGCTCTGCACAAATTCCATACCTAAAAAAATATTCCCAGCCCCCCTGCCCCCAACACCCCTACACTTACATCGTGACAAGAATGCAGTGGGAGTCAGACCCACTCTTCTAAAAACAGAAGGAGGCTGCACAGTGAAGATACTGTGCATTGCAGAGGTAATGGGGAGAAGGAGGCACATTGCTCTGCTTGGCTTCCTCTCATTTCCTTTTCCTTTATCTAAGCACCTTATTTTTTTCTGACTCTCTGTTGCTTTTCACAGAACCAGAGTTTTCATCTCTTCTAAAGTGTAAAGACATCTGTCCCTCATCACATTCCAAAACACAAAAGACACAGAGTTTACTCTTCACTCATCCCTATCTGCCCCTTCCACATAAAATGATCATACAAGTAGAGCTTCTAGCCCAAGGACTGACAGAAGTCTTCTTGATGTTTGTTTGCATGGAAGGCATCTTTAAAAGGATTTAAAGGGGGAGAAGGGAGACAATTTTTTCCTTTGTGGTCAAAACAGAGTGTATTAATGTTTTTTATAAGCTTTTTGAGTGATGCTTCCTAGGCAATGAACATCTACAAGGCAGTGAGTACAGTTGCCTTAAATAGCAAGAGAAAAGGTTGCACTGGAGTTGCATGGGATTTTTTCTAAAAATATCTTCATTATCCAGTATATGCAAATAGATCCTGAAACATCATTAATTTTGTGTTTTCCCTTCATCCTGTGCATGATAAATTCTCAGAGAATTTTTCTTCCAAATTAAGTAAGGTTTGACTTATCTTTGAACTAGATTCCAGGCTGGGGTAAATTTTTCCTAATTGAACCGTAGTCCCTAGGAAAAATACATAGAGGTGTTGACATAACCTTAATTATTGTGGTTCTGATGGTTTGTTTAGCTTAGCTGTTTGTTTTTGAATAGCAAATTTAGAGAAAAAATCTGTGCATATTGCACTCCACAAAGCACATAAAGGTCTGTGACTACATCCAGTAGTTATTGCAAAATACTTAACTTTCATCTGGAGTTGATTGGTCCTCTGTACGTAATAAATATTGAAGATTGCAATCTAGCTTGTCCCTCTGTACAAGCAGAATTTTGGTATCACTGCAGAGCTTTGTCCTGGATCCTGCCCTGATGTTCACCCTCTTTGGAGATTACTCTATGAAGAATGGTTATGATTACATTAATTTTCTATCTCTCCCTTATGAAAATGCTTCTACTTAACAGAAGCTTTCATGGTCCATGTAAGTTGTGCATCTGAAGATGAGGCTGAATTTTCCATGTGTAGTAAACAGAGTGAATAAAGCAACAGACTACAGAATGCTATGTAAACTATTCACAGGATTTATGATGTTTGGTTATGTCTTGAATTAATCAGTATGATTTTAATTACACTTGTTACAAATGGAACACATTTTTTACTAAAGTATCAGGGAGCCAAATTTGAAGATAACAGACTTTTCACATGTTTTGTACCTTCTGTCATGACAGATCAAGCTATCATTCACTGCAAGACGTGTATTATTCTTTCAACAGTAATGCTAGTTTTCTTGAGGGCAATGTCATAACAAATAAATATAATGCGTAAATGTGATGTCTTTATATCCTTAGCATCTGAGGTGTGAGATCGCCTACATTAACAACTACCCTTGAGCTAAACAAGATAGCCTGAAAATTCAGATCTGTAGAAGATTTTACTGTTGTTCTCATGGTTAAGAATTTATAGATAAACTGATGCCAACTTTTACTACGTCTATAGCTTGGAATTTTTTGGACTTTGTTCAACTTCCAAAAGCCTGTTTTGACAGCAAAGATTTTTCTATGGGTAAAATAGCTTAAAAACAGGCAGAATGCAACTTCCCTTGTAGTTGAAAATAACCTATCAATTTGAAAGGCACTCTGAAAGAATTATATAAAAAACACTAAGGGACAGACATGGAGTTATTTGTAGTAAATTAGCATAGGTCTTTCAAATTCAAAGAAGCCATACTGATTTATACCAGATGAGGATCTGCCCATAATAAAATAAGTTTAAGTTTTAAATATTTATACAACTGAGGTATAACAGAAAGTTTAAAAGTAAAATACTTTTCTTAATCTTTCCAGTTAAAGTTCCATGACTTTTTGTGGTTCCTGGTATGTTTCCACCATGTTATATTTTTAACCAAGTTACTGGCTCTTAATTTGCTGCAGGCTATCATGTACCTGTATCTGTAATTCTGAGCTGAAAAAATTAAGCTGAATAAAAAGAAAATTATTTCTTGTCCTAAAAGAGCTTTACAATTAACAAGAGATAATTGCCCTTGAATTATAAACACAAGGTGGTAACTAGAAAGGTGAGATTTGCTAACATCTAACATATGAGCAGTTGTCCTAGTTTCAGCTAGGGTAGAGTGAAAGAATTCTCTACCAGAAAAACCTAAGGAAATTTCGGTGCACTTATGCAGAGCTGAAGGCTCTCCATAAATTTGATCTTCTCAGCCTCTGAGCTCTCTCTCTGGATAGTGCTCTGGTCCCAAGCCCTGTGGATTCCTTTCCCTGGACATGTTCTTGCATTTATTGGCAGCTTCCCTGGAGGCAATGGCTTATTCTGTGTTGGAGTTCTTGTGTGTAAAGTGAATATATTTTAATAAAATCTCTAGATTAAAGGTGTTTTGTTGAGGATTTCTGAGTACAGTCTTGTGACCTGGTCCAAGTATATCTCAAGCAACATGTGGTCAAGTAGTGTTAATATTTTGTATAGTTCTTTGTGCTGATCTATAGTCCAGATGTTCCAGCAGAAGTTATCTGGAAGCCAATACTCTGCTAGGGACCAATTTTTTTTAGATACAAAAAAAAAAAAAAAAA
>VZRZ01001590.1:1652610-1698207 GCA_013398175.1 Climacteris rufus | reverse complement strand
AAAAAAAAAAAAAAAAAGTCAAGTCATCCACCTGGAATAATGAAGAAGAATTCCCCCTCCTCTATGAAAACAGCTCAGCTTAGTTCACTGGTCTAGCAGAAAAAAAAGTAAATCCTCTAAACTTTCACAGCGTCTTCTGATTTTAGAAGCAATTAGTACATGATGCCTGTTCATCCATTCATCCAGTTGTCCAAGTGTTATTAGAAGTGTCTGGAGTTTCTTTACACAGGCAAGTATATTAGGAGTGAGTTTCAGAAAACTAAAATGTGATTTAGCTTTGGAATGTCAGCCGTTCAGTCTTTGCATTTGCTTACAGGAAGCATACATAAGGAGTTCTCAATTGCAAACCCATTTCCAGGACTCAGTTTTTCACACAAATATGCCTGTATATTCGTTGCACTTGTAGAGCTCTTGATCTTTGATTTTTATATCAATTGGACTAGTTACTTAAATGAGCATGCACTTTTCAATGGTCTTTTGGGTCAATATGTAAGCTACCCATATTTTAATTAAAGTTTCCATTTGTAACTCAGACTATGATCATTGCTATTCTGACTTTCCAGATGTTTTACTTGGCATATGTTCATTTTTAAGAACTTTTTTCAGTACAAATATCACTAATTTGAACCATCGAGATCCACTAATTATAGATATGTCTGGAATAAAAATATTATTTCCCCACAGTAACATCAGTATATACATATGCTTGTTTAAGTAGAAATAATGTAGATGGAAAATTAAGGGTTGACCTATAGATATAAAAATTAAAATAGCTGCATAAGCCCCTCTGCCCCCCCCAATTAAAATGCGTGTATTCTCTTTATATAGCATTTCAGAGTTATTATTCAAAGTAAGACACAAGAGGAAATAAACAATGTCTATATGTTCATACTTTTATTATGTAAAACATTCCTTGAATACTTTAAAATGCAATAGAGTTCTAAATTGCTGTTATATATAGAATGAAAATGTTTGAAGTGTTGAGTAAAGCAGCCTTTTCTGTGAAGGAGATATTTTGATCATATCAAAAGATTATGGCCTGAAGATTGTTTAACACCTTAAGCATACAAGACAGATGTCTATTCTACATTGAATATATATTATTCTTGTCACAGTTTTTGATATATTTGTTCTCTCTTGTACAATCCTATCAGATATTACTTTATTAGTCTAATAATTTATTTTCCATTAATAAAGATAACCAATGTGTTAGTGAAATTCATAGATTATACCAATTTGAGAGAAAATTATTTTAGATTACTGTCACAACGTATGACTTTTTATGATTCCTTCTGTTTTACTCACATATGCCCAGAAAAGCATAATAATTTATTTATACATATATAAATAAAAGTATGAATTATCTGATTATAATATGCCGTTTTCTAACCACTGCTCTGTAAGGTTAACCTTTCCCCTGTTAGAGGATCATGTAAAATTGCTGCAATAAGGATGAACAGTAACCACTAAGTTATCTTTCTTCGGTCTGCGAGCCCCTAAGTGTGACAGCTGCAGATGAGACAAGATAATGTATTAAAAAAGTTGAACACGCCTCAGCTGAATGATACAGTAGCAGCTAGTAGTGTAACAGACTGTCACATGCAGCCAGATCTTATACAACTAGACAAACAACAAAAGTGATGAAAGAAAGGGCATCTTGGGCTTTGTCCTGAGATACTGCAGCTAAACTTTGACAGAAAATATTTGGGAAAGAATTTGAATGATGCTCACCCTGAGATGAAAAGGCCTCACCAGCCAGCCTCTCAGGGTTATATTCCAGGGTACTCAGCTACTCCATTTTATCTAACTCCAGCTGTCATGAACAGAGACCAAGGAACAGGTGTCCCTCTCTGGAAGGAAGGATCACGGCTCATGGGAAAAGGGGAACAAGGAGATTTTATAGAGTGCACACATGGGGTTCAGCTAACAGCTGATGATGAGACGACATTGCAGGTAGGAAGACCTCACTAGAAAGTGACTAGAAGGCATAAGAATGTTTTCAAAAGAGTGAAGGTAAATCTGTATGGGGCTAGATAAAGACCATTTTTGAAAGAAGATACCTTGATAGTACTATTTGTGTGTCCTGCATATGAATTAGAGACTGTCATATAATGGGAAGGGAACCTGAGGAAAAATGAAATATTCAGGTTTCATCCAGGATTGTGTTAAGGCTATATTTAGAGAAAAAGGCAAAAAATTGCTAAAATTTACTTCAAAATACGTGAACATTTGCAGCTAAACATTCCTTTTTTAACATTTGCAGAACCATTACAACTTGAAAGTTTTTAGTCAGCTATTTGTTCTCTTTTTAGAGCTGAACTTCCCTGTCTTTGTTTTTTTTTCATTTTTTCCCTTATTGTCTATAATGCTTATCCACATTTATGACCTTAAAATATAGAATAGCTTCAGGCAGAATTAATTCAGTCATGATAATTCTGTGCTGAAGCAAATCACCAGTAAAATTAACACTCATTAAGACCAGAAGTGTTTAAAACCTAATATCTCATTGCAAAACTGTCCATTTAGTAAAACCGAATTAAAATGCAATTAGCTTTATAAGTGATGTGTATAATATCTAAGAAGGTCAATTGCTCTGCAGTTTATAACACTAATTTGTTTTCAGATTATCTAGTGCAAGAAAAGTTTTAGAATGGTTTTTAAACTTTTAGGATTTGTTACTATATATTGCCTTTACTTAAACATTTTTATTAGAAAGGAAAATATTAATAATTCATTGTGAATAATTCTGCATTTATTTTTCTCTTCTTTATGATAGCCACTAATGGCAGAATTTTTAGTAATAAACAACCCTATTTAAAAAAATCCCTTACTTTCAAAGATGCTGAAGTAGTTATTTTAATCCACATAGATCAGCATGTTCCAGCTTTCAAAGATACTCAGTCAAACTGTAAATAGCTATCAATGGGAGGTTAGACACCTGTTTGATGGTGTGATGAATTACTTCTATGTAGCTTTTTCTCTTTACTGACCTGTGAAAGATATGAACATTTAGATGAGATGGATGCCTGCATTCCACATCTTTTACATGATCTGATGACATGAAACACCACTAATTGTATATAGTAATTTGATTTGGAGAAAACAGGCTATATTATAAATCTTTTGTACTATCTGTATGTATCCTGATAACAATAAGATCAATTTCAGAAGTTTATTATGTTGCTAAAAATATGAAAGAAATCTGCATCAAAAGTCAGTGTACCTATTTGCTTCTCATATACATTATTTAACAAATTATGAACCACCTCAAGGAGGAAACTAAATTCTCAGCTACCTCTCCAATGAGACTTCATGGTGAACTATTTAACATCCTTACTTCTTTCCTGTTCATGTTACCAGGGTTGGTTTCTTCTTAATTACTAGTGGGCTGAAAAGATATTCTGCCTTTATTTGATATGCATATTTGAACTTTCTACTTCTGAAATATGTAAGGACAAATGTTTCCATTCTTCTGCCTTTCTGTGTCTGGTAAAAAGTCCCCTTCTCCATCTACAAATAGTTCTATCAATTTAGAATTTCACTCACTGCTGTTATGTTTAAACTACTTTAGTTGTTTAACTATAAGTCAATATCTCATACATTCCATTCTCTTTTTTGCATTTGCATAAACACATTTCCAGTGCTCTTTTATTTTTTTCCCCCTATCAATTGCTCTCACTTTACTTTGAAGTCAGCAAAGTTTTAATGAAGGTAGTCTTTGATTTTGGTTAGGGTTTACATTGGGTTTTCTCTAAATTATTTTAAAATATTCTAGTTATTTAAAAATTACTTTAAAATATTTCTTTTAATACTAAGTTTTCTTGTTTATTAGGTAGTGATTATAGAGATGATATTTTATTTACATTCAGAAATTACCATCTCAAAGAGATGGTATCTGGCAGGTAACTGTGTTTTTCAACCTTTTAGTATATAGAGAATTGGTGTATTTTTTGACCTCACTGCTCATTTTTATCAGGGAAACATCAGGCAAAAATTGCCCTCTGGCCTTATGTCTGCTAAATTATAATTACAGACCAAGACAGACATTGTCAGGTTTGGAAGAATTTCAATACCTGTTGTTTTGAAGCAGATTTTTCTTTTTCTGAAAATATTGGACAAGTTATTTGGTAGTTTCAGAGACAGGTATTACTTTTTCTGTGAATGTACTTTGTTATGGACTGCTTGAACCTGTGTGAAACCATTTTGGATGCCTGAGGTTTTAATGTTTACATACTCTTATGGCAATCACGATAAGAGTATCTTAGGAAGTGGCATTATGTAGGTTTACATCTATGCATATATGTAAACAAAATTTAATTTTAACCTAAGTCATATACCTAAGCCTAGACCTGTCCCATATCCAACATCTGAGTGCCAGCCCAGGCTCTGCTGTGGGTTCTGGATGTGCTCTGGAGCACAATGGAGGAGGCAGTGTGGACCCTCCTGCCCTGGGCAGCACAAACATGCCTAAGAGGGTATCACCAGCTGTTTAGGGAGTGTTCTCCATCGTCTGTCACAGTGCTGTCAGTCATCTGCCCCCTTCATCACTCAGTGCACAAGCAGCCTGTGCCTCCAGGCCCTGTAACCCGACCACTGGGCAAGCCAGATTTGTGTTATTCGAGGGCAGATTTGGGGTGGTGTACCTTCTACTTACTCTTCAAAGACACAAGATATTTGTAATCTATCTATATTCTATGAAATGGAAAACATTGCTGAAAAATAGAACTTGTTTCTCTTTAATGACTTTGAATTTCTAATGACATAGTTGGTTTTCCTTTTTTTTTTTTTTTATTTTCCCCCTACCCTGGTTTCCCATGGAAAAGCTAAGATACAAAAAAGAGAGAAAAACAGAGCTTCATTTAAAATCAGGTATATTGAAATTAATTAATACCTTCACACTTAGTCTTTTAATGAGAAAATATTGTTTGTGAAAAAAAACAGCTTAGTCCCATCAGAAAATTAAGACATAAGTAAGCAAAAAAACCTTTAAGAGATTATGATGTTCTCATCTGCATAGGTTATTACAAGCACTCTCATGGAAGGTCACAAATAATGAAAAACTTCAAGATTATTTTTCTTGTCTTTTATTTATTTTGTCATTAATCTTTTTCAACTGTCTGGACAAACAGAAGTAGATACCAAACACATTTTTGTAACCTTTAATTAGTATCAAAGCAAGCCCAAAGCATGACTAGTTTTTAAGGGGAAAAGCCATTATAAGTAAGTCTAGATCTAATTGTGCACTTGTGACTGGAGTCAAAGTTGACAGTTTATTTCAGCGATGGTATGTACATAAAATTTCGAATCACAACCCCAGAAGAAGAGTATTGAACAGATCAAAAGTTCATTTTTTATATTTCAGTTGACTAATACCCTTGGAAAATACTTTCATGGTTGTTTTATTTGATGATAAATTTGTAAGAGTCATTGCCTGTAGGAATGTGGTAGATGAGAGGAATATGGACAGAAATAAAATCCATGCAGAACAAAAGGTCCACAGTGGGACCTTTCTGACAGTTAAACGCCCCTATTGATTGATGTAGCATTTAGTCTCTTCTATTAGGAGATTTGTACTTGAACACACTGTTTTTACTATCTTGTTACAATAGCTTCTTAAATTAGGGAAAAAGAAATACTGTCTCCTAGTATGTAACTTCAGCAACAGAAAAGAAATGGTTAAAGCCATGTGCTTACAATATCTGCATGAAAATTCTGGTGATTTTCATGAAGAGTGAAGCTTATGTCTTTGTAGTACTTTTCCAAGAATAAGGTACTACATAATAAGTATGAGAAGTATAAGTAAGATGAGATGATCCCATATGTTTTTATATTATCATTACTATTATTACTATTGTGACTGATGATTATCACACATTAATATAAAAATGGGGTTTGGATGTCATTGCAGAAGTTCAGAAAGAAAAAGAATTTCTAACAATAAACTGTATGACCTTTGTGTTTTAGATAAGTGGAAATAGATAACATATTTTGGCTGTAATATTATATTTGATAGAAAATATGCATGGAATTAAAAAGGACATCAGATAAAAATGTATTCACATGGTCATGAAGGGTAATTAAAACTGATAATATGACCTAACTGGAAAAGAGAGGACAGGGTGCATGCATGAAAATTTAATGGAATATTTAAGTAGGGATTTTTAAAGTGCTGAAATAGATTCTATTTTTTAATCATTTTTAATCTATTCTATAAAATTCTCTACTGGTATCAAACTCATTTTATGGATTTTTTTAAATCTGGGTGGGTCATGAATGGGTAGCAGGAGTAGGATTTTAAGACTGTTTCTATTTTTCTGGTTTTTTAAGTTAGCATTTAAGGACCACAGAATATTTCAATAATGGAAAATAGGCATTCAGTCTGAGGTGTGATTGCTGTGGCGACAGAGGGTATCTGAACCTTTAAACTGCACAAATATTTTTGAGACTTGGAGGAAACTATGTAAAGTGTCCTGACTATTTTCTTTTTCTTCATTTTGGGAGTATTTCGTAGAATCAAAGACTGTCAAGAAATGATGTGTGTGCACTGTGGTGAAGGACACCACCACTGAGCTGCAATGATGGCAATATGCCAAATCAAGAGAGACATCTGAAACAAAACAAGGTTACTCAAACATAAAATATCGTCATGCCTTTGGATACAAATACAATAATTCTAAGAAATCCAGTTTCTAATACTCTTTATCCCCATGCAAGATAAACCCAGGAAACAAGTGAAAAAGAGATCCCATGATTTCCCAAGCCCAGAGCTCATGGCAGTTTCCAACAAATTCATCTGAAGACACAAAAAAACATAAAGGAAGAAAGACAACTTACTCTTGCATTTTAAAAATGCCTTTGAAGACTTTAACAGGATTTTTGAGTATCATATATTTTTTTTTTGTGTGTGTATGTGAGAGTATAGCTAGATACTGGTACCACAAAGATATGAATAAATACACAGTGAATATCCATCTTACTGGTTTTGAGACATATTTGACCTGGGAAATCAAGATGGTAGTTGAAAGACAGGGAAATATACACAGTCTAGTAATTTGGAATTCCCTTATAATGTCCCTTCTAATCACAGAGTCTAAAATCTCTGAGCATAAAAGCAAAACTCTGGTCAAAATTAAAACCAAATTTACCCTCAATTCTTTTTGTGTCAGGAAAGATTTTGACTCCTTGCTCACCATGAGAATGACTGTAAGGCAGGCAATGCCCTTTCAAAATCCAAAGCCCCTTTGCTTTTGAGGTTTATTTTGTGCCAAAAATGTAAAAACTTCCTTGATTCCTTTTTGTGCTTTACTGTTGAATTTCTTCCATTCTGTCAAAGCTCTTTCCTTACAGTTTCAGGGCTTTCAAACCTGATAATGACCTTTCTAGTTAACCCTGACCCATTCTTCATGTTACCATGATGTAGTGTCATAATGCTTCCATGAAGTAGAATCCCTGAAGGGGTTAATGCTCCCATGCCATTCAGCTGTTAGTTCCTCTTGAATTTCCCACTGGACTGTCAAAAAGGATAACAGAGATGTAATAAAAAGGTCACACAGGTGCTCCCACAGAGTATGTTATCAAGTCCTAGCAGTGAAGGAATGTGAGTAGGCCTATTTGAATGAACAATGAGAAGACAATAATAGGAAAGTCAAATTACAGGCAGCAGGCAGGTTTGCATTAAAAGACTAAACAGGATTTACTATATTCAAAGAGTCTGAAAAATTACACTCATTAAGCATGTATCAAGTAAATCGATAATACTATTATGTGTTACAATGAGAATTAGCTTTAACAGCTATTTCATACAACTCAGCAGGGACTCACAGCTAATTCAATTTCTGCTGCATTGTATTCACACTAATATTCCTTCAAAATGGTACTATTTTTGGTTTGTCATTAATCTATTTCCTCATCTTACTCAATACATCTAAGAAAATAAAATACAGACCTCAAGAGGAGTAGTTGTAACATAAGGTTCATTGCTACTGCACCTTGTTTCAAAACACTGAAGACCAAACCTTTGTCTTGCATGTACTCCCACTAATGCCTTCATTAGCCAGTCAGCTTTCTATTCTGCAATAGATCAATGTCAGCTCCCAATGATTCCTTAAAACAGGTCATCCATGAGGACTGCTGCAGTAAGGATCATTCTGTCTACCTCTCTCCTTGCTTTTCCTTTGTCAGAGGCTTCCTGGATGGTGATTATTCTCAAGTGCAGCAGCTGCATGCTTAATTGGGAGCCAGCAAATGAAAACAACTCGGTGTTCACACCTTTACTGTGCTCCATGGCCTAATTTAATAAATAAAGGTAGGAAAGAGGGAGAGATACAAATGGCTGCTTTGTGAAAAAGTACCTAATAAATATGCCTGATGTGGATAAAAAACTCATATACTATGGAGAAAGCTGAATAAAATGTAAATAGTGGATTGTGGCAAAGCAATATAAGAATGAGATTTAAGACTTTCAATGTGCAGGGACTTGTGGAAAAAGTCTCAGCCTTTATGTGAGAGAAATCAGGGCAAACACTCTGTGATGGTTTGACTCTGGCTAGATGCCAAGTGCCCACCAAGTTGCTCTATAGCTACCTCCCCCAGAGGGACAGGGGAAAGGACAAGATGAATCAGTGGGTTGAGATAAGGCAGTTCTTATTGAAGCTACAGAAAAGCAAAAGCAGGGTCTGCGCGCACATAAGCAAAAGAAGGAGAAGTCAATGTCTACTTCCCATCAGCAAGCGATGTTCAGGCACGTCCCGGGAAGCAGGGCCTCAGCACACGTAGTGGTTCCGTGGGAAGGCAGACATTACAGAATGCCCCCCCCCTCCTCCTCTTCTCTCTCCCGGCTTTTATATCTGAGCTGACGTCATATGGTATGGAATATCCCTTTGGTTCCTTAGGGTCAGCTGGCCTGCTTGTTTTCCCTCCCGAGGTCTTGCCCACTCCCTGCCCCTTGATGGTGGAGAATGTTAGAGGGACAGTGCTGCTCAGCAGTAGCCAAAACACTGCTGTGTTATCAACTGAAGCACAGCACTGGCAGGGCTGCTGAACTCTACCTCCATTAGAACCAATACACACTCATAAAGCATAACCAAAAAGCCTGTAATAAAATGCCAACAGTCTTCAACAGGGTCATTTCCCTTGTAAAGACATCATAATCAATTTAATTTATGATCTAACTTTGTTTCTTTTGCTCTGTGAAGATCTCTTTTGTTGCGGTGACCCAGCCCACCTTGGGGCTGAGTGACATCCAGTTGGTGGATTTCCTCGCCCAGGACTCCGACCCTGAGGGTGGACCCGAGGGTGAGACCAAGGTTTAAGGCTACTCCCCTCTGGGTGTCCATCTAGCAGCATCTCCTCCTCTCCTTCTAGAAACCTCTCTGTTCCTGTAATGCTATTGGTTTAGACTTCTATGTTTATTCATGTATTTCATTGCTTATGCATGAATCTCTGGAAAGTCCTGTTCTGTTTGGATTGTAATTGGTTGGTTCAAATGTGTTCCTCCCCTACTCCTCTGTAATTGGTTCCCTGTCACCCCTTATCATCTCCCTATTGATTTGCTCCTTTGCTCTTCTCTCTCCCTTCCCCGATTTAAAAGGTGCTGTCACCTCTCCCCCAACTGCCTTTTTTGCCCTCGAGCCTCCCTTCCAGCGAGATTTTCTGCCCCCTCGGGGTTGAATAAAGTTGGGACTGCAGGCAGAGAGAAGGCCCTCTCTCGTCCTTTGCTCTCGCCCTTGTTGCCTAGCAGCACCCTCACTGCTGCCAGCTCTCCTTGGAGCCTCCTGCAGACAGCACTGCGAGCTGCTGACAGGGTTTTGGTTTGTTCACTCTGCTGGGCACCAATCTTGTCATCTGCCCAGGCCACCGGGCACGACACTCTTTAATAGAAAGTGATAGGCACAACAAGATTTTTCTGTGTTAAAAACAAAGCAAAACAAAACAAAAAAAAAAACAAAAAACAAAACAAAACAAAAAAACAAACAAACAAACAAAAAAAAAACCAAACATAAATTAAAAACAACAACAACAAAACCAAACAAGCAACAATTGCCAGAGAGAACATGAGGAAACTAGTGAGATTTAGAGAGGAGAATCATGTACCATTTGTTGCATCACAACTGTTGTTCTTCTAAAATTTTGTCCTTTGTCTGACCATCTATTCCTCTAGACAGGTATACAAAGTACTAAATCCTGAGATATATGAGATTATTAAGTCTTACTCAATAGTCATTGAAGTTCATATCCACAAGCCATTTCCAGCATCCTCATATATGTTGCAAATGAAACATGCATGCCAAACGTGCAGTCTAGAAAATGTTGCTTTATAATGTATTTAGCTTATGATAATGCTAGTTAATCCTTCTGAGTTGCTTTTTTTTTTTTCTGGAATTTGAGGTTGCCTTAATTCCTTGGGTGATTTTATCCAAAATGCACATTTATACCACTCTAACTAAATAATTGAAAAACCTGATATTTCCTATTTTACCCAAAGTGGAAATCTGCAATTGATCAAAGTGATCAATGTTTTAAATTGACCATTAGGGTTAATTTATTGAATTTTTGGGGGGCCAAATAACAAATAGATTCATGAAATTGTTCATATATGAGACCAAAACCAGCTTAATTTGGTCATTACTATACATGCAAAATAATCCTTTCCCCAGCCTTAAAAAAACAGTCAAATAATTGTCATATGCCATACAGTGCACACAGGTTTTATTTGGAACTCAGTTGTCCTCTCAGTTTTTTATCTCTTCAGTTATTTTTGAGGATCCAGACAAACACCCACTTTCTAAATTTGTTTGTTGCAGATTCTTTGCACATGATTGTGTGTTTAAAGTTTGACTGAAAAATAATAAAGTAGTTATTAGGTAGTATTGGGTAGTTTAAATATAGGAACACATACACAGTTTTTAATAGGGGTTTTTGTTGTGGGTTTGTTTTTTCCCTGAGGGAATGCCTAACTATGGGGAGGCACCCCTACCGCATGCTTGAACTGGTGATTGTTTTCAATTGAAAACACAGTTGTAGAAGATCAGAATGGGTCACTGGTATGATACTGAGTGTTTTTAAATTGGCTGTTTTCTTGATGGTTTATTAAGAGCTTGGTTTAATGTTTGCCAGTCTTTTCATGTAGAAAGTTGCTGTAAGGGACACTATCAAAGTATGTAAGAAACTGTCCTACCTAGGCAAGACCAGAGTTGTTTTTATTTTGTCTTCAGTTTTCACTGAACAACATTGCTTGTTGTCATAAGATTAGAGTAAATCATCAAATTCAATATTTAATGAGAACTGATGACATCCGTACAAGTTACACATTGCTTCAACTGAAAGTGTTAACAAAATTAAATAAAGTTTTTTAAACATAAACAGAAATTTTAAGAAAATAATTCTGAGGGAAGTCAGAAAGCACGAAGCGAAAGCCTAGAAGCAGATGAACAGAAGGAAAGAGGAAGAAAGAAAATAACAAGATCAGAGTTTTCAATACATGTTGTGTGAAAACCCTTCTGCCACCTTGCCCTTTTACATTCAAAGCTGCTGTTTGGGACCACATCCTTCCACATACAGAGGGCACAATGTTATTTGGCCAAGACAAAACAGCAGAAACCCACAAAATGGTAACATGCAGACTCTGCTTCTGTCTGCATCACTCTCTAGTTTCATGCATTCATTCATCTGCAGCTGCCTTCTCTCATCTTCGAGGCTGCATCAAGGCTTCCTGCTGCCAGGCTGTGGCGAGACGTCTCGGCTCAGACATCCTGGAGGCAGAATGAAGGCACCCATGAGTTATTGAAGGTAACAGATAGACGGGCTAAGTGCTCATTAACAATACGTGTGCCTATGAAAAATCTGGTGCCCCAGGCCAACTGTCCATTTGGCCCAACCCCAGCATTTAACAGTTGCTCAAAAATATTTGTATTCCATTATAGTCAATTTTTCCCACATATTTACTGTAAAGGATTGCCATAATGAGTTCCAGCTTTTGAACCGAACTCACCTATCTTGTCAAAATCAGTCATGTCAGCAGAAGCTGGAGACTCTTCTGAAAGCTACAAGTGAAGCCTGCTGCACATGATGTATTTCAATACAACTTCTTTTCTCTCCACATGTAGTCCACCCCATGTCTGATGAACTCAGGATGTTCTGAGGAATAAGTGTGGAGTGAACAGCAACAGAACACGAGGACAGCATGCTGAGCTATAAACCATTTTTATTGTACTAGAATATGCCTTGTCTTACCTTCCCCAGGTACACACACAGTTACATAAAAATGAGTGTTTCAATCGTTGACCTATTCATCTTTCTTATAGCTTGTTTTTGGAGAAAAAAATCAGCCTAAAAATGAGCTATGCCATTCCCCTATTTATTTAAGATGCTATTTGCTAGAGAATAATTAACAGTAAACAAATGATTGGAGGCTGGCTTGTCAGCTAGCAAAATTAATTACATTAAATGATATGAGTAAGACTCTAAGACTGCTATAGCTTCAGAAAACACAAGCAATGCTTGATTACGTGTGAATTTCCAAACATTTTTTGATAGATCTGCACAGAATGCATTAAGGACGCTTAACACAGTGCTCTTGAGGTAGTTTCAGCGTCCTTTATGCAAGTGAAATCCCTGCTGAGACGAGTTGCAATGGTTTTACAACTCTCCCAAAGGACAGAGTTCTAGCTACCACAGATAACCTGATTCTGCTGGCTCCTCTAGAAATGAGTTACCCCAGGCGCGATGTTCTAGCGTCTGTGAGAATGAAAGGCTACACAGAGGGCTCTTCTCTGGGATAATAGATGATTTATTATAAATCCAGTGTTGTGTTGTGAGGGTCCTGGAAGGGAGTCCAGAGATATCCAGGTGGCTGGAGTAACCCAGAAGAAAGAGGCTGAGGAAGACCTGCAGGGCGCTTTTAGAGGGAGGTGGGACCAGGAAACACCCAATGGAAAACCACATAGTTCAAAGTGACCAGTGGAGGGGAGAGCTTTCCAGGGCATAGCCATATATGGGACCTAAGGTATTGATACAGGTAACACAAGAGAAATATGGGACTTCACCACAGCTCAGGTAGAGGGTCCAGATATTGAAGGGAGAAGGTTGAGGGCATTGCCTTGGCTTTCTTTCCACCAGTTCTGAAGCTCCACAGCATGAGCTTCTGCCAAGCACACCACTACAATACATGAGTATAATTCTGTCAGACTTTCATCTCCCAAATCACTTTTGTTTCTGTCGGGTTCTGGGAATAGATTTTGTCATGTGTAAACTTAAGAAATTCATTGTAATGGCAAGTCCTTCAGACAGTATTTGCCTCATCCTACCTATTCTGGGCACTGGTGAGATGCACGGGCCTTGTCAGCTGTTCAGAGGGCTGTTCCCCTCCAGCTCGTGGGTGTAGGGGTCTCTATACTCCCAATCCATGCATGCTGGGCTTTCTCATCCTCCCTGCAGGAGGAGACAAGGTAGACTTTTCAGTTTTCTTTTCTGTGATTATGCTGGGAAAAGGAAGCTGAACAAGGAAGGGTTGTGATGTTTGAGGTATTTCTCACTTTCTGTGGGTGCTCAGAGGCTCCAACAGCAGTTTCTGGTGATCCTCACAGCCCTGTTTCCCTACACAATCAGGCTTCCTGCTCATTGAGCAACTGGGAGGTGACTCCTCAATGACTCCAGAATATTCCTCCATGTGCTGTGGACACATTTTTTTTTTGCTTGCACTCAGTATTAACAGACTGTAAGTCAATATTTACTGGAAAACTGTGCAGGGAGAAGAGATTGATGTTCTTGTAATATTTCATTATATTCTAATTAGCATAAGGAAACTGATAAAGCTCACAAGATGAAATTTGCCTTCAGACACAGGTTTTTAATCTATAAGAAATTCTGCTTGGGTCCATTTCATGGTAGCAGATCTCAACACGAGGGAAAATACTAGTAGACTTTTATTACAGCTACACTAATAAAAACATCTTCCTCAAGTTGTGTCTCCTTGCTCTATAAGCAAGGGAACTGAGTGGCTCATGCCCCTAGTTTTGGGGATGACTCACTCTAAAGCCAGCAGGTTACTTCCACATGTCACAGCAGTCCAGATCTCTTGTGAGCCGTTCATTATGCCCTTGTAGCCTTAAAGTCTAGAGTTTTGTCTGTTTGAGAAATCATTCCTTAGATAACTTGAAGACTGTTACATTATAGTATGACTGTAGAGTTGTGTGGTATGTCCAGTAGTGCCACTAAAGGGAGTGTTGGGTATCCACAGCAGAAGGGCTGCTGAAATAGCATCTTAATGCTGGAAAGTTGGAAATAGCCCAGCCAGGTGTAGCTTCATCCTTTTACCCATGCCATCTGCAGGGAGGGGTCTCTGAAGCAATTTATCCCCAGAACTATACATAGGTTTAATCTTGGAGAGGAATGCAGACAGAATTGAAAGTCAGAATGTGAGTTATCTGCAGTTATCATACAGCCTAAAGTTGTCTCATGTCATCTGTGTGTTACCCAAGTGTTGAGCCAAAAAATTACAGAAATGTACATTAAAAAAAAAAGGGGGGGGAGGAAAGTTACAAGTTCAAATTAAGAGCATTGGTAATATTTTTGGGGATAGTGCCATAGTTCTACATTTTCTCTCCTGTTCACAAGTCTTCCTGTATAGTGTTATCTTTGTGTAGGTTATATGATGGCACCTGCTTACTATAAACTGTCTACACTCAAATGCTAATCTCATTAGAAAGTTTTGACCAATTTTTTCTGATTTGAGCCACTATTTGTCACCAATATTGTCATTTTGACATTCTCACAACTGTTTATAATGTACTTTATAAGAAACTTTAATTAAAGTTCTACAACAAAGGTATCTCAATCCCAGGCTGGCACTTTCAAGGCCCTATAAAATTACAAGTAATAGTAAATATTAAAATACTGTCTTGTGTGAGGGATTTTTTTCCAACAAATTTATTGACCAACTGTTCTGAAGCTGATTTCTACCACTTTTTCAAAACAACTGCACTTTTATCCTACTTATCTTTCCATTTGCTCTACTCCTATTTTTCTTATATGTGTTATAAATGCTAATATCAGATATTAAATAAAACAGTATATGACAATTATTTAAACTAAAAATCAGTGTGTAGAAGTCAACCAAAATATGATAAAGCAGACGATAACATAATTTGCTATTTATTTTATTACTGTAAAATAAAAAACAGAAGCCAGAAACACCTCCGTCATCCCACCCTCACATACCCTGGAGGACATCATCCCTGCAGCCACCTCCTTCCTTGTCATGTCTCATGGGTGTGCCACCTTGTAGACAAGACTAATCCATGTCACTTATTTTTAGGTCAACATTCGACTAGTTACAGCTGAGGACAAGTGGGCAGCTAGAATGGGCACACTAGCAGTTTCCAGTTCATAGGTAAATTGTGGACAGGGTTTTTTTTTAGGGAAGTGAATTTTTAAATATGTAAATATGTACTGTTGCAAATAGTCAGCTACTATGGGAATTCAACACGCAAGTTTTTGTATTTTACCTCAGAACTGTCTTCACATATCCTGCTATCACAGGCCCTAGGCAACTAGAAAAAAATAGAAAAGAAATTAAAGTAAATAATCAGAAGACTGTATGACATTAATGACATTAATTTCTATTTAAAATACACTTTGTAGATATTCCTTAGAGAGCTCCCCAGAGTATCTTGTCATATTGTGAGATTTTCTAAGCACTGATAGACTTCTAATGACTGATAGAGAGTAGTATTACTTTCCAAGTGATCAGTGTTGTTTCCTTTCATCTTTGAGTTTCTAGGAAAGAAACCCCTAATTTAAAGTCTAACATCTTTCTTCTGTTCCCATATGCAGCAGATGGCACATGCAACTACATCCTACTTTCTAATTCCTATGTGACATTTATTATTCATCAGAAAGGAAGTAAAAAATATTATCTTTGCAGTTTCTTCTTTGGCTGATCATATAAATTAGACAAAATATTGCTTAAAAGAAATTATGTTTGAAGATATAAAAGCTATTAGAAGTATAGCACAGGGCCACCCTGTGGGGCAGCAGCATATTGTTCTGTCAAAGTGTAAGTCAATGAAGAAAACACAATTGTTGAAACCTCTTGACACGATGGTCCACTATATATTTTTTATGTTCATCTGATGATATTTCTTCATTAAGTAATAACAGAATTGAAGAAAAACTCAAGTACCAGTGATCGTGTATTCAAATATATGAAACTTTTTTCTGTCTGTGGTTTCAGAATCCTTTTATGCGGCTTTAGAATTGTCTCTTTCCAAATTGCAGGCAAGGTTTTCATTTATGTTTATAGGTATCTTTAATTAAGGGGAAATATTGTTATTCAATTAAGTGAAAATCTGTATTTGTAAGTGGGTATGACATTCAGAATCATGGTACATGAGGTATAAAAAGTGCAAGAGTCTTGAACATCAAGGCAAATCTGCCTGAGAAAAAAAAATATTGCATGCTGGTAGCTTAATTTTTCTTTAGACTGAAGTAGTTCTAGTGTTGAGTAATCAAAGATAGCTGAATGTTTTAGAACTACAAATTCTTGGTATTCAAAAGGGTTTTTATTTTCTTGTAATTTACTTATTCTTTTTTTTTTTTTTAATTTTATGTTAAAAGCGACCAGATCTTTTTCAGCTCATAAGGTGTGAGTTCCAAGTTCACCCAACACTAATTTCCCTTTAGAAGTTCTGGCCTTAACCTGAAGTTTTGTACACTTTCTAAACTGTTTCTGCTGCTAATGATGGGGAGGGGGGTGGGAAGTACACGCAGTTCAGCTTTCTGTTTTGTTTTTTTTTTAAAAAGGTGTATTTAATTTAGAATTTGGTGTTCAGTTTTCTAACATAGTGAGGTGCTTTGGACTATGCCTTTGTGCTATGTCTGCTTAGCCTCTTGAGCAGAAAGAGATCAGTTCCGTGCTGACATGTTTTTAAAATATAAAAACAAGTCACTGTGTAAAATATCTTACAAAGGACCTGGCATAAGAAAAGACAGAGTATTTCTTCTCAATCCATACTATTGTCACTAAATTGTAGCCATCATAACTAAAAAGATTTCCTCATGAGATCTCATTATCTTCATTATAAAAGTCTCATGCACCTTGCTGCACCTAAAGGAGATCAGTGCATAACTTAACAGATTCAAGGTGCATGTGTACCAGTTAATCATGTAATTACTCTATTACCTTTCACTGTACACCATTTCTCTGTGCAATCATCAAATTTTTTAATTATTGTTTTGATGTTGATAATTAAATTCCATTGGTTACAAAGTTAGATGTGTTTAGCAAAGGTTACACTAATGTGTGATTTTAATCTGAATTACCTTGTAGAAAGTCACCCTGATAACACCAAAAGAAGAATAGAAGAGAAGATAAAAATTTGCCTTACTTCCTAATCATAACATCTACTTTCATACTTTTTTTTTAAGCTTTGGAAGGATGAAGTTCCCAATTACTTAATACCTTCAGTGATGTTTATCAGTGGTGAACTTTTAAAGTGATCCTGATGCAGATGAATCCAGGGTCTTCAGGTCTTGGAGTCATAATATTCTCCAAGAGTCCATTGTTCTTGCTAAACCTTGTAAAAATTTCTGCCAGAATATGGTTCCTGATAAATAGTCAGAATAAGGGAGAAAGTATGAATATGACATTTTGTGACCTTGAAAGATTTTATATAAATGTATGGAACTCTGGGACAGCTTTCCAAAAGAGGTGTCTCTGCTCAAGTAAACTTGGAACATTCAGAATTACGCTTAAGAGTTTTTTTAAAAAGTCAGAAACAGCAATCAGGATGATCACATTGGGCTCAGTGATTCTGGTGGTTTTCACAGTGAATGGAAACCTTATGAGATTTAAGATTACGAGATTTTAATGCCTTGGTTGATGAAATTTCAATTAACTTTCATGAAGCTTGTGAAAACTATTATTCAAAAGTTTTGGAATATCTTTGAAATTGACTGCTATCTTTAGAGTATGGCATTTGTTTTTATTTATTTTTTTTTAATTTTCAAAATAATGTTAACCAGTAAGGATGCAAAGTATCGAACTTTTAGAATATACCGCTTGTGTATAGTCCTTTAAAAGTTTATGTGGTAATAACACATTATTAATACTTCTTTATCAAAGACATGATACATGTTTTCAATTTGAATAAATTGTTTTCTCTACCTATGTTCCCTTCCAGTGTTAACTAGTTATTGAAATAACTGAAATTTATTTTCTTCAGTATTAAAAAGCTACTGACAGATGGATTAATAGGATCATACTCTTCAAAGCCACTGAAAGTAATTTGCCTTTGAGAGATGGAAAATAAAACAGTAATTATTGGTCCAAGGATTTTGTAGGTTAATCTAATTAAGAATACAGATTTGTTATGTCTTGGTTGGAGTACTAGTACCAAAGGAATTTATAGCTCATTTTGCTAGAATTTTTTTGCCATCTGCCTATAGAAAAAAAGAAATAAAAATATTTCTGTAGTACCTACAGCTTGCATCACACTTTCACAATGGATTGTATTTTTGCTACTACATCCAGATGGGCTGCTCATTTGCTATGTAGTTAATAATATTCTTCAGGCCTGATCATAATAGGGGAAAAACATTTGTAACGTATCTCGTAATTTTTTAACAAATTGTTTTGGTTTAAACAGAGTGACCTTGTCCCTTTCCCTCTTGCACTTTCTCCTTCCCCCAGCTTTTCCTGTATCTCTTTCTAACACTGCACCTCTGATACCACTGTAATTCATATTTTGATAGCAGTTTTGATAGATATTAATGGGATAACAATCTTTTGTGTCTTTATTTCCAGAATATTAAAATTCTTGGGTTTATTGATGTGTGTGAATACAATTTTCTTACTAAATTTTATTACTATGTTATTACAAAGCTATGTAGGTGGCTTCTGTTCAACTATGGTACTTCCATAAAATTTTTATCTGTTTGGTGATAATTGATCTTATATTTATCATTTTCAGTTATTGTAGTTCTGAAACTTTAAGATAAAAATTGATTTACTTTTTTTCTGTAGAGCCTACCTGCCGCGGGTAGAAAGCGCGAGTAACTCGGAGTCTTTTGCATCAGTCCAGTTTGCCTAAATAACGCGACTCCGGCCTTATCTAGTCTCCAATCAGAGGCGAGCTGAGCATCAGAACTCCTGCAGAATCTTGGCTTAGCTCACGCACAGCAGTTAATTTATGCAGGGAAATAAAGAGAACGAGAAAGGGTTCTTTCCGCTTATTGCCAGTAGGTTTTATTCCTGGAACATGGTGCGGAGAAGACAGCCAAAATGGCAGCCAGGGCGTGTTATAAAACCAGGGCAAGGGGAGGGCAGTCGGGAGAGCCAATCACTGTGAAGGACCACAATGATTGACAGGGGCACTGGCCAGTGAGCCAGCCATCCGTAGCTGGCATGGGAACCAATGAGCTGTTCCCCTGGGCCGGGACGGCCCCTGCCAGTCGGGCTGTGCCATCCCAGCGGCTGCGCGGGGGCAGGGAAAGGACCAACACCGCGCGGGGGGGGGGAAGGAACCGGCACCCCCCGGCCCCAGCCCGGCGGGAATGGGCCGGTCGCAAGCCACACCCAGAGGACCGCAACACCTGCCCTACGAATGTTCTTCAGAGACAGGTAGAATAAGCCATTATTAATTTGGTTCCATTTGTTTTAGATCACAGCTTTCATTAAAATAATATTTGGTAATTTTTTTAATGAAGGAAATATTTCCTATGCATATGTGTTTGATTATTTTCTCTCTCAGCTTTTCTATAAATTTTCTACTCATCAGATTTCATTCTACTAACAGGTAGGGGGAAGTCTAAATATTATGCTTTTTTGCACTGATCATAGACTGAGAATTAAACAAGCTGACAAAAATTCCTTCAGCCATTTCTGAAGCCTTAAAAATCTTCAATTAAACCAGGATAAACAGAATATAGGCAAAATATGTGCATTTGATTATATGAAATCTGTATTTTCATCTCCTTTAGTATGATTCCGTTCTCTGTTTTCAGTCCTATCAAAAGGAAAGGAAAAGTCTTCTTTAACTCTTCCAAGGTAACTATTATCACTAAGTAACAAATGAAGTTTTTAATGCTTAAAAGATAGACAAAATCTAAATTTCTTGGTATTTCATAGCTCCCACAAAACAGTTCTTTAGTTGATCAAAGACTAATCTTGCCAATGGAGGCACTTTTTCTACAAATACTGGCATTCAGTCATGGGTAGCAGAGACATATCATATGTTTATGCTCCTTTTCATTTTGCATTTTGTTTTTCCCATCTAAATTAAATAATAAAATATTTGAGCCGCAGAGACCCTTAGAGAGTCCCTTAGCCCCTAAATTCATTGGCATGTAGGCACAACAAAATCAGGGCAAAATGGATGTTATCATTCAAACACATAGCAACTTCAATTTACAGCTGTTGTTACATTCTGCTTCTCAGCAAGTATTCACTTTAGAGAATGTATGTTCAAAATTGCTTTCATATTGTTTTTATATGCTCTGTATTTCTATAAATGTAGCTCTTTGAAGAATGTTAATTAAATTGAAAAAGTCTCTCTGAAGCACATGTACACAAGGTACCTTTTAAGTCTAATCAGGGTGAAATTGTTCAAAGTAATGTCCTTCCTATGTTGGTTCAGTGCTCTGCATCCATAGATCCAGAACTGCACTCATGCAGATGGAGCTCCAAAGACAAAGCTGCCTTTCAAATCCATTGCTTTTTGTCCCCTTAATAAATATTCTTGGAGAAGAAAAATCTATTGAACTGAAATTAAATGGTTTCACAGGATTTTGTCTTTTTATCCCAATAATCGTTTGGCCTTTCTGCTGAGGCTTTATTATTCTCAAACATACTTCTATATGATTCCCATGCAGATGAAACACTAACACAGATGATAATTTAAAACTCTCCTTATTATTCCTCATAAGAACTTCAATAAATCATTATAGTGTTATCGTTATTCTGATTTGTTTTGACAAGGCTACAACCTTCATGTTTCAAAATGAGTTAGGTTTGAATTTATCTAAGCCCAGGGTACTTTATGTATTCTGAAAATGTCATGAAATTTTCACTGCCATATATCTTCATAGTGCTAATTTACCACCAAAACCATATGTTTCTAATCTTAGATTACAGCTGTATAAAACACTCAAAATTGTATTCATTAAAAGTATGCCTGTGGTTAGGACAGCCTATCTATATTTATTTTAGGTATGAAGTAGGGTTTTTATTCTATTGCTAGTCATTTGGTAGGGACTGTAGCACACATAGGAATAGCACACAGGAACT
Organism: Climacteris rufus; assembly: GCA_013398175.1. Lineage (NCBI taxonomy): Eukaryota > Metazoa > Chordata > Aves > Passeriformes > Climacteridae > Climacteris > Climacteris rufus. Next base: position 1,676,924 of record VZRZ01001590.1, on the reverse strand, counting down.
GAGAAGAAAAGCAAATGTGAACACAAGACAATTGTTTTGTGCATGAAAGGAAAGTTCATTTTCTTATTCAGACAGATGTGTATACATTAAAAATTTGATCAATCTCAAAATACAACTTAAATATTAGCATGGAAAGAAAATGCCAAAGTGCTTTAAAGTGTGCATTCCTTTTCATAAATATTTAGGGTTATAATTTTGTTTCTTTTTAGGAAGCTGGAGAAAAATACTGTCAAGTACACTGTAGCAAAACCATACCCAAAACAAACATATGTGGGTAAAAAGCACATTTTCAACCTGTGAGCTTATGGTTGTATGTCCTACGCTCCTACTCTCAAAATAGTGCATGAAGTAGAGAGATGCTTGTTCATACATTGTTATATGCAAGAACATCCTTCAAACGGCATTCCAGTGCATTGTGTGTTGTGAAATGCCATGCAGTAATGTTAATTTATTTTTGGTGTTGTTGTTTAAGCAAGTTAAATAGATACATAAAACTTACATGAGTTGTTGGCACGCAAGTTATTGCTTCCTGGGGACTGCAGCAAGTCACTGAAACCTCTTTGAAATGATGTCATGATTTTTTGTAATTGAATATGCATATTTTACATGCTGGAGGCTGAAACACACTTTTTTTTGGCAAGCTCTTTCAACAGATGCACATGCTGGGGCCTTATTCTAGGAGGTCTTACAGCATACGTAAGTCAATATTTGTGCATAATTTATAAAACTGAGGAGCGGAACATGGCTTTTCCATCAAATTTGCACGATCATATTTCCCTCACTTTGTTTTTTGCTTAACAGGATGTCAAAGCCCCAAAGACACCAAGATGTGGGAAAAAAAATTATAATGTAGGCTGAGAAACTAAACATTGTTAGCTAATTCTAGTAGAAATTGACTTTTTTCTCTGAAGGAAAAGTACAAATGAAAAACAGAAACAAAGGGGAATATTGAAAACTTGTAATTAGTCTTTCAATCCATACTCTCAAGTATCTGAATGTTTCTCTTTAATTAGCCGGCCTTTCAATTTCTTTCAGGTTTTGATGAAAGAGATAAGCATAGGCAAGGTTGTACTGAGCAGAAACCATTTTCAAAATGTGTCTGAAGTGTTCATAATATTATTTAGAGTTGTCTATGTATCGTGTAGTTCTTTATATTGCGTTTGTTCATTTCAAGTAAAAGAAAGGGAAGACACAATAAACATGCTTGTGAGGAAAGTGAATTGCTGTGTCTCAAATATGGTGATATAGTGAGTGAAGGTCACTGAATTCAACCCACTAATTTCTGCTACTGCCATATTGATTAGAAATCCATTGAAAAAATCACGTGCTTAATATCATCAGCCATTTTCTATATAGACCAAAATTTGAACGGATATTAAAGTAAACATTGATTGACTTGTTTGACTTATTGACAATTATCAATAATGAAAATATACTATACAAAGTAAATAAAATATTAAAGGAGAACAGAGATATCAGAGGATAGTGGTGTTTTAATTTATTTCCTATAACTTTATAAGCAAAGAATAAGAGTCATATGCTGCTTGTCAGAGAATCAATATATGTTATAATGAATATTCTCTATATCCAGTATTTCAGCTATATCCAATGAACACTTGATACAGAACAGTTTACATATCCCTGAATACAACAGTGTATGGAGTTTGGAATTATTATTGTAAAAGATAAACCTGAACTATGATTGCTGTGGATTAGAATATATTTTATTAATGAATTAATGACAAATTATACCAGTGTCTTATCAGAATCATTTTGAAATATCAAAAATCCAATAAACTGTTAGAAGGATCCCTCAATTTAATGTTTTTTAAAACACCTATTTTTCCATTTTGTCAAATTTAAAAGACCGGAATAAGACCAATAACATTCCCAGAATAGCTATGTGAATGTATACACCTATGGATTTTAATGTGCTGGTTTCTCTTCAGCCTATGTTTTTTCTTTTTATGTTTTTTCTTTTTTTGGTAAATCTCCTCCTTTAGGCAAAGATGATGTCCCATCTCTGATTTTCTTTTGTCACCTTACCATTGGATCAGAGTATGTGTTTCACCTCACACAACTTCAAGGTTTATGAGAAAAGTTTAATGAAGCTTCTAGAATGCTGCCTTGTTTTGACCTGTGATAACAGTACGTAACTGACTATTTTTTACTTAAAAAGGTAGGTTGAGGAGGAAAACTCAAAATCCAATCCTAATCTACCATCAGATGCTGTCAAAAGGCTTGAATTTATTTCTGATCAGGAAACAATGACAGAATGATGACCAAATTCTGGAATTTCTCATTCCAGGAAAAACATGAATCAATATATTAGCTAAAGCTTTTGGTGTAGAAATCTGAGAATGGGATTCTTCATTTATTTCTGGGATGATAAAAATCCTACAGTAAGTGTACTATAGCTTATATCTTGTTACTTTTTCATTTGGAACCAGGAAATGTTAAAATATTTTTTAAAATCCAGAAAAAAAAAATTTATCACTTTTTCAGATTCAGTAAAAGTCTTTCTTAGATTCTGTTTATATTACCACAAATTTTATAACGAGGAAATGACTTTGCTTTGCAGTGAAAATACATTGAATCTCTTTATTACTTACTGCTGCTGTTTAATAAAACTCTAAATATCAAACCATTTAGAAATTAATAAAAAATGATAAAACTGAAGTGAACCTAAGACTTTTTAATGCAAATTTGAATGGATATCCAGATCTTTTCACACGCAACATAATTTAATTGTTTAACATAATTCTGAGAGAAAAATTCTTAAATTTCAACTTAGATATGCTTTTAGTATGGAGATTCATTTATATAGCTCTAGGTTTTAGTTTAGCCTTCATTTTATACAGTGTATAAAATGGAAAAAAAACTTCGATATCAAAGATTTATTACTCCACAGGCAACAAGTGAACAACTACGACAGTATAACAAGAAGTTCCTGCTATTGCATGAGGATGAAGAGCTATTCTGGTGAAAAGCATGAGCTGCCAATATTAGTAACCATTTTCAGGGACAGTTTAAATTTGGATATGAACTTTCTAAAGAATATTAAATAATCAGGTATAAGTCTATAAGGTTTGGGTCCTCTTACAAAAACTGAAGAATTTTAGTATAAGGAATTAGAGGGTTTTTCCAAAATACACTAGGTATTGTGCTGCTGTGCACATTTTAGGTATAAGTGAGCTGATGTACATAATGACCCCAGGTCACACTGCAAAAATCTGTGAGTGTCCAGAATATGAACTAGGCTGTTGTCACTAATTATAGCCACCAGACCTCATTCCCAATAGTCAAAAGACTTTTCATTTCAGGAAAGACGTCTGGAGACTGGCAGTAACAAACCATTGTTTTTAAATAATCCTGTCTTGAAACAGTTGAAAGAATAACTGGTAAAATAGACCAAGAATTAACTACAGCTTTCACATTCCTGGCAACTTTTACTGGCATTCTACTACAGACACAGCTTTTAACATCTTGCTTTCATAAATTTCAAATAAAAAGATAATGATGTCTAAGATATGGTGTTAGATCTGGCATCAAGAACATAGTTTAAATATACAGTGATAAACTCCTTTATATAATAGAAAAAATAGCTAAGAATTCAGCTTTATCAAGCATATCATAGTACAACTAAAATAATGAGTGTAAGGACAATTTCCTAGTATGCAGATGTGATTAAATTGACTGGAACAGCAAGTAATGAGGAGTAATAAACTAGGACTTGAATCACTGAAGAAATATGCCTCAGCTAATTTATAGTAAATAGGTTTTGACAAAGACAGATGTATCATAAGATGCTAAAAGGAAAGAAATCTCATCTGTGTGAATGGAATGGTGCAGAATCTTCTAATTTCAGACAGATAATCCACGTCTGGCACCCTGTACAGTATACTTTAAATATAAACAGCACTTTGTATGTAAATATTGTTCTGCAGCAACAGTAACATGGCATGAAAAGAAAAACTGTGGAGCATCAAAAGGAAGCCAATGAAAAGGGAAGAAAAAAGAAAAAAAAATGGGAAAGTGGAAAAAAACAGAGTACAAAGCATTTCAAGTTCCACTGAAACTTTCAAAGCTAGATTCAAAGACAGACTGAAGAGAAGAATCCTACTTTACTAGGAATATTCAATAGATTGAATACTCTGTTCTTTCTTATGTTTAAATCCTTATTAGTCTTTGCAAGATTACTGAGTTCTGGGTTCTTTTTCAAGCTGAAAAATGTTGCTAAATGTTACCTTTCAAATGCAGCAGCTTTTTCTTGATTCTCTCTTTTTTTTTTTTTTGCACTTCCTTTATTGAAAATTTAAGTTTCAACCGAAATAGATTTTGTAAGTTTAGTAAAGACAAGTGTTTAAAATTTTAGCTGCTTGCCTAAAACTTAAACAAAAGTAGCCTAGAAAACTCATTGAAATAAATACCTTGTACATACACACACGTACCACAGTATACTGGATTCTATGATTCTGTGTGCATTTGTTGACTGCTAGCCTATATGTCCTTTTTATTCACTGCAGGCTCTTCAGTTACCCTAGAAGGCCTTTCTGTCCCTTTTTAATTACCCAGACTGTCCCTAGCTGCCGTCTAATTCTCCCTCTTTGTTTACCACAGTCACCACCCTTGACCTGAATCCAACCCCAATTTAACAATTAGTTTTACCTTCAGATTTATCTATCTTCATGAATTTCTCTCTCTCATCTCTTCAGACTGATGTCTGAGCAATAACCACAAATGAAATCTAATGTTAAATCTGTGCCAATATGTGCTTCTCCTATACAGTACACAGAGACACAACCAGATTCAGAAAAGGAGAGCTCTCATTTCGTCACATTGTGTTTTTTTCATGGTTCGGAAACATATATTTATGTATTCAGAAATGAAATTAAATAACCAAGGACTATCTGCATTCTTAATCTTGTTAATGTGCATAATCCCCAAAATTATTGAAACATAACATAAATATCCAATCCTGGAATAAGTCTGATGACCTATTAAGATGAAATACAACAAATGGGAAAAAATTATCTTCATATCACCTATTCATCATAAAATAAATGAAATGTTTAGTATAATAGAACCTATGCTATTCTATTTCTTGTTCTTTCTATGCTGAGTTAAAATGACAGTTTTAGGATTTGGCTGTTAGAAAGTGGCTGTTGTATATAAGCTAATAGAGGGCACACAAAGCCTATCTCATTTTCTGTATCTTTCAAAATAACCTAATCTAGAAGGAAACTAGTTTCTGTTTTGTCTCTGAAGTGCATCACTCCCCAAGGGAGGTGGAAGAATCAGTATACTTTTCAAGATAAAAAAACACACTGAAATATAGTTTATGGTCTTATAAATTAATTTTTATATAATAATTGAAATTAAAGTTTACTTGAATAAGGTGTTGATTATGCAAAGTATACAATAACCAAATTTCATAGTAATGAAATACTCTTGAAACGGTATTAAATTAAATTAAATGTAATTTAATGAAGACAGGGGAAAACTTTTATTTCCAGGAGTAAAAATTCATTTGAACTGAATAATATAAAATAACCATATATCTCACCACTATCTTCATACTAATATAATATTTCTTTAGGATTTCTGGCATGCCTCAGGAGGCCAAATGCACTTCCAGAAAGGCAGTGTGACGCAAGTATGACCAATCACATTGTACTGTGACTATATATGCAGTTCCATCAAGAAATATTATAGTTATTGGGTTTGAGCAGAGCTATGTAACTAGCAGGGAAAAAGCAAATCTCCATTTTAGAATTCATATAACTTGAACAAATATCTCTTGAAAGAGACATGACCAAAAAAATTACAAAATATTTTAAGGCTGTGCTAATATTAGTACTGCTTTTGTCAAGTCTTTGTTTCCCTTTGTTTCTTTACCCATCATCTCTGTATCTCTTGGCTAACCTGATGACACTTAGACTGTTGAGATTGTCTCTTTGCTGTTTTGCATATGTCTAGTCTGTTTCTTTGATGTTTAGGCATATATTTCTAACAGTAATTATCATTAGAAGTATCTCTGTTTAACCACATGTTGTGGTACTTTTCAAATTTCTCAGTCTTTTCCAATAAGCAAATGTATGAAGTCAGAGGGAGCAGAAGACTACAATAATTTTAAATCATATGATTTGTGTCAGAAAGAGTGCCACTAACTCACTCTGTGTTGCCCTTACTGGTTTATGTTTGGGACTCAGATAAATTAGTGATGAGAGTGGAAGCCGAAGAAAGCCATAAGAACTGTTCGTTAAGATCCCTTTTTTCGCCTGTAAATTAGCAAAATTTTATCATTTTATTAGATCAAAGAAATTACGTCCAAAGAGTTCTATTATGAGTCACTGAATAACTGAAGTTGATAGAGACACTGGTTTCTGTCAGCCAATGATACACAACCAAGGAGTGTTCATTAGCTGCAGAAAAGAAAGGAAGTGATACAACTGGCCACACAGAGATTACTTAAGTGCTATTCTCTGCACAGTGCTCTGGCAATACCATATCCATTGTCACTGAAGGTAATGCTTCGTAAGTTATTTATAAACCTGAATATACCCGTAATGTTCAGTTAGAAAATTAAATGGATCTTCCCCTGCCACACTTTCATGTTCTGCCTCTGAGGCATCAGTTTTAAACCACCTGATGAAAACACAGATGTGCCTTCGAGCACCAACAGGATTTGCTGTGATCCTTCTCTGAACTTCATGGTTAACCACTTGCTTAACACCTGACTAAATGAACACATCACTGAGCACTAGCTCTAAGCTTCTCTGTGTAACTAATGAAACCATTATCAACTTCAGTACCGCAGGCAGATTATCCTTTCCTTAAAAAGGTACACGTGGGGGAAAAAAAGGTTGAAAAACCAAAGATTTGTGAGGAGAGAGAAAAATAAGATGTTTTAGAATAGTTTTCACTAAAAGACCAACCTTGCATCTGGGAGATGTTAGAAAATACTCAGTGTGAGAGAAATCATCTATTTGGGGTTGCTTTGGGGGTTTTTTTGTCTGCTGACAAAGAAATAGAATTTTCACAGAGTAGATAACAGGATGTTGTTAAGGACTTAAGAGCCTTGTCCATAGACTGGAGCCTTGTAAGAGGGGAAAGGGAGGTAAGAGGGTTAAGAGACTATAAAACACCATGTGGTGAAAGATTGCGTGTGCTCCTGGCCCTTTGATATGTAATGCAGAGCTCAGGTCTCACTGCTTTTGCCTCTGCTAAAATGAGCTTAGCAGTGTATTTGTCTCTTTGTGTTTTGGAATCCTCCAGCCAGAGACATGATGTAATAAATCTATTCTTTGCACTTCAGCCATGGGTTATTGTCGTATTGGTGTTACCTGTGTATATTTGGTTCACACAGTATAAGAATATATGGTACAGCACAGGTATTTAAAGTGTTTTTCCAAGTGAGATATCCAGTTTGTAGGGTGTTTTTTTACTTGTTATTGTTAATAATAATTATCCTCACCATCACCACAATAATCATTTATATGCTAACACTATCTAACACATTCAAATAAATTCTCCTTTCAGATGTGTGTCTTTCTGGACACAATATTCCCTTGAGGGAAATATTTAAGCAATTCTGCTTTGCTGTCTATACAGAAAAGAGTCCAGCCCAAAACAAGCCCAAGGCTGTCCATGTTCTAATTCCAGCATTCATCTACTTCACAGCACTGCAAACGGTATTTAAACTCAGGTAACAGTGAGTGAAGAGGCTACTTCTTTTTTGAACATGCATCACATTTATTTTCCTCTTCAGACACTTGGCAGAATAACAAGTTTTGTAGAGGGGTTTTGTTGGTTTTGGGGTTCCTTTTTTTTTTTTTTTTTTTTGTTTGTTTGTTTGTTTGTTTGTGTGTGTGTGTGGTTTTGGTTTGGTTTGGTTTTTGGTTTGTTTGTTTGTTGGTTGGTTGTTTTTGCATAATAAATACTGGTTTGTTTCTCTAATAGCTGGAGGGTATCTATCAGTTTGTAGCATGATCTTGGAAAGAAAAGAAGTGTCTAATGTGTTGCAAAACAGAAAATAAATCTCTGCTAAATTAATGAAGCTCCCCAAGCTGCTGATGTTGAATAGTCAAAGAAATTCAGAAAGCCCTGAACTAAAAGAGGTTTAAATGTACCTTCAAGAGGCCTTGCTCCTAAATGCTGTTTGCTGACTGTGGCAAAAATATTTCTTCATGTTGCTTCCACGAGACTCCAGGAAAATGAAAAAATCCAAACTCCAAAATAAAAAACTAAAGCACATAAAAACTCATTATAGCATTCTTGTCTATGAAGATGTGAGAGACTGGAAAGATTGATGTCTTGAGACATTTTGGGGTGTGTGTGGGGGCAGGGAAGGGGCAGGTCGGGCCTTGCTCTGGTGAACTGAAGCCCTGCCCTGCACTCCCCATCCCTAGGGCCAGTATCCCAGCCTGGCAGTGGCTGCCAATCCCTGACACACAGGAGGCAATGCTCCCCACCCCATCCCTGGAGCCCCAACACAGCCCTGGAGTGGCCAAATGACTGGAAATCCCACCTAGGGGAAGGGGGATCAGGAAAGTCAAAGGGTCTTTAAGGCTGAACATGAAGCAAGTACATGTATTAACCTTTCTTCCTCTTGGAATTACTATCAGCTCAATACTGCTGGAACCCAGGAGCTGGTAGCTATATGTGTCCTTTTCTGTCTTTCTCTCGTTCTCTTTCTTCTTCTAATTCCCTTTCATCAGAAATTTTTAGTAACTTAAGATTGAACTGGCTTAGAGTTTGCCAAGTTGAACAGGCTAAGTTAATGCTTTGAGAAGGGTTTTATGTTTATTGAAAGTTTCACAAAATCTATTGCCAAAGTTCCGTGATTTTCTAAAGTTGCCAGTAAAGTCTCTTTTTGTTTTGACCTCTTGAGAATATCTTTTCAGTATTTCTCCAATGTGTCTGACTCAGAGTACATGAACAACCATAAGCTCTTTTAAAGGCCTCATCAAGTGATTTTTTTGGGTCCTTGCAAAGATAAAAACAATTTTACTACTTGATGATGGCAAGATGAGTAATAAGGATGTTGAACAATTCAAAACCATAAAAGTTGCTATTAAGTGTACTTTTAGCATGTTTAGTATTGGTAATCAGAAGTGTGTTGTGCTGGGATCCTTCATAAGAATTGACATGTTTATTATTTTTGATTGACTTTGATAAGCAAAATGAAATCACGTTTACTACTATCTTCTTTTTCGTGGCCCTTTTTCACTGATCAGAGACTTTCAGGAACATGGAAAACATTTTTTAAAACTGGTAACTCTAAGGAATTTCAAGAGATAGAGGCTTATAAGATTTACTTTCTGATTCTGTTTTAATTGCCAGTTTGATGCTAAAGTTTTTGCAATATCTAGCACAAAAATTTGCAATATTAATAGCCTCACACTATTTTGGGTCTTAGTCAGTCCTTAAGAAGATAGTGTTGAGGCAAATTTTCTTCTGCCCATGTAAGCTTTAGTTTTATAATAAGCCAGTTCTGTAACAAGAAATTTGACCAAAAGATTGACACAGTTAGCATCTTCATGTATGAAAATTCTTCTAATAATAATTTTGTAAAATATTAATATAAAGGACTAGAGCTGAAAGTTCAATTACTAAATAGGAAGTAATTAAATTAAAGATTTACTGAGGCTGGCATATAATGGAAGGAAAAGTGAAATCTTCAGTGGAATCATGAACTTTTCCATAATTTGCAACCTAATGTTTCCACATATTAAGACGTGCAGCTCTCTCAGTGACAAGTGACACTTACCAAACTTTATCTTACTATAGTTGAAGTGTACTTTCATAAAACTTGAGAAAATATGGTCCCTGGTTCCCCAAAAGACCTGGAAAACCTGAAGCTACACAATAGCTTAGAAGATGATTGATGCCATTATGCCATTTCTGAGCTAACATTATTTTTTCTTATGTGCATCTTTAGCGTTCTCAACAATCACAATATAGTGTAGTGCCATGCACTAAAATAGTTTTCCCATTAACTTCAATGAAACAGTAATTTTGATTGCAATTACAGCTTTTCTTGTATCTAACCCTGACCTGTTTCAGCATATCTGGAGAACTCTCTTGTGATTTTATTCTGGATATATTATACGATTCCAGCACACACTGGAAGCTTACTTAAGAGCACCATCCCACCAAGGCCATTGCTGTGGAAAGTGCTGCTGCTCTTATTCTCCTCCGTGGCAGAGCTGCTCTCCTGAGAAACACCAGAGACTCAAGCAGCCCAGTGTGCAACAGCCATACCCAGCAAGAATTCTTATCGAATATAGATAATCAGAAGGAGGTCTTGGTGGTGGACACAGCTCAGGTCACAATGAGTGTCAGAATTAGGTAAGGTATGTTTCAACATTTGGTAAATGAGAATGCTTCTTGATAATGCTGTCTGTGATACACTATAGATGCCCAAATCAGGTACTTGAACCTGAAGTCCCTACACTGAAGTAACCTCCAAAAGTGAACAAGCCTAGGATCTTGTCTCCCTGTTTAAAAGACTGCATGCACTAAACAGCCACAGACACAATACAGAGCACATGAGGAACCACAAATTACTTATGAAAGTATAATTCAACCACATTGTTCTGAATAATTTGCATTTGCTGCACTTACAGGCTGTTTTCTGGACTTATTTCTGCTAAGTGTCTTTAGGAAACAGTAAAAACCCAGACAGATTGAAATGATGGAACGGAATTTTGGTCTAAGAATGAAGCTGAATGCTCCATGTACAACATGTGTCTTTAAACAGCGGCAAGTGACCAGTATTATGAGCTGGATACTATTTTTCTTTTTAAAATTGAGTAAGTTAAATTTGAATTATTAACCTGTGACAAATATTCTGTAGTTACTATTTTTAATATTAGTTTTTAATATTTTAATTTTTAATTTTTAATTTCCTAGTTGGATACTATATAAAGGAAAATGATATTCTGTATATATATTTATTGACCTGTCTGTCATTGAAATATGTATATTGTTTCTATAATGTTGATAACTGATTTTTCACTTTTCCTTTGTTTCAGGAACTCAATAATTTTCTGTATTTCTCTTCAAAGTTTCCGGATATTTGACTGCATGCTTTTGCTATTTTGTGTAGGTTTTATGCAGTGAAGTGTGAATGGTGATTTATCTGCAAGATACACATGAAGGGAGAAGTCTCGTCAAGCACTCGGGGAAGAAAGCACACTTTTCACAAATTGACTGTTAATTTCTTTCCCATTTCAGCACCCATGTACTCATGGATATTGGAGCAGCTGTGATGAGGATGATGGATGTTCCAAACTGGTTGCCATTGAATTCCTGCAATTTTAAAAGGTCACAGAGTGAAGAAAATGAAAAACCTCTGTTTTGGCAGAGATAAAGTTACCCTGGCATGGCAATCAAGTCAACAAACAGCTTTTTATTCTCATACCAAATCCTAAAACCATTTCTAACATAATTTTTCATCATCTTTATAAGGTTGTTTTCTCTTTAACTGTTTGAGTTTGATTGTTTATAATTGTGTTTCCATGTATCCTGTTCAAAATTTGATCCCAACATATTCGTATACTTCTAATCTCTTATTTACACATATTATGCATCTCTCAAGTGTCCAGGTAGCACATTATTCTCACACAGTCAAAAAATTCTGTTTTTATCACTCTTTGTTCTACATCAGTTCTGTACCTATCATCATAAGAAAGATAATTCAATTAAGAATTTACTTTTTTCAACTGTAGGTGCCAGTAAACTCTTTTTTCTTTTGAGCACTAATTCTTATTTTCTTCTAATTGTCAATCAGATTTTCATGCACATGTTTAAAGAGAACAATGCTTTCAGCTAGCATCTTATATGAAGATTTTCTTCTCATTATTTTTTTTGTTTTTTAGTATGCAGTCACAAAGCCATGAAGGTAATTATTTGCCTAACTGCTGTTTAGTCCTGATTTGCTGTATAAAGAAATATCAGAATACAGACTCCTGAATAAGAGTCAGGTACACAAACACCCTTATGAATTTTCATCAGTAAAAGAGAAATATTCTCAACTTGACCAGTTCATGTGGGATTCTAAGAACTTTCCAGTGAGACTCTCATAAGCATCTAGTAAGTAGTAACTCAGAGGATCCAAGTTAGAGACTTGAAGTTACAAAGAATTCCTTTTTCTCTTAGTGCCCACTTACATCTTTGTTATTTTTAATCCATAATGAGTTGAAGCTGTTTCAAGGCTCTTTGTTCCCCATATTCATACTGGCAGAACTCCTTGAGAATCCTGGAGCCCCCCAACTTTGATATAGGTAACATTATTTAGCACATCCTTTATTCTTCCCCTTACACACAGTAGAGCGTTCTCCTATTGATCATTACAGGTTTGTTGTTTTAGATTTTTTTTCCTTAGACCCTTAGAGTTAACCTTTATTGAATAAGGGTGATGAGAACTTTACACAGTTAGTAAATGACAATTCACTATTATCCAACACATGGTTTTAGTTCTTGTATTTACTGGAAATCTTCTTACAGATACTTAATAGGATTGAATTTTCTACAGCTGAAAAAACAAATATTTTGTCATCATTCTGCAGTCAACTAATATATCTTGATTTTTGAATTAAATGTAATTATCCAATATTTGTAGTGAGTCTTGGACCAGTTCATTTCATAGGAAGAGTATGTTGTAGAAAAGTACTGCAATGTTCTAACGTAGGGAATGGTGACCTACCAACCTCAGTACTCGCCACACAGATTTGAAGACATGGTCTGGTCATCACAATAAGTGAAGGGAATAGGTACCCAGAAACCTGCAACTAGGTGTTTTTATCACAAGAACTCTTGTGAGACACTAAATGAGACAGAGTTTTCTCCCATAGGCTATGCTTGCCAGCTTGGTTGCATTAAAACCCGTAGGCCTCCTTCTTTCAGAAGTGTTTTACCAAATCTGGAAAAAGTGTGAGAACTGTAACAAAGATGGCGAAAGACATTCCACAGTTCAAATACAAGGAGGGATTGTAACAGTGACACAAGAGGGTACTGTAATAGAAATCTATAAAATGATGAAATTACCAAAAAGTAAACCTGGAAAAAGATCAAAATTAAGAAGCACCCAAAGAAATTATAAAGCAACAAGTAAAAATACAGGAAATAAGAGTATTTTTCACAAAGTGTGTGAATAAACTGCGTAATTTATTGTCACAAAAAGGGAAAGATCCAAACTACAAGTTCAAAAAGTAATTAAGACACATTTTTTGAATACAAATCAGTCAGGAATTCCCTAAATTTCTTGACATGGAAGGTTATGTTTACCGTCTTTAAATAGGACAAGAATATTACTCTTGCTTTTTTCTACTAAACATCTGCTATGGGTAAGTTCAGAGAGTCTTGAGATAGATGAAAACTTCATCTGGGCTAATGTAGCTGCTGTGCATACGCTCCGTGTAAATCGGGGAGGCTGACCTCATGGCCTAGCAAGATACTTAATCAGTTCATTTCCTTCAGGTCTACTGTCTGGACTTAGAAAGTACTCAATATAGCTTCCACAGTACCTCATTTCACAGGTATGCAAATTGGTCCTTACAATTCAGTGGAAAATACTCAGCTCAGACAAGTCCTAAGCTTTCCTTCACATGTAGGTGTCCAATGGGTCAGGTAGCAGAAGTTTGGTGTTTAATTTATATGCTTTCAGATATACAAGAAAATGGTTTAGTACATGATAAATTATCATGTTTGGGCAAACTGATCATCAAATCACCATCAAATGCTTCTGATTTAGTTTTTTTCTTACAGCTTTGCTAATCTTAAGGTTTCTACAATAAAGGCTCAAGAGGTTTTACAGGTAGCTGTATTTGCTTCCCTGCTCCCTATCTTGTGCATTGCTTTTGGGACAGAGAGGAAATAAGATGACCTCAGAAACAGCTTCATGTAGATGAGGAACTTACCTCTGATTTTTGAGACTCAGAGATTATTAGGCTTTATTACCAAGATTGTGTATTTGTTGAAAGCTATTGCTAGTAGCCCATTTTACCTGCACAAAATTAGGTATTCTTTGACTTCAGAAATTAATTCAATATGAAACTTTGCAAAAGAAACAACTTCCTATTTCCAACATTTTTTGCAACTAGATCTCTGCAAACCTGTATTGACTTTCTGAAATAGAGTTTGTACCTGAAAGAGCCCAATTTTCCCAAGGTCAGATTGCTCTGTGAACTCAGATATGATTTATGCATGGTAACATAGATCAAAAGTGTGTCTGAAGAAGGACATAATTATATGAGACAAAATATGAAAAAATAATGAGGTCATTTCCTATTCAGGTATCTATATACGGGCCTTAATCCTTTCCAGGGAAAGGAAGATCAAAAATATGAGTGTCACAGAGTGTTTCAGATGCAATTTTGTGTCTTATCCTCTTGATTCTGAAACAAAGCTTCAAAAATTAATTAATTAATTAATTTTAGACTGTACTAACCTTTTCTGTCTGAAAAATAATAGGATATAAATCAAGCCATATATACACAGTTAAGTATAAAATGTAGTGGTATGTCAATACAATATAGTACAATATAGTACATCTTACAATATAGTAAGATGTAAATACAGACTGAATAGGATATAGTATCTAGAGGGACACAACCTTTAATGCAGTAATAATTAATGAAATATATTAAAATCTCAATTCTGTGTAGTTATATGAGGGTTAGCAAGTGCATAACAAATGATTTTGTTAATACAACTGAAAAATATACGCTTTTTCATTCACGACATTAAGGCAATTCTTAAAATCTTGTTAACTACAGTGTAACTTTAAAAATAAGCATTAAAAACACACTAAACCTTTAAAGAGGGCAAGTTAAGGACAAAGTTGGATGCAAGTTTTCCTGAGGCAAACATAACATTCTAGTAAGACAAATCTGAATAATTCCTAAATCTGAATAAAAGAAGGTGAGATGAAGTAAACCCACAGTGGATTTGAATAATGGAGTTTAAAAACCTGAAATATTCCCTTATGCCTCACTTCGTTACTGGCATACTTGCTCGCTGTCTCCCCCCACCACACTGGGTTCCTTGGGCCCTCCAGTCCCCAGTCCCTCTCAAAGAAGCTGAGCAGAAAGCTGTACTGGTATGCGCCATGCTTGCGAATCACCAGCATTTGGGTCCACGCATCTCTGTGACCTCTCCCTAATTCCCAGTTTTCTTCTCCAGCCACAATCTTCACCTTCTGTTTTCTGTGATTCCTTCCCTCCCGGCCCTCCCTTCTTCCTCCTTACCCGCCACTCTATTTTTTTTCCTCCAGACCACTTCTTCCTTTTGTGAATCTCTCTTCTGTGCAGCACCTCTTCTTTCTAGGACCCTACACCCCCACTTTTCACAGTCTAGACAGTCTAGGTAAGGAAGCACAACACATGACTGACCATATGTCTCAAAATATCTTTTTCCCATTCATAGATTGAGAATGTTTTTTTAGTTCAGGTGTTACAAAAATGTATAGCCAACCCATACCAGCTGCAGCTGCACCCTTCCCAAATACATACAGACGATTGTCTTCGGCCTGGTGGTATTCACAATTTGAGCCACAGGTTTACCTACATTTCTGCTGAAGTTGAACAGCTAGTCCTATCCAGCTTATGAAGAGCTGGAAGGGACAATAATATTTAATGCTGCAAGCATCTGCTATTCTATCATAACTGAATATATGGCACACCTAAGACTTTGACAGTTGGAGAATAAAATAATCACATTAGATTATATAAAGTGTATGGTCACAGAACATTAGACTTGAAAAGATGGTTACTTCACCCTCATGGAAAGAAGAACTAAACAATATATTCTCTTGAACTTTATCCAGACATGTTTTCATATGTCTGTAATTATGAGATTTCCCTTACTTTTCCTGAAAGATTTTCATAATCTAATATCTTGGAATATAATTCTGATATTGATGAAATTTTTTTCACATAAATACAGTAAACGCTATTGATAGTTTATGTCACACAGTAATCCACTTCTTCAAGCTTGGTCGGTTCAGGCTGGTAAAATTTATGATATTGAAAACATAAAGGTCTTTTTGAAGCAGATGTTCACTTTGCAGTTAGGCACAGCACAGATGATTAGTGTTGTCCTTTACAGGCTAAGGACTACAGAAATCTGTGAAAAAAATATAGCAGTGATGTTCTACACTGAAGACACAAGAACCAAAAGTAAATATTTTGTGCGTAAATCACTCTTCAGATAGACTGAAGTCACACACAAAAGTCTGACACAATAATTCTATCCAATCTGGTTAGTATTGTTAACTTTAAATATTAGGAATCTTATAAAATATAAATCTGTAAAAACTTATCATTGTAAACATTTTCCAGTAAACTTTTCTCCTCATCACAAGACCTTGAAATTCATGGAATTTTTCATTTTATCATTTACTCTTATCAATTTAACATTTTAACATCTGAAAATTAGTTATACAGAAGGAGACTCAGCATGCAAGCTAAATAACGCACAGTAAAAAGGTAATTGCCTACACACAGGAAAAAAAGAATTGCAGAGGACATAGTGTGAACTTTTTACCCAGATTTCCACCCCCTGGAAATTCAAAGCAGAGTCTACTTCCAGGACACTACATACAGTAAAATAAAATTAAAAAAAAAAATCACAATATATACATGGTTAAAGAAAGCAGGAGAACTTTCTTCCAGGCAGCCTTTTCCTTCTCGAGATGTGGACAAGTACTTTATATTTCTTCCAAACATTTCTTACTGACGGACTATCAAAAGTAGCCTGAACTAAGACTGAGATCCCTGTGAGGGTGGTGAGGCACAGGAAGAGGTTGCTGAGAGAAGCTGTGGGTGTCCCATCCCTGGCAGTGTTCAAGGCCAGGATGGATGGGGCTCTGAGCAACCTGGCCTAGTGGAAGGTGAGAGAGACTCTACCACAGGATATATGCATTTTTGATTTCAACAATTTTTTTAAATAGTACTGCACACATTTATTTCATGCTATTTACTTTTTTTACTTTTTCTTTTTCCTTTTTTTAACATATTTTCCAACTTGTAAAGGAAAATAATTTGGAAATTATAAACTTGGCAAGCAAGAGGTTTTGGTAATTTTCTTTCTAACAGTCTGTCATGTGTTGTACAGATGAGCCATCTTTTGACACATTATCTAAAATGTGTGCCATCTTCTAATACCTTCTCCAATGACTTATGCCATCTGCCTGGAGTTGTAAACACCACTTGGGATGGAAAAATAAGGAAAAGAAGCAAGAAATCTGAAGTCAAAGTATCAAAATATCAAGATCATAATATTGATATTGAAAGATGTAATACATTTTATAAGAGATCAACAGAATTTATTAGGAATACAGATACATGGGTGATAAAGAGGAAACAAATTTAAGGGAGAAAATAAGATTCAATAAAAGAAAAAGAAATAGTGAAAATCTAGTAGAAGAAAGAACAAAAAAGCCAATTATGTTTTCATACACTACAGAGGCATTACAATGGATATATTGTGGAAAGAGAATATAGCAACTTATTTATTATGCAGTTAAGACACTTCATTACAAGAAATGTAATATTGGAAGACATTTACAGGTTAAAAATATATACTTGTTTTATAAATATTTTAGTTCTTAAGTCCAGGTAATTCTCTTTAGAAAAATGTTCCCAGATCAATTTGAAACCTTTTGAGAAGTCATCACAGTAACTAAACAAAGTTGACAGCCTGCATCTTAAACCTTTCTGGAACTTCAAAATACCTCATATGTTTGTAAAACAAGAACATATTGGCAATGGCTTTTTTTTTTTTAAACAAACGTATCTCTGCAATTTCTGTGCCACAGCAAATCACAGCTGATTATATAATATTACAGTATGTGTTGATGTAACCATAGCAATAATTAAATTCATTCTTGGAAATTGTAGGACATATGGATTCTCCAGACTGTTCAACATTTGTTCTAAAAGTGCAACATTTTCTTTTAAAAATGTATTTCCTTTTAAAGAAAATTCAGACCTTTTATAGAATGTTCAGACACTAAAGGAGTTGTTGTTCATATACAGTCTGGTGTAATGTACTTTTTTCATGCTTACATTTCTCATTTTCTCTTAATCAATCTGAATTAAGCACCATCTATTTTGCCTGCTATGCATGATGCCTGGCATTATCAATTCACTACACACATATAGCTTTAAAACTTGATCTGGAAGACATGAGCAGCAATTCGCCGTGGAGCAAATAGTCAAGACCCTTCAGAAATACAACAGTAAGTGAAAAATTAGGTTATTTAATTATAAACATGAGTGTAGGTTATTTGCAATCTCAGTAAATCATACAACAATATCTACACCAGGTAGAATTATAATTCACCCTCTCAAGGAAGAGCTCTGACCTATAATTTGCCTTTATTGGACAGATAATGGAAAGATCAGATGATAAGGCTGAAGAGAGAATACTCAGATGTTAATAATAAGTCTTTTATTTCACTTAGCCATAAGAATTTTTGAATGCAAATATTTAGAATGTGTTGAAATGTTATACTAGTCCATAGCATTACAATTGCTGTAAGGAATATAAGGATAACTATACAGGTACTTGTTAAGTAATGCTCAGAACTTTAAAGAATGGAAGGCAAATAACCATGAGATCTTTGGAAATGGAACTATGGGATAGCTTTCTAGAACATGCTTAATTTGGTGTGATAAGCAGAAGAGCAGTCCCAAGAATTTTGAAGACAATTCTCATTTAATGTTGTGATCACTGCAAACATTTCAAGCCCAAATGTAACACTGCATCTAATGATAATGTTTTTTATAAGCTTTCATAGGATAAGTGGCTGAAGAAAAGTCCTCATTCTGTAGAGAATAATACAACAAAAGGGTTATGTATTCTGACAAAATTTACATGCAATTTATTACTTTCAAACATAGCATGAGTTAGGGAACACTTCAGAGTGGGGGAGTATACAAGTTCTTTTGATCTTTTTGGTTTGCCAACTAAATTGGCCATGAATCTAAAAAAACACTCTGACCAGAATTTTCAAATTTCTTTTCTTAAGATAGACTACTAAAATAATGGCTTAATTTTGAACTTGCATAAATAATCCAAAATTTGCAACACATCTCCCTGAAGTTTTAATACTATAGATTTCTTTTAATTACATTTCAAACTGAAACAGCTCTAGAATCTGACTTTGTAATATACACTAATGGTAGTAAACAGGGTCTTACACTCCAAAGAAGCAGTCTAAAATTCACAAGAGTGGCATTCATACACTGAATATTGGAGATCTGGCCTTCGTGTTATTAGTTGTTTAAGTGATTAAAAAGTACTTATCAAACAGGGTGGGAAAAAAAATGAACCAATGTTCTAGAGTTAGTGCATCTTACAAGGCTAAGTAAAGGACTGGTCTGTATCCATCAGAAAATGACATTATAAATCTTTGTACCTTGCAAGGCAATGACATGAAAAATTAGACTGGGCAAGTAAGAGATGTACTATTTGTAAGCTTCAAAGGAAAGGTTAATGCAAGTTAAATATTGACATGTCAGCAATAAGGATTATACCAATTATAAACTTGCACTAATGCCAGCTGCTGTTTAATTATTATGTGACACTGACAGGTCAGTCTGGAAGATTGACAGCTGAAGGCATTTGCCTTATAGGAATTATTCAAGATCTTTATAACAAGCTCTGATCTCAGTTACACCAATTCAATTCTACACAAATCTCCTAGAGTCAGGAGAGTTAATTTATATTTCCGGTGGCAGGAGCAGAATCCATTATGTAACATGTTATATTCCTTTTACCTAAAGTCAGGAAAGTGAATAATTAGTTATTCTGTAAATACACTATAACACACTTCTCTCTCCTCTAAGTCACTCTTCTAAGAACTACATTAGAACATATGTAAATACTGCTAGCTTTTGCCTGATAAAAGGGTGGGGAGGAAATAAGAAATGTGCATTTCTACTCTAAATGGGAATGCTTTCATTAATTTTAGCAATAATAATAAATCTTGAGCTTTTGGAATGTGCCCAGAAAGAAGAAAACATGTAGACAATGAAGGAGAAATTCCCTGTTCATAAGTTAAGAAAAACAAGCAGTGATTAAAACAGAGGAGTATTTCTGGAGTAAAGGGAAAATGGTAGATTGAATTTCTCTGTTTAAATATATGCATCTGATTAAATTATTTATCTGGGAAAATGAATTCAATGGGTGCCATTTTGCTGCAGCACATTGTTCACTAAGCAATCTTGACATCTAAAAGCACACTGAAATTATGGCAGTAAATGCCTGCAAATGATCAACACAAAGCCCATGAATCAATTAAATTCTAATTAAATGTTAACAGATTGAAAGAACAGGATTTAACTAGTGGAGAGGTCTTATCTTAGTCCCTCCACACACTGGTGCATTTCTAAAAGACTCTTTAAAATAGAAAATTGTGGCAATCATATCTTTTCTTCCTGAAGTTGAATGAAAAAAACCCCAAACAAACAACTTAATTATTTCAGTGGGAGAAGAATTAAGCAAGTCTGGCCACTTTTGAACTTTCTAGATCATTCCTTTTCTATTTTTCAGTATCTAAGTAAATCAATAAACTTGTCACAAAGCCCCATAGAATTCCTGATAGATCTGCAATTTTCTGATAGATCTCTATGGTTTGGGGCAGTTACTAATTGTTTACCTACAGTGAGATATGTGTAATTTCAAATACAGGAAATATGCAGAATTTCATCATCCTCTTAAATACTTAGCTTCAGCTGTCTCAGACTATTTGAAGGAGCTGCTAGCTGAGTCTCAGCTGGTAAGTGGAATGGCATTTCACTTCTCAACAACCATTGTTTCTTCCAATCCCCCAGTTAAAGTTATACAGAAAATTACATGGGCTTGGGCTTTTTGGTTTTTTTTTGGGGTAGTTTGTTTGGTTGGTTTTTTGGTTTGTTTGTTTGTTTCACCGAACATTATTATTTTAATGGAAACGTTGCTGGAGGCTTCTATATGCTTCTATTTCTGTGCTTCCCCTTTTCTTACACCCACTCCTATGCATTCACCAGTGTCGTGGAATGAAAGTTTAAACCTTCCATAAGATTTGCTACGCCTCTGCTTGAATTCTAATCTTCAAGTTTAATTCAAATGTTAAATTTAATTTCTGGTAAGATGAAACACATAAGCAGAGTGGTACATGATTAAACTGTAAATTATCTGACCTTAAGCAAGAATTGTTTGCCGCCTTCTTTCTGAATGGAAAACTGGATCTTTCACTTAATAAGAGAAAGAAATTTAAAAGTAACCTCCAAGAAATTTCACACGCAAAAATATTTAATGTGAACAATTTACATTTACAAAATTAAACCCATTACAGCACAAGGACCTCTGAACTTTAGATTTAGGCAAAACTTCTGGTACAGAATCCCTAGAATGCACTGCACATTTTTCTTATCATAAGGAAACAAGTTTACATCAAGTTCATAAAAGAAGACTCTTGTTCCCTGTCCTGAACAAAAGCATAAAGAATGGTGACAGTCAGTGGAGTCCTTTAAAAAAACACACTCCTAATCCTAAGGTAGACATATCCTGTAGTGTCATTCTATTAGGTTCTTCACAATAAATGAAGAGATTAATTGAGATTTCTTTATGGCGGTACACTGTGGCAGTAATACCACCCTGCAGCAACCCCAGAGCAGACCAAGGAGGTGACTGAGTCAGGGTCTTTTACACAGACCTTTCTTGAGGTTTGGAGAAGAAATACTGGAGAAGTTCCTACTCTGCAGTAGTTAAAAATATTATTTTAAGAACTTTCATGTTATCAAAACGTAACCAGGCTTTTGTATAGTTATAAAAATTTCAGTGTTAGCAATTATCCTAATGTTTGCAAGTATGCTGATAAAATGAAGGCAGAGTCCTTTCCTATCACATCAAAAATAGATTATTCAGATGGCCTTGCCAGTTCCTTTTCTCCTGCACCAAAACTAACAGCATAATAATTTGATTTAAAACAAATATATTTATAAATGTACTTTCAATTAAGTGGAACAGACTCTATTATAATGTTTTCTGGATTTGAATACACAAATCCAATTTGTGCAGAAAACTAAAGACTAATTTCTGTGGTTTGAGAAATTGTAAGGGGATTAAGCCACATATTTCAAGGACACAAACTTTAAAAAATTAACTAATCTCAATTATGTTGTTAATTCCTGAATGTGTTCATATGAAGAAGTCATAACAAGATCCAACAGGTTTGGCAGCTAAGTGCTTCTGCACCTGACATTGCATATGGTCTGCATCACAAGCAGGCAAAGTAGAACTCTGCATTTTTTAGCATACTGTATATATGCTTATATACAGTATATATATACATATACATATTATTTATTTATTTATTTATACTTCATCCTGGTATAATAGTAGCAGTAAGTGTAATTATGAACTTTCCAGGGCAGGGAAGAAATTTCACTAATGTCCAATTTGGAAGACAATTGTAAACAAAAATGATTACAGCAAAAAGTTTTGTTTGGTTTTTTTGATGCAAAGGTCATTAATCTCAAACAACCATAAGCACATCTTCATCAATCTTCACTTGGTTCCCCAAGTTTTAAATATTTTTTTGCTTGTTATTTAAAGAGCAAGCAGACGTCTCTTATTTGGTAGTTGTAGGAGTAACAGTATTTTCCACACCTACTTAAATGAATTCACTTAGACACAAAACAAAATTTTTGCTGTCTTTGTGGTTTTAATGCCAAGAACAATTTTTGTTTTTCAGAAGGAAATAAAATTTTAGCTTTTAAAAATGACCAAAAAAATTGAATGTATTTACATATTTCTGCAAACAAAATGGAATCCAAAAGATATATTCCTTGAGGTGTTTCTTTCCTGCAGAAAAAAATGCTCTACAGAAAGCTGGGTACTGCTACGCTGGTTCATACCTCTCATGTCTCCAACCATGCATACTGTCTGAAATATGTCCAACACCAAACTGCAGATGTCACATTATCTACCCCAGTGCCATTTTGCTAAGGAGATTGAATATTCTCCTTTTCATTTAGACATCCCAATTCTGTGATTTTCTGCGGATGTGTCTTAGAGTCAGGATGACTAGAGACTCCCAGGAATCTTTCCTGAGTTGATGCAATGCACTGTAATGTGCATTGGAAAATGAAATAGTACATTCTGCCATGGATTAATTAATAGTTTTTAGTTCTGGTTGACATTATGCTACCACATTGCTAGTCACATAATCCTCAAGTATTTTATTGTGGCCTTCTCTGCATATGACTATTCATGAAATAATTTCTGAACTTCAAAACTACATTGTTAATATTCACTGAATATTTAGAAATATATTAACACTGGACTTTTCATGGAGATTGAAATTTTGTACTATCAATATGTTGTGACACAACTGACCATTTACCATCTAGGTTGTTTCCTCTTGTCATTTGTGGGAGAATTCTGAGCAAAGGCTTTTTTTCTATACATGATTATTACTTTACCAAAATGTTGAAAGGACTACAATGATACATCACTTATCAAACACGTAAGATCTGATATCCCCGAAGAGACATCCAGCTTAAACAAAGCAAAATTGTTAAAAACATACTTCTTAAACTGACTTGGGTCCCAATAAAGTGAAAAAAAAAAATTCTTAATCCCAGGCAGCTTTTCAGCTTGATTGTGTGGAAAAGAAAAATGTAACCCTGAAAATCTTTTGTGTATAGAATGAGGTTAGAAAATCATTTAACTTCTAAGCAATATCCTTAACTTCTTTCAGTGTTTCCTCTATCATACTTAAATATACAAAAAAAAGGCTCTGAACAGTTTGGTCTGACATTTATTGTGCAGTTAGAATAATTGTTATGCACATGGCACTGAAATGATGAATAGGAGAGTTTTATTATCATTTGCAACTTTGAACACAGCAGAGTTTAGTAATGTCAAAGATAAGAGCTGAGCCTGACAGGTAGCTGAAATCAATGAAAGGCAGAGGCTAATCATGAGCCAAAATGGTTTTTCAAGCTTTTCATGTCCCTTTATGTGTGAAACTCTCCCTCACACATATTATGGGTTTGCAAATTACAGGATCCATAATATTTCTGGGATCACTGTAAAAAACTGGGTAATGAGAGAAAGGGAACAGAGTGGGCAAATTTTCACCTTTATTGCATGACATGGAGACTTTCTACAGAAGTCAGGCAAAGGATTCTCCATGCCTTTCTGCTTTGTCTCTATCCTGGTAAGGATAGAGAGAAAACATTTTTGAAAGTAATTTCTCTGTATATATATATATATATATATATATATATATATATATATACGTATATATATAT
>VZRZ01001590.1:1575169-1652592 GCA_013398175.1 Climacteris rufus | reverse complement strand
TATATACGTATATATATATAAGTATATATATATATAATTACAGACATTATATTACCATTTATAACTATAACTATAACTATTTATAACTATAATATTACTCTAGTCCCTGTGGGCGAGGATTACTAGAAAGTTATTCTTACCACAGTGGTGCTTATGCAAAACCATCTTTCAGCATTCTTCCATTAGGATTCCCACCAACTCAAGACAGTATTCAGTGGGGAGGGGATAATACCACCACCCAGTTTATCAGTGAGCACTTTTTCTTTATTCCCCTGATCACTCCTATCTGCTGGTTTTCACTGGTCAGATGCTGTGTTTGTGAAAAGAGGTTTATTCCATGAGCATCCAAATGCCTGGATCACCAAAAGGTCTGGGTGGAGCATTTATTATCTGTTTGGTATTTATTCTCTATCTATGCTCAACAAAATGGGATTCAGTTTGCATGTCTATAATTCCTACACACTACCATAATTGTGATGATCACTGTTGTAATCTCCAATTAATGTAACAATAAAATTATGTTTGTTGAACAATGTATATTTCCCACAAATTTATGTTAGCATAGTTAGCATGAATTGTTCTCCTTTATGTCCTAATAGCAAAAGTTTATCCAGCTTTTAATGATTAAGGGTAAGTGTATTAGGCTTATAAACATCATACCTCTCCCACTTGTCATTGCTGAATATTGGCACAATAGAAACTGTCCTTCAGTCTTACGGATTCTTTTCTGCTATCCTTGAGATTTATTACAAATAAACACTATCAAGACAGAGATGTCATCAGCCAGCTCTTTTGTGTGCGACTTTCCCATCTTGATAATTGCAATTGTTTATCACCTCCAGATGTTATCTAACAGCTTTTTTGAGTTATTAAAAGACTATCTATATCCACCTAAACAATAGACATATTCATTCTTTCCAAATGCAGGAGTGTTCCTAAATTATTTGGCTTTCTTACTTCTTAAAACATCTTAGACTTCTCCATGTAGTGAATGATCTCTCTTTCCTAAGACCTATATAGCTCTAATGAACTTAATATATATTATTTTATGGAGCTTTTAGCACAGAATATTTCACTATTAATATTCTACATTTGAAAGCATCTATTTTTATTGGTTGCAAAATGATTCTGCTTTTAACATTTTCATGTATTGCATTTACCTTTTGACTTTTGCTTTAATTTCACTACCATACAATATTAGGCAAGCAGGCAAATGGACCCCTCTGTCATTTTCAGAATCATTTTATATTAAATAAACTCTGTTAAACATTCTGAATTTTATTTACTTGGTCTTTTCTGTTCTGACTGCTGACATAATTCTTACTGACAGTTTGTTTTCTGATCTGGTTAGATACTAGTAGCGCAGCAGATACTAATGGGTTAACGTCTCTAAAGAGGAATAACACATTATTTAAATAAATTTAGAAGGGAAATGATTGACATGATGTATAAAGGAAAGTCACAGACATGTGAAGGAAGGCAGTATCACCTGTCAGTCTTGACAATTATAATTCCCTAGTCTAAGTCAAACCTTATATATTAATTGAACAAATTCTTTTCTGTATGGATATCTTAATTTTTTTCTGCCCAAGGCTAATGACTCAATAAGTGCTGGAACCAGTCCATCTCTAGCATTCTGATGCTTCTACTGCAGAATAGACTGTAAACTTCTCAGTTTTACAACGAGGTGAAAAGCAACACATTTGATATGGCACAATTAATTCAAAATAAATATGGAGCGGCTGTAATGGTTACATGCTCTCCAAACTGTTCAAAACTTAAAATGATCTATTGCAGGGTGTCTGTATTTTGTTTGATGTCCTTAATCTATTTTCCTGATTCTTAAAAGCACGTAGAAACTATGCTGTTCATAAAGGCACATGTGTACATAATGTTAAAGATATGCTGAAGCACTTCTGCAAGATTTCTAATTTGTAAGTTACACTCTCCCGCTGGCAGATATTTATGAATATATTTCGTTTACAGTCAGTAAGTAAACACACTAAGGCTAATGGGACCCATTGTTAGTTCTATTCACTGTTTACATGTTGAGACATAGGTAATGCAATCATTTTTCATAAAGGAATTATTACTGCTAACAGTTTGCCTTTCTATTAGCCTTTCACACAGAAGCATTTGTTAATAACTCCTTTCAATCTCTCTGACTAGCTAGGACATGCCTTTCAGACAGATGCAGCTCAGAAATACACCAATTTGTCTTCTTTGGCTAAAAACATGACAAAATGTAGACAGGAGTGAATTTGGAAACATGCAACAAAATGTACCTGATAATTCAAGACGATGCAGGTGTTTAATATGAAAATCAAATACCTGAACTGCAACCAACACATCAACTCTTTCCTTAGCTTTTCAGAGTGGTGTCTTGGATTCCTCTTCCTAAGACAATTGGAGGTGATATGATTGCCCAGAATGAGAGGAATAACTGACAGTTCTGTTTATTAAGCAAATTAAAGTGGTTTATTCCATTAAGATGGAAAGAATCTTCTCCAGACTGAATCAAGGAGACAAGAATTCCCACAGAGTCCAAACCTCCTTTCAAACCCATTTTCTATGCAACACAAGGTATGTCCAAAAATAAAATTACAGAATATTACAGGCATTAAAGAAGTAGAAAAAATAAATTTCTCTTTTTGCAATAATCCGTTTTAGGATGATTAAAAAGACATTATTTTTGTGGTGTGTAGTCAGATCCTAATCAGATTTGGTGATGGAAATGTCACAATAGCAAAATAGGCAAATGTTATATATGACTTGGTAGTTTACATCCCAATTTTTAAACCTTTAATAATAATTTATTCATGTTTTTACAAAAATCAAGCTGTTCTAACAGAGGAAACCCTGGATTTAAATTAATTCAGTTAGTTAAAGAACAAGCATAAAGAGTATAAAATAGTACCAAGACTAATTCAGATAAGTAGTCCACTTCTGATCCTGGATATTAGTTGAAAAAAAAAGGGGGGGGGGGGAATTATTCATTCCTGCTGGCATCATTAGGAAACTAAAATATTAATTTAGAGCTTCTTCGTAGTTCAAATCCAAAGTCTGAAATGATTCTTACTTTTTAAACAGATAATACATACAAAATAGGAAGCTGTAGAATTCCCTATGGAATATATAA
Organism: Climacteris rufus; assembly: GCA_013398175.1. Lineage (NCBI taxonomy): Eukaryota > Metazoa > Chordata > Aves > Passeriformes > Climacteridae > Climacteris > Climacteris rufus. Next base: position 1,649,453 of record VZRZ01001590.1, on the reverse strand, counting down.
ATAAGCCTTTAATAACCTGTAAGCTAATAAAATCATTACAGTTAGAGTAATTTGCTCTGCTTTGAATGGGCTCTCCCTAAGGCTAGCAACTAAATGGTTTCCAAGACGTTCTTTCTGAAATGTTCTGTCCTGTAGCACAGATGTCCATGGAAAGGCTCAGGACACAAACATACCAGTCTACAAACTAGAAACCTGCCATCAGGTTCATAGTGTGCACAACTAAATTTATAATGCAGCCCCCAGTTCTTTGGCGGACGTCAATCAAGACAGTTTTGCAGATGTTTATAGAGGCAGTATTGTGTTACCAGTGCCCAAGCACTGATAATGAGTTTTAGAAGTGGTCCCAGAACTAAGTTGTGCTTCAGGAATTCCAGATTTTCAGAGCAGCTTAACATTTTAGTTGGAAAAGGAAAGGAAAGTTTTGCCTCAAAATATCTTCTTTTCTAGTGGAAAATACATACTTATTTCAAAATTTGTATTTTATGTGTTAGTACAGAAGCTTATTCACTTCTCTGCAAATGAATTTTGAGACTCTAAGTTATTTTCATGCCAATCAACATGGAAAACAACATCCTCTCTTGTTACACGTCCACACCTCAGCTGAGGTATCCATACCTTGCGTGGGTTAGTGTTACCCTGAGCCTGAGAAGGTGCTGAGAGGGAAAGATGAGAAATCTATACCTTGAACTCCATCCACCACTAGCCAGTTGATCTGGATGTGAAGGTGTGTGTTTTCTCCATGAAATTTTTGTCATTGTAAATAGTAGGGGTTTTAAAATAAAAATAACCCCCGAATTCTTCAGTGGAATTCTTCGCTGAAAAGCTTGGCAACACAAATGAGTGCATACAGCATATGAATAGATGTAACCACATATTTAGAAAGATGCAGTGAAATGCAATTTTCACTGTAATATGTTCATATGAAAAGTTGTGTATTTTAAATATAAGTATGGACAATGCTTTGTTTTAATTTCAGATCTATTATAGTTTCTGTAACATAATCTTAGCCATTTCATTCAAATTTGAAAATGCTGGTGAGGCTTTTTAAAGACGATAACTAATACCATTTTAGTTTTAACAAAACGAGAATCTAAGAGATTGTATATTTCATCAGTTTTTTATAAGATAATTTTAATTTTCTTTGCAAAGCACCTTTTGACTAGGTAGAATGGAAACTTCATTATCCTACAATGAAAACATTTTTCTTTTTATGGGAATGCAGTGGTTCTTCTATTTCCCCAATGGGATTTGAATTAGTTTAGCAAAATCTAGTTTACTCATAACAGCTGCAGCTTGCACCTGTGCAGTATTTCAGAAAATCATTAGGAATTGTATATTACTTTTTCATTGCTATGTTTTGGGGGAAACAAATGGGTAGAAAGTGGTTACTGAGACCTAATAAAAAAAAAAAACTAATGCAATACCAGATTGGAGAGGTATTTATTTTTTGAGGTATGTGACTAAGTGTACAAAAGAACCAAGTTTAAAGAAAAAAAATGCCATATTTTCATAACCTTTTCAAAATTGAAACAGCAGCTAAGCTAGCTATAGAATGTTTGATGTTTCTAATTTCTTTCAAAGTGAAGTTGCAATAATTTTTGTTTGTTTGTTTGTTTGTTTGTTTTCATTTTAGAATCATTGACTAAATTCTTGTTTCCAGATTTTGAAGACATAGAGAAGCCCTATGTGTGGTGAACAAGTCTGTGGGTGAATTAGATTCTCATTATGCTATGGATATCAACCCTCAGTGAATCTGTCAAGGGAAAGTCCTGCCAGGCATTCAGAGCTTACTCTTGTCAAATGTTGGTCTTCCCAATGCACATTGCAGCCATGGTGAGCTACAAGTACTCACTGAATGAAGGGAAGTGCATTGTGTTGTATCCAGTCCTGGTCTGGGAGATGGGAGCTGCCTTAGCATGAACCACACCAGGCCAGAAAGCACAGGGAGCACACTGTGGCAAATGGAAGGGGACAAGAAATACAGAAAGCCACAGTGCCTCCCCAAACACTTCCATGTTTGTCTCCTCTGTAATGTGTTTTTCTTACTGACAATGTCAGATTGCACCAGCCATGCCATGGAAATCCAGTCCTTTCCCTCAATTCCCAATATCCTTTTTCATGACAGAAAACATGAGACAATTAACAAAATTTCTAACAGTATTCCTGTAACACCATTTGCAGCATTTTAGCATTTGCTCAAGACAGAAAAAAAAAATAAATTAAACATACGTACTTCCATCCATTTTTTAGAGATCTGTGGCAAATTGCCTTACAAATAAACATAGGTGCTTTACAGTTTCAAAAAAAAAAAAAAAAAAAGGAAAAGAAAATGGGCAGAATGGCTCCCTATTAACTGCAGATACAGTAACAATCTTATTTTAGGTTTTTCAAATAGCTACAAAGAAATCACTTAAAATAAAATATAAAAAGAATGAATGCTATTAAAGGCTGTCACTAGGCTTGACAAGTTAATGAGGGTTAGATTATGAGAGTATTATTGTTTTAGCAGAGTATTATATTCCACTCAGAATCTCCTCCTGACTTCATAGACAAAACTTGCTCAGAAATCTGTGCCAACTATTACATTAGGTTAATGGGACCCTGACACGCAAAACAAGGCAATATAGTCCTGTTGACCTACCACATGGGAAAGGGATACTGTAGCTACAAATTCAGAAGGGGCACTAGAGAGTTTTACTCTTTTTCTTTTGAAATGTAAGAATGAAGTAAAGTGGTTAAAAGTATCTCTAATACAATGAACACCAATTAATTATTTGTTGTACTCCAGGAGTATACATCATTGTTCCTAAGTGAAATAGGCTTCACCTCCTCTCCCCACTTCAGAATTTCTCTTATGTTTAAAAGAGGTAGAATACTTCTTATTAAAATGTCATGGTTTAGGCTGGCCAAATGCCAGTGCCTCCCCCATTCCCAAAAATCTGAGCCCTGTCAAACCACCACAAAGACCCAACAGCTGAGAAAGTCTCATAAAGACAATGTTTTCACTAGTACTTTCTTGAGGACCTGAAAATATGTACCTCTATTTTTCTTTCTTACCTTGAAAGACAAATATCATGCTTTTTGAGCCTAGGCATATGAAAAGCACTTCTTTAATCTGCTAATTTCATTAAGGTCTGGACAAAACAACCACAATTACTTGAACTTTTATTCAAAACCACAGCTGTGGCATTGTTGTAATTTTGTTTCATATAATCATTCCGTGGCTAATGCATTCCTCTTGAATGCAGTAATTTACATGGAAATGTCTTCACCCTGACAGGGTTTATAGCCACAATCTAAATTCCAGGAACTGAAAATCTAAGCTCTCTAGTCCAAGGCCCACAGAACAGGCTTAGCAAGTAATTCAGAACTAGGTACATAGAAGGTATGTAGGACATCCAGGGAAGTGGTACCAGACAGCAGAGAGACTGATACCAGACAGCATGGCCAGCCATGATCATGTGGCAGGGATGGGCTGCACTGGGCATGCAGACAAGTTAAATGGGCAATTCACTAAACCAATTGCTATCTCAGATCCCCTTCTGCAGCTGTGGTGGATTCAGGTCTCTGTTTGGTTATGTGATCTCTGTTACGTATCCAACTCAGACTTTTAATCCCTTCTTGGACCTGCATTCAGCTGAAGAGTTTCATTCTGATAACTTTTTTTGGTTATTTAGGAGGAGAAAAGGTTATAAGAAAGTCAACACCACTCCCACCTCCCCTATTTCCCCCTAAAAGAACGACTGCAGGTTCTGTCTTTACACATCCTATTTAGGCTCTGCTAAGATCCATTGGCCCAGAGAGCAAAGATTACTCCCTTGCACTGTCATTATGTCATTTGCACAGAAGAGGGAGATGGCTTTAAGTATTTTTTCTGTATGTTATCATGTTTCTGTTTCGATTGTCAATTGTGTCTGGTTGCAGTTATTGTTAGTGGGATGTTCTGCTTTTTTTACTGGCTGTTTATAGCCTCTGTCTTTCCATGCCCTTCCTATATGACTGCTTTGCTACACAACTAAGTACTAATACAATTTATACCCTTCAGTTGGGCTTTATCTGATTTAACCCCTTAATCATTAACCCTTCTTTCCTCTCTTTAGCACACAGCTTGCTTTACTTCTCTCTTGACCGCTGCACCTATTTGAACAGCTATTCCCTACCCCCTTGGTGCCTGGTTACATTCCTTGTCTCTCCTTTTCCTTCAGACACAAGCGGACCTTTGTTGTCTTGTCGTAGTTGAGATCAAGGGGCTTTAACCAATTTCTGCACTCCTTAATCAGTGACTTACAGGACAGTCACTTGATTAAGGAGTGTGAACTTAGGATCTATAATGTGTGACACTATCCATGAACTTGCCTATATCCAGAAAAAAGGTTACAGCTAATATGATAATTTTCTGATTTTAAAAATGTATGTATTTTAACTGTGCATCTTTTCCCACCCTTTTCCTCATTCTGGTGATTTTAAAACCTAATAACAGGAAATAAATTTTAACCACAATTTTTCTAAATAATTCAATATTTTAAAAATTAAGTATGTATCCTCCAGTTTCTTTTACAATGATTTTGTACTGTGTTGTATTTCTTACATTTACAGGATGAGAATAACTCATCTCTGGAGAAAAGATTAGTTTTATGAATCTATAAATATTAAAATAGATTCGAGAGAGAGAGAAAAAGTGAGTTAGAATTGCAGAAAAAAAAACTTTAGTGAGTATCATATAACTTTTCAAGCAAAGACAATTATTAATGGAAAAAATTGAACTACCCTGAACAAAGATTTATGAATGGAACAGTATATGTGGCAAAACGAATTTCACCTGCTTGTGCAAGAGAGTTTGGACTTTCAGGCTGTGTTGGGCAAAGAGCCATTTTGAAAGGCTTTTAAATCATGTCAACAGAATGCAAATCAAGCAAAATATGAAACACTGGCATACGAGGTACCGAAAATATTTAAGCTTCCTGCAACATTCCACTTTATCACAACACCGTAATATTTTTCACTTACCCATAGTATTTCAGAATGATAACACAAGTGCATGTGAACTTTTCCTATAAACTGTAGGTTGATCAGCTTTGCCTTAGCAGCAGCATTTGTTTAATCAACCTGCACTGACATTTTGTGAAAGACTCTTGTGCCACAGTGTCCCAAGAGTGTGGTCTCTCTGGATTTTATTCTTGTTTGATTATTGCTCAGATGTGCCCCCCACCCCATTATTCCTTAAGCTATGCTCTGTGTTTTTTAACTGATGGTATTTAAGCTGACATAGCAGCTGAAATGACAGGCACACAAAGCCACAGAAGCCCCTCTGTTTACAGCCAGCCTCATCCTTGACAGTTGCCCTTGTCCTGCTAATTTTAACTGTCATGCCAATTGTGTTTGAGAGCCAAAGCACAGATGAAATCAGTAATACAGAAATATTGTTCACATTTTATATCCACATTCCTGTTTACAGGGAGAAAAGGTAGAAAGAAATCATGTTGCCCAGTCAAATCTGAGGATATGGAGGTCATTTTGCCAGTAGATGTATTCACATGGAAAGAATACTATTAAGTTTCAGTCTGTGGAATAGGCTGATCAGTCTGCACAGAATAGATCAAAATTTCTGTAGTAGCAAATTATAACTGTACTCCTATCATCAGGAGTAGCTTCTACAAACTTCTCAGATGACTGAAAAAATACGTTAATTTGCTTCTGATAAACAATGTAGCAACTGTTTTTCACTATGTCTTTCTTCTAAAGTTTCTTACATCGATTTTGAAAGTTAATTTTGATATAATTTGTTTCTAATAATTTTTATGGTTTTCTAGATGCGCCTCTCAAAGGTATAACTTTCTCTGCAAATATTTTTATACTCATTTAAATATATATGTGTGGTATACTTATATACATGTGTCTACTTAAAATTCAGTAACTTTTTATTTATTTTTATTTTCATATTTGCTGAAAGCTGTAAACACAGTCTATTTTTTAATCAACTTTTCACTTTTTTAAGAGTGATATTTAAAAAGTGTTGCAGTTCAGGTAGACAGATGATACAAGTACAATTTCTTTCTTGTTAGGCTTACTGTACTCAGGGAATTCAGTAACTCTATGCAATCTAACATGAAAGTGTCACTTGAGATCCTGTTACCAGAAGAAACAGGAAAACCCCTATTGCTGCAAGTGAAATTAGACAGGAAGAAAGAAAAAAAATATGAAATACAAAGTAATCACATTTCTGTATATTCTGTTCTGTCTCTGCTGCTAATTTATTCTAATGAATCTGCTGAGTGAAGTGCTATTTATTTCTGACATGAATTCATGGGAAAAAAATCTGGCTTGTGTCACTGGGGACTTCCAAAGGAAATTTCCTGGTTTTTCAGGAACTAGAAAATCTCCTGTATCAGTTAGGCTTAGAAGTGTTCACAAGAAAATAGAAAATGAGGAATTTTTTTTACATTTTATTGTAGAAAAATTATTGACCAACTGTAATACATCTTCCTCTGTGTTGTACTCGTAATGAGTTTTTGTTTATATGTGGTCTTTTACTCCTCAATAAAATAAACAAAACAAACAAAACCAAGCCTTGAACAGTTCCTTCCCCATCTAGCTACAGAACTGTCATCTTGATCAGTGATTGACACATTCATGTGTTTCTGAAAATCCAAGAACCACACAGATTAGGAATTTAGGCACACTGGGTATAAGACAGATTCTGCTTTTATCTACATGATAGTAACAATATCCAATTCAGAGCTTTCAGTAAAGGTGATATAATTCTGTTATTTGTTTGCACAGTTTCCCTGTGCAAACAGGGAGGCTCCTGAATGAGAACACTATAGAAATTAGAAATAATGATTCAACCAAAGGAAAGGTACTTTGTTCTCTTTCTGGATTGCTTTCTAAAGGTACCTTGATGTGTCTGGATTTAGTTATTTATGGCAGAGATCTATAGAGAAAGCTATGTTATGGATAATGAATTTTGAAGAAGTGTCAAAGATACAAGGTCAGAAAAACTCTGACAAACTATCCATTAGAAAGAAGGGTTATAAAGAAGCTATGACTTCTATAAACAAAATTCTAATATGGTGATGGTGTTGGCTGATTCTTTTCTTACAATATGCCTAATTAGGAGTCTATCACTCAAACTCTATGGATTTCATAACTATTGGAACCAATGGACTTGCAAATGTATTACTGGAGTGAGGGAGCAAAGACTCTCATTTTCCAGTCTAAAGGACTCAAATAAATCTTTCCTCTTTTTTTTTTTTTCCATACTTTGACCCTAATATATAAGGGAAGAAACAGTACTGTCCACTTGAACAAAAAGTGTTGCAATTCAGCTGATAGTAGTAACAGTTTTAACCTCTTCTTTCAGCATTCTTGTAAGCAGAAGACAACAAAACACAAAGAATAATTAAAATCCTGGGACTTTCCTATAATCATTTTTCTGCAGAGTACCATGTTTCCAAAGAATTAATTTTTTTCCAATATGACCAAAATACACAAACCTAAACCATACTTTTTTTTTTTTAAGAGATAAAACTATGCAAGTTGAGTGATCATGAAACTTCCTAAAAGTTCAGATATGATTCCTCCACCAATCTTTTCTCTTAAGGAATCTGATTTAACTTCAAAGAAGAATGAAAATTGTTTTTCACTAATTTATTTTGTTCTAAATGCCATCCAGTCCTTGAGAACCTAAAGAATTTCCTTTTAAACTCATGACTGAGATAGACGAGGGATAGCAGAACTGCTGCTGTGAGTTCCAGTTATATGTAGGGTTATAGTATGCATAACTACCATGGTCTTCTAGTACACAATTTATCCACCTGAAAGTTCAATAATGTCATATATATCCAACACAACAGTGTCTTAAACCAAGGGGAAGGGAGAGGGAACCTCCCTACTACAGTTTTTATAAGTACTTATCATATAAAATCATAAGATACCTCAAGTTGGAAGGGAACAATAAGGATCATCGAGTTCAAATCTCTGTTCCTCACAGGTGTACCTAAAACTAAATCATATGGCTAAGAGAGTCATCCTGGCATTCCTTGAACTCATACTGGTGCTGTTGCCCACTTCCCTGGGGATCTTGTTCCAAGGACTGACCAAACTCTCAGTGAAGAACTTTTTCCTAATGGCCAACCTGAACTTCCCCTGATGCAATTTCATTCTATTCTCCCGTGTCCTGTCACTGTCGCAGCAACGACACGAAAGGAAGAGCCAGAGACACCTGTTACCAGGATCAGAGAAAAGGAAGGAAGGGGGGCAAGACCCACCTTCTTTATTTTTTATATCCATTTAGAAATCACTGTTCATTGAAGGAAATCAGTTCTTCCTCCCTCAATTACAGTGGTCAAAGGAAATGTCCATCAAAGTTCTGTGTCCATGAGAAAGGAATGTGAATGATAAGATACAGTTACAATAACATAGCCATGTTTACAGAGAAAACTGTGAGAAACTAGCTACAAAAAAAATGAAAACATCCAGGACTGCAAAAATCAGGGCAACATGTCACTAGTCACCAAAATGAGGAGGTCAGCACCTGGCCCTCCACTGACCTCTTGAGAAAGCTGTCAACCACGATGAAGGCACTCCCCAGCCTTCCCTTCTCCAGGCTGAACAATCCAAGTGACCTCAGCTGCTCGTCACAAGTCTTGCCCTCCAGACCTTTAACCACCTTGCTTGTGCACCTTTGGATGCTCTCTAGTAGCTTTATATCTTTCTTATATCATGATGCCCAAAACTGCCCCCAGCACTCAAGGTGAGGCTGCCCCAGTGCAGAGCAGGACAATGCCTGCCTTTGCCCAGCTGGTGATGCTGTGCCTGATGCCACCCAGGATGTTTGGCCCTCCTGGCTGCCAGGGCACCACTGACTCGTGTTCAACTTGCCATTGACCAGGACCCCCAGATCTCTTTCCACAGGGCTGCTCTCCAGGCTCTCATCCCCTGAGTTGTACACATAACAAAGATTACCCTATCCCATGTGAAGAATCCAGCACTTGCTCTTCATGTGGTTGGTGAATGCCTAGCCTTCTAGTCTATCTGGATCTCCATTCAGGGCTTCTTACCCTCAAGGGAGTCCACAGCACATCCTAATTTAGTATAATTTGCAAACTTACTTAATGTACATTCAATTACTGCATCCAGATCATTTATAAAACATTAAAAAGTTCTGGCCCTAAAATGGATCCCTGGGGAACCCCACTGGTGACTCACCACCAGCTTGATGTAACCCCATTTACTATGACTCTTTGAGCTTCATGTGTCAGCTGAATCCTCACCCAGCATATTATGGTCTTGTCTAGCTGTGCCCTCAACAGTTTATCTAGAAGGATACTGTAAGAGACAGTATCAAAACTTTGATAGAATCCAAACCCACCACATTTGCTGGCTTCCCTTAGTCAACTTGATGACTGACCTTGTCATAAAAGGAAATTTTGTTTCTCAAACAGAACTTTCCCCATGTTGAACCCATCCTGGATGTGAACGACAGCTGTATTTTCTCTCAACTGTTTATCAATAAATCTCAGAATTAGCTTCTCCATAATTTTACCAGGCACTGTAGTGAGACTGACAGTCCTGTGATTACTAGGGCCTTCCTTCTCACACAACTTGAAAATTGCCAGCTTCCAGTCAACCGGAACCTCTCCAGAGTCCCAAGACCACTGAAAAAATAGCAGAGGGAGGTCTTCCAATAACATCAGCCAGCTCTTTCAGCACCCTGGGATGAATCCCATCAGGCTAGACTTGTATGCTTAAGCATGCCTCTGTAAGAAACAGATTTTCTAATCAAATTTGCTTCTAGGTATAATGTCCTATTTTTGTCCAAGAATGGGAGGGGGTGGAGCCTGGACCCGTGTGAATGTGCCTAGGTGGTTTTTCTATACTATGCATGTCATCGCTGGGGAGTGGAAGTCAGGGATTCTCACTCCCACAGGGAAAGGGGACATGGCTTCAGATGGAAGAGCACTGATGTGAAGACCCTTCACAGTCATTTTGTTCCTTTTTTCCAGGGGAGCAAGCAGCAAACAGACCAGTGGAGTTCCACCACCCCACCAAGTAGGAGGGTTTGACCATCATTTTTCATTGTCTCAGGCTCGAGGGAGAAACACTGGTGCTGGTAGCCTCCGCCATTTTCTCTTTTGATTTGGGAAGGCAGGTGCCACTGGCCATTGTAGCATCGGGGTGGTTAGACTTCTGTACACTTTTTTTTTTCCATGTAATCACCCTCTTTTATACACTGCTGTTACTCAAATTGTTGTTGTCACTGTTTATTTTCCTTATTGCTGTTTTTTTTCAGTAAATTTTTATCTCAACCCATATTCTCTGCCTTTTTGTCCCTTCTTACCAGAGTGGATGGGGAGCAGGGAAACAGCTGCTTTAAGCATAATTCCCAGCTGGCTTTAAACCACAAGATATGCTTATCTAATTCTGTAGCAGTTTTGGCTAAAAATCATCTTATTTCAGTAGTGATTTTACAGCACAAGTAACAAATTACCCCCTGACAAAATCAGTTCCTAGTGCTGCTCATGGATGTATTTGGACATGTGAAAATATGTGTATGAAACACAAAATGCTCAAAATGTAACTATCAGACATTGCAGTGTTGAGGATATGTAACTTGATAGCAAGATAGAAAGCAACTGGGAAGAGACAAAACTCAAGTTTGTAGTACAAAAATAATCACATATTTTCTAATGACCCTTGCTTTTCTAACAATAAATATTTCAGATTCTCAGCTGGTGCAAATATCCATATTTCAGATTACAATTTTGGAACCATATGGACTTATGAGAGAAGGTAGATTCTGTTTTACACATATTACACTCCTATGAAGATTATACAATTATCCAAAATATAATCCTTGACTATTATTTTATTTGGAACTAGCAATATTCAGTCATCCCAACATATGTGGAATTTTAAATATATTATTACTGCTTCTTCTCCAAAATGGTCCAAAACTAGTGTTTTTTCTGGAAACATGATTTAATAGGATGACTTTAAATCGTCACCATGTAAAAACATTGTTTGTGATATGACTGTATTAATTATTATAGCAAGGCTTCCATGTGCAAATACACAGAGTTGCAAATACACATAACATATAGAGTTAAATTACATGGATACTATAAACCCAGAACAGATTCTCCTTTACCTTGTTTCTACTAACTTGGGCATATTTACCACCACCAGGGTTTACTTAAACATTACTAGGATTATATGAATTGGACTTCAGTGAAGCCATGTTTGCTTGTACAAGACATCTTTCCTTACAAAAACAGAAAACAAATTAAAAATAAATAAAAAAATATATCCTCTTAACCTACAAAATTGAGTCTAGGATGACTGAAGGATGAACATTTGTTGTCTGTCTATTGTCAGTTCTGCAGTTTCTACTATAGTAGCCCAAAAAATAGTCCACCTATAACAAGTAGTATAGCACTTCAGTTTTAGTTCCAAAACTCAAAACTCTTGGGGGGTTTTGTTTTGTTTTGTTTTGTTTTGTTTGTTTGTTTTTTGTTTGTTGGTTGGTTGGTTGATTTTTTGTTTTTTTTTTTTTTTTACTTTACAGGAACTTATATCCTAGCATTCACTTCAATATCATTAGTCACTTAATTCCCTTTGAGGTTGTTAAGTGGGAGGAGTCATTGCAGCAGTACTGAGGCAATTTGGAAGTATATATTAAGTACTTAATAGAATCTAACAATCTATCATATCACGTCAATTGATAGTGTTGAACCACTAAAATATTGAGACGTGAAAACCCTGGAATAATTCTTATACACAGCAGACAGCTTTCAAATATACAGAAGCTCAAGGGAGAGAATTTTAAAGACAGACTTAAAACAGTTGCAGGTTTTAGAAAACATGGGGTTTTTTTCCATAAGAATCATAATTTAGTGATGTTACATGCTAAAATGAGATTTCCGTTAGTACAGACTGCTTACTTTAGTAGCTTTGTTGGTGCATTGCCTATGTCAGAGTAAATTACAAGAGAAGTTCCATGATATGGAGAAGAACAGTTTTGTTTGATAAGCACATGTTTGGTGGAAGATAAGGAAGCATAACTAGAGGAAAGAACAAGATGCTAAAATCTAGAGATAAACAATAAATTTTTGTCATTGCATTGCTGTGAAATCTTGAACTTGTGCATGTCCAGTCCAACTGACTCAGTAGAACTGCTGAAGTGATCTGAATGTATATTGTGTGTAAGCTTTGTGTTTTTAGCATTCTCAGGTAAAATGTGATTTGCAGAATATCAGTATTTTAAAAATGGAGGACCAGAGGCTGTATAAGGACCTTAAAATGTGTTTCCACTGTCATCACTCATAGAGTGGACCCAGGGGATTACTGCAGCCTCCTTCTTACCCTTTAGACTAGCTATGATCAGTGTTACCTCTACTGATTTCAGTTCAGCTACCAGGAAAATCTGAGTTCATAACTCTGAGCCAGTAAAGAATGGTTTGCAAGCAAGCCAATTACTTTCAGTGACTCCAGTTACTAAAAGGGTTTTATCTTAATGCGTATTCTTGTAATTGCCTATTAGTTCCTTTCCCTAAAGCAAGTGTGTAATCCAGGCACAGTCCTGCCAGATGTTCAGGCTTGGAACATTCATTTCACCAATAGTGGCCTACTCCTCTAAGCTTGTTTCAGGGAGCCATTCAGGATTTCCTTTTCTTTGAAAATAGCCAGGTTGGAGGCAGACCTCATACTCATTATATGAGCTATCTTTTCCTTGACAAACTTATCAAAGTCGTCTAAATAGTGCAGAATTCCAAGGTCTTGATTATATAGTATATTTTTAACCAAATCTATAAGAGCAAAGAGAGAAATATGAATTTAAAATCATTGGAACAAAAGACTCTATAATTTGCAATAATAAACCACTAATTAAAAGAGATCAAGAATTCTTTTGGATCAAGAACTATTATTTTGATCAGCTTTACAGAAGTACTTCATACATGAATGTTTTCATTTTTTTAATCCTTCTGGCCAATTTTATTCCAGTAATTAAATATCAGTCTGTTTTCTTAACATTATTTTATTCATAACAGCATTTTCAGTCTGTCAAATAGGTTTATGTACACACATTTTATAATAGACAACTCAACACACTATAGCTTTTTAATAGGCTCATCGGTTTACTAACAAGATTTTATCTACTGTGTAGCCTGAGGTAACAGCAAAAAAACGGGGAAGGTAGTACTAAGATGTGTTTTAGCTGGGTAGTACTCATAACCCTTCTAAAATAATTTTAATGCAGTTATTCATAGGACTAATCTTCTTTTGTTGTTGCTACAGTCTTTATTGTGAAAAATCTTTTTTCATCACAAATGCTGCAAGCTATCAACCATATCAATGTAAAGTACAGTAATCAAATAGAACACTCTTCAAATAAAAAGCTCTGTGCTGAAATTGTAAAATGCTTGTTAAAAAATTAATTTTAATTCTCTGAAAGAAGTGTGTCAGCTAAATAAAAGTACTGACCAAAGATTAATAACATTAAACACAGAGAGCTCTGGAAGGAAGACACTTTTTGAAATGTCAACATACTTCGTTTTGATACTCTGTTTTGGAAATCTGGAACATTTGTATTTTATTCCCATATATATAGCTCCAAATTGACATTTATTCCCATAATGACAACTATAACGTAAGCCATTAAGAAAAATTTGGTAGTGCTTAATAAGCTACTTTGTATAATCTTTCTCTTTGACCTGTCACTTTAACTTCCTCTGCAAAGCAACATTATTAAATACGAAGTGACTAAGGACCAAATGATAGGACCTAAAGCAGTACAAGTGACATGACCAAAGAAATTTAAAACTTGAGAACAATCTTTCTACAAGTCATTTTGTCATGGCCAGGACATTCCTGACTGATCTTTCTAGCTAGCTCTTTGTTTTTCTTCCACCATTCTGGACAAAAAGAAAGACAAAATTCTTCCATGGACACATATTTGAACAAATTTTACTTAGGAAAGACAGTCTGAACACACCTCTACAGAGACAGACAAATACAGTAAGGTCTGAACACAGCTCTATCAGCCCCAAGGAAACTTACAAAGGCAGATCACAGTGGGTGGAACTCTAGTCAAGTTACCAAGCCACCTTTTCTAAAATTAAAAATTGGAATTGATAAGTAGTCGGAAGAGGTCAAGTCTTGTGAAGCTATGATTCATTTAACATCAAACATTTTGCTTTAGTTTTGAATAAATCTCTGGTAGTGGGACTATAAGAATGTTTTCTATAGGACAATTGCCCTATATGAAACAACAGTTCTGCTAGCTCCCACAATGTGAAACAAATTTATATTGGTTGAGAATCTGATCTTCTCCATATTTCTTTACTGCTTAAATGGTGCACTCTCCATGTTGATAATTGCATCCTGAAATCAGTTGTTTCTGAAACTTTAGTAAGTAGAATTTGGGTAAATTTTAACTAAAAAGCACAACACAAGTACTTAACAGATTTCAGAAAGATCCTGTTAACCATTTAAAATATTTTTCCAATTTATTTACACAAGCCGGTTACAAGAATAAATCCTTTGCAATTTCAGAATTTATAACAGATTTTTAACTGCTATCTAAGTAGAATTTTTTAAAATGTATTTATTTTAATTTGCTGTCAATACCATAGTGGTAGAATATGCATAATCAGAATAAGAATAGCATATAATGTTGTCTACACCTATGAACACAACTTACTATCATCAAATGCTGACACATGGTGCATTGCAATGAAAGACCACTAACTGTTGTAAATATAAATGTAAACTGTAAATATAGATTTATCATTTTTTTTTTCTAATTATCCATAAAGTCTGGTGGTTTTCCTCAACAGACACCATGATTTTTTTTTCTGTTTTTCTATTACTGGGTAAAATTGGAAATTTTCCCCAACTCTGCCTGCTGAAAACTTGAAATTTAGAGGAAAGAAAAAAAGAGGAAAAAAAGAGAAAGGCAAAATAAACATAAGCAGTTGCCAGACTCTTTGGCAGGACACATATAATATACAGTTATCACATTATTGATACCATAACAACATCTGTAAAAGTTACTTCCCAGAGGAGAAGAAGTGCAGGCAGTTTTTAGCAAGTTAGTGTAACTCAGTGTTGTAGTCTGTAGTTACGAAAGATGCCTAACCAAGTGAGAGATTCTAAGGTGCACCTTTTTTAGTTTAGTTTGTTTTTGGTTTTTTTTTAACCTCTAAATGGACTTTTTTTGTTTTAGCAGCAAGTGTTTAATGTGACTTAGTCTCTATGAACCTGGATTTACCTAATTAGAAAACAACCATGGGGTCTTCAAGATAAATAAAAGAGAAAGAACACAGATAAAATGTGATGTGACATGCACGTGAAGAACACTGTACAGCACATTCAAACATCTACTGTTTCAATAAAGAACGGAAGAGAACAGAGATGCTGAAAAAAATTGAATATTAAGAACACTTGAAATCTTCAGAACATCTTCAAAATATTCTACAAGATTAGCAAAACTGTGTGTTCTTTCCTTTTCACCATTGCATTCCCAAGGAAAATGTATTTTAAACTGGAAGACAGCGGTAAGAATGTGGATCATAAAGCCTGAAAATATTGGGCTGTGTTATTTTTCCTATTGCAAAATGTTTAATTTCTTCATACAAAACTGATTTGCTCTAATGTCATAACCCATTGTCTCAACCATATATTTTCAGAAACTTTTTTTCAATGTATGTCTGTAAACTCTCTCTCAATTTTTCTGCCTGAAGTACTCGGAATCAATACTCTGTTTTTCCAGATGTCATGGTGATGCATTAATTTTTTATTATTATTTGTTTGCATAAGTTGTGTTAATGTGCAAAATTGTTTAAATAAAACTTAGCTCAGTAGAGTTACTATTCTCACTAATAAAGGGTATAATACAAAGATTGCTCCTGTCAATAGGTATACAAAGGACTAAATGAGGGTAATGAGAGATAAGAATCAGAAACAAATTATGGGTTTGGCTCCTATATTTCAGTATGTACTTTAACATAAACATACTTATCTTCAGCCTCTAGGTGAGAACTAATACCCAGTAATGGGTTGGCCTTGGTGGGCTGCCAGACACCCACCTAGCTGCTTTCTCAGCCCCACTCCTCAAAAGGACAGGAGGACAACACAAGACAGAAAAGGTCACAGAACAGGATGAAGAGCTCACTTATCTATTACAATCACAAGTAAAACAGACTCAGCCTGGGAAAAATTATTTTAATTTGTTGCTGATTAAAATAGATTTGGCAGTGGGTTACAAAGAGAAAACCTAAACCTTATTTCCCACATGCAATCCTTTATCAAGATTCAAGTACACACCTAACTCTACCTCCCTCCTGCCACAAAGAGTGCAAGGAAGATAGGAACGGGGGGCTGTGCTTAACCTGTAATTGTTCTTTTCTACAATTCCTTCATCCTCATACTTTTTCCCTTCTGTATAGGGTACCTCCCATGGGACACAGTCCTTTAGGAAATATCCTCCTGCTCTGGCATGGGGTCTTGGACCTCAGTGTGGATACCTGCTTGATCATAGCCTCTCCATGGGCTGCAGGAGAATCTCTGTTCCTCTCCTCCTCCTGCTTCTGACCTCTGTTCTCACAGGGCTGTTCCTCACATTGTGTTCCTCACTCCTCTCTGCCATAAAGTTAAGTTGGCTTTTTGTTAAACAAGTTATCACAGGGGCACCACGAGGTTGGCTGATGAGGTGAGCTATGCCCTGGTGTGGGTCTGCTGTAGCTGGTTGGAGCCAACTGAAACTGTCTGTGTCTCCTCACAGAGACCTCTGCAACTCACTGCTCTGGTGTCAACACCTGGACACAGCCTACATCCAATACAGCCAAGCATAGTCCCTTAGGGCTGTAATCACACAGCTTTCGTGGATTTGGACACTGGCCATGTTGAAGAAATGGAATCACAGACTCATAGAACAGTTTAGGTTGGAAAAGACCTGAAAGATCATCGAGTCCAACCGTTAAACCATCACTGTCAAATCCAACACTAAACCATATCCTTCAGTACCACATCTATACTCTTTTAAATACCTCTAGGGATGGTGGTTCAGTAATTTCCCTGGGCAGCCTGTTTCAGAGCTTCACAACCCTTTTGTTGAAGAAATATTTTCTAACATCCAATCTAAACCTCTCCTGGAGCAACTTGAGGCCATTTCGTCTTGTTCTGTTACTTCTTACATGGGAGAAGAGGCCGATCCACACCTGGCTACAACCTCCTTTCATGTATTTGTCAAGTGAGAAGAGGTTTCCTCCAAGCCTCCTTTACTCCAGGCTAAACAACCCCAGCTACCTCAGCTGTTCTGTATAAGATGTGCCTTGACCAGCTCCATTGGCCTTCTTCTTTAGATACGCTTCAGCACCTTCTAATAATAAACATTCTCTGTCCAACATGGAGCCAATAATAGAAAGAGATGCTTAAGTTACTTTCCTCATCTCCCCTATTTCTAATTTAACAAGCACACAATCCACATCTGATTCAAGGACAATGTCCAAACACCTTATTCCTCATCAGAGCTGGCAAAGTGTTTGGATGAAGAGCTGTGATTAAGTCATTCTTGAGACACATGTATTTTAATATAACGTATTTGAGGTTAAAGCAAAATACCTAATCAGCAAAACCATGATTTACTAGTCTCTCTTTTGAGATTATTCTGAACTTTATGAGGCAATATTTTCTAAAGAAGCCAAAAGAGAAAAATAAATCATTCAATTTAAGCAAAAGAGAATGCAATTAGAGATGTAGCAAATGAAAAAGTACCTAAGTAGTAGCAACCACGATCTAATTAAGGTTTATAATTAAAAATAAATTGAGATTGAGAAAGAAAAAATACATCAGTATGCTTAAGGTCAGAAGGAAATAGTTGTCAGATTAGTGAATATATTCTCAGGGGTAAACAGGCTTCCAAGCAATGAAGATAGAGCACAATATGAATGATGCAGACTAATTTTGCATTAAATGCAACCAAAGGCATAGAAGAGAGCAATACCCTGCAGCTGTAAAATCTCAAATATAGAAATTAATTAAAGATCATGGAAAATAATGAGGGAAAACAGGGAGTGAAAGAAAATAGTTCAGAAACTAACAGTGGAGGACAAAACCAGAAATTTCAGTCTAACAACATAGGACACATAATGAGGAAATTCTGGTGATGAGTAGCAGTAGAAAATGAAGAGCTTTACTGAAAAAACTCTGATACACTCCGTGATCATCTTTTATGCTAAATTAAAACAATTGTCCTACTTTAATAATGTTTTAAATAATGCTTAAATTCCAGAAATGCTAGTCTAGATTGTCACACTTTCAATTCAGCTTTAAATTTCACATGCTCTAATCTCTGTTTAACTCTACCTTATTAAAATTGAAATTGCACCCCAATATAAAATATTTAGAGAAAAATATGTCAGAAAAGGCCATTTATCCACACACTACTTAAATTTTGGTTATGATTTTTTAAAAAATGTTTTTTCTTTCTCCTTGGACTCAATGTTCTGTTGGAATGCACAAATTTCACTGAAATAATCAGGAAATCAGGTATACCATCTTGGCCAGGCTGATTACGCTGGCCATCCTTGGACTTTTTATACCCATGGAACCCAGCTCTCCTATGTTGCCCAGCAGAATCATATTTCTTGCACAGCTAGCTGTTTATACTTCTTATTTTTTTATCTAATAGGCAACAAAGACTTTGATTCATCTAGAATATTAAGGACCAGAAAAACTGTGGATATACATAAAACTCATGTTTTGAAGTTATTATAAGGAATGACAAATCTGATTCCTTCATGAAAACTGCCTCAGAAAAACCACAAAGATCTGCAAAGACATAATATAGTGGAAAGAAAATGTGGCTAATACTAACTGACAGCATGTCTAAGACTTGGTCCTAAATGTGACTTTAAGTGTTCTGCAGAATTGTCCTGCAAAGGAGCGGATGAAACAATATCAAGTAGTCTGGCCCATGAGGTAGGATATCAAAAATGGAAAAGTGTTGTTAATGCTTACGATTTCTATGAGTTTAAGGGTGTTTAGTCTGTCATCCACCTGAGAAATATGTGGCCCAAAAAATTGCATTTTTAACAGTTCTCCTCTTCAGCACTAAAATTACATTTTTCCTAGTAATTTATTCTCCACATTATTCCAGATTCTAGAGCCTGCAATGTCATCATGTCCTGTTTCTAAAACAAAAGAATATATATGTATTTTCTTCAAGGAACTTCATGAAAATGAAATTTTAATATAGTAAATGATGGTGTAAGCAGTAAGGAATCATGCAGAAGAGAGACCTGAAAGATGGAGAGGGTGAAAAATGTGAGGAAATTTCAGGAAGTGAAAAAGCATTGGTTAAATATTTGTGAGGCACATTAATTAATTTGCAAATACAGTCCCCAAAATGTGCTCAATACAAGTGGTTTTAACTTAAGATCTAGTAATTTATATGACTCTATAGTATATGCTTGAAATTATAAATACATATGTAGAACAGACTGATGTAATAACATAAATATCTGGAGGTTGTTCTTTGGAACAGTTTACACTTGCTTTTAGATGCTCCTAACACCTTAAGAAATACTGCTCATCCAGGAGTATGTTGCCACCCCCTCCTACTTAGCACTTTTTATATTAAGAGTGTCTGCAAAGATCACAGTTTATCATAAATTACTAGAACCAGGATTTGGACCTGCAAACACTGGAAAGGACTTGAAACAAGGATAATCAGCACCTCCATGAACCAAGAGAAAAAAAATTCAAACCAATTTAAATATATCTTAACCCGATGGTAGTGCAAATTAGTTTGGATCTTAATTAAAATAATAATGAACCCTGAATAGCACAATGAAACACAATTTCTCTTCAATTAAAACCAAGCACAGTTAGTCTATGGACCTGTTGGGTGAGACTTTCATTCTCTCCTTCATTCTCTTATTTCTAATATACTTATGTTAGAAATATGTCTGCTATTATGTCTTTTAATACTAGTATCCATTTTTAAAAATTATCAGATAGATGTAACTAACCTGAGAGGACTAATGGATATAAAGGATTCCATCCTAAAACAGTGACAGATGCATGACATGTCCATTTGTCATGGTGATTGATCAGGATGTCCTTGCCACTAAGAAAACCTACAGATCTTTCTGGGTAACACTAAATTTAACTAATACAGGCAGACTTGCTGTTGTTTAAGTGTGTACAGTGTGCTTAATGGGGCTGGGATGCAACTGGGCTGCAGCAGATTATTTGTACATCCTAGTTCAGTCGCTGCCTCTCTGACGATGAAGTTTGGACTATGCTCCTCATTAGGATGAAAAGTGTTTCTTTGATTGATTAGCCTTTCTGGGCTTTGCTCTCTCCTAATTAGAAAATAAGACTGCAGACGATTTTATTCAAAATAAATATTCTTCAGATGTATGGTGAAGGTAGAGCAAGAGTACACTCAGAATTAGTTTACTTAATCACTGGTTAGTGGACAATAATATCACAGCAAAAGAAAATTAAAGAAAAGCAAATCACTAAGTAGAAACTTACCCTGGCAAACAGCATTGTATGTTGATAAACAGAAAACCCCACCTAAAACTGCCCTTTTAATTTATTTTCTTTTTATTTTAAAAGGAATCACAGATACTCAGGCTGGAAAAAAATTACACTGATAACAAATGTTATCATACTGATACTTAAGTCATCCTGAATTATGTGTAACAGGACTAAACTCCTAGCTGATATAAACTGAGGGGAACTTCAGAAAGTTGAAACAAACCAAGCAGTAGTCAGGGTCATCTTCTCTAATATGAGTGGTATTTGGACATTACCCAAGAACCCAAGGCCATGCATGGAACTTTTTCTTAAGAGTGGTGCTGCTGTCATTTTTTAACCTCTTATCTCTCATGGGTCTTAAGGAAATCAAACTCAATCTAACAATTTTCCTTTAAGTGCTATTAATGGCAGGTTTAAGTCATAACTTGGAAATTCTCTAGAGAGACATCTTCAGAATTTAAGGCCAGGCAAGACCGTGACAGTAATTTAATTTGGCCAAGTACACAACACAGGCCATTGCTTTCACTTCATGAAGTCTCTGGTCAGCTTAGAGTGTATGCATTTAAAACATCTAAACTTGACTTGAAAATACAAGAAAATGCAAACATATCTTTTAAAAATTACATTTACTAAAATGCACACTTTATCTCTGACTTGGGCAATTTTTATGTTCCAGTGTCTGTCTCCTGGCTCTCACTATGCTTTTTCTCACTTAAAGGGTCTCTATGGACAGAAATTTTGTCCTCGTGTAGATGCTGTCAAGCATTCTTGTTATACAGAGTGCCAGAACTTTCTGATACCTTTAAGGCAACACTATCTTTTTCAGTCATAAGAGCCTGCTTACGCTTACTTCTGTCCTTGCCAGAAGTTACCCATTTTGCCTAAGCAAATGTTTGACTTGAGATCAAAATTTGAAGGAAAGTTCAGGCTATCCTGAAAATATTGTAAGAAAATTAATGGTGTTTCACTTGATAAAAAGTCTGTCTTCTTGCTTCACACTGTAGGGGTTTGCTGGATTTTGCTGTATCACTAGATGAGGTAAGCGTGTGAAGAGTTGAAAGAAGAGACTCATGACTAAGATTACTCAGGATCAAATAATAGTTGGGGTTGGCAGGGATGTCTGGAGATCATCTAGTCCAACCTTCCATCTAAAGCAAGGTCATCTAGAGCAAGTTACTCAGGCTCACATCTGATTGAGTTTTGAATATCTCCAAGGGAGGAATTGTTTCAAAAATGCTTGTCAATTGTATTGTCCTCATTTTCTGAAACTTTGTGGCCCAAGTGAAGAAATGCTCAATATTTTCCAGCACTCTCAAGGACAGTAAGAGTAGTAATTTGAACTTACGATTTTATATGTTGTGGCGGCGTATGTGGCAAAAGCCACAGCCCCACAGACTCAAGACTGGTGGGCACAGTCTGAGGTTGCCACAGTCTGAGGCATTCTCCCTGCTCAGGGTGAGTTTTGGTTCACCCACAGCGTCCCTTGTACCTTAGTTTACATATTTCGGTTGGTTGCTACATTATCTAATGTTCTGTATAAGGTTATGTTCTGGAAATTTCATTACAGTTCGGATCCCTATTGATTATATGTTAATCCTTGTACCCCCATAGGTTACTTTCCCCTGCTTGTATCCCCATAAATCCCCTGTTGTCCCTAAGACTTGGCCTTTGGTAGCTGAACCTTCAGCTCTCCTGGACCCCTGCGCCGCCTCTCCTGGACCCCGGACCCTCTCCTACCTTCCCTGCTGCTTCTCCCAGGAAATAGAAGAGCTGGAAATCACTCCAAGGCCCTTCCCTCGGGTCTTTGTCCCTGCCTGCGCCTTCACCATCAGCCCGGGTCTCTCTCTATCACAAAGGAGCCAGCACTAACGAGCTGCCGGACGACGCCCTGTGTCTGGGGAAACTGCAAGCTGCAGCCCCCGGCAAACCAGGGTCACTCCCAGAACATCGCTGAGCGGCCTTGAGCAGGCCCCCGGAGCCAGCGTTAATATGTAAATGCCAACATCCTAAAAACATACGGACACTGGACAACTTGAATCCTAATGTATCTTTGGAGCTTCATTCTTGTATTGAAAAGGGGATAGTACCATCCAACTCTGGTTTTACACGGTTGTAAAATCAAAGGAATTTTGTCAAATATTTTCATAGATTATTCTTATGAGTTAAACAGATATACTTGCCATTAACGGCCATTAATTAAACTTATAGAATAGTATATGTACATAGAATAGTATAGAATTTGAATAGTATATGTAATAACCCTATTGTAAAGCCTCAGTGTGGATTCAGAAAAGATTTTCTGTGTGCGTGAAGTAAGCATTAATTAGCTTGTGCGATAAGCCAGACAATTCTAAGGGGAAAAATAGCAAGTGTCCAATTTAAACTGTAACATAATTCTGTAGATGGGAACTGACCTAAATTAGCCCAGAATATTCTCTCTATCAATATTTTCCATCAACCGTTTAGGGGGGAAAAGTAGTTTTATGAGTTTCTAGGTTTTAATGTTAGACAGATTTAGAGAAGACAAGGATTTTCTCCAAGTATTTTCTGAAGTATTTCCAAATCTGCAACAGCCTTTTGAAGTCTGAACACCAGGACTAGATAAAACATTGGAGAAATATGGCCATACTAAATCTATGCTATTATCCTTTTATATATGAGAAAGACAACTTTAATTTCTAAGTTCTGTGCTTTGCGTGAATACATGTGCTCTGACATTCTGTGCACTTTAATTTGTTCTGTTTATAAATCATCCTTAATGAAAGTCCAAGAAATAAAACAACAAACACAGTATTAAATATGTCTGCTGACTAAAGAGCTTAATTAAAAGAATCTCTGAAATAAGCTTTTTGTTCATAATACTTGGAATTGCTGTTTGGAATGCTGTAGACTGATTTTTCAAACAGTGTCCAAGAAACAATGAAAGAATCTTAAGTATATGGGAGAGCTTCAGGCAAGTTTTTTTGGTTTTTTGGGTTTTTTTAATTATTTTGAGAGTAGACATTTCAGAAGATATAAAACAGAATAGAAAGTTGGTGATATCTGGTGAGATAAAGAAGTTTTGTTGGAGTAATGAAATGTCATCACTTACTGGTATCCCTAATGAGTCCTAAAATTCTGTTTCGCAAACAGAATTAAGTAAATGATATCTTCCCTTTCTCTGCATTAGCCCTCCAGAATATTGTTTCTCATAAAACGTTTGTTTCTCAAAGTTTTCTCTCTGCCTGCTTCAATGATGACCTTAGAAAAAGATGATGGAGAGTGCCACCATGGAAGATGTGGACATGAGTTTACAAACATGAAGAAATAGTTATTCACCAAGGTTAAGGTTTAATAACAGCAAAGAGTCTCAGAATGTTTTGAGGAGGTAAGAAGATGATAGCAAAGCATTTCAATTTCTAACTTTCCACCATTTCTTTTCCAACCTTTTGTATTCTTTAGCATATTTTCTCTCTTCTCGCAAAAATTCTTGTTCTCATTTTACTCCCTGAATTGGCCAGAATGTGCAAGGGAGCATTGCTGTCAAGCTTGCAAGTGATATGAGATAACAGTTTTCTCAGCTGCTCTACACTTAACACCTAGTATGAGAAGGTTTCCCATGCAGAAGGACTTAGATGGATCTATACATATGGAGTGCATTGATCACTCTAGAAAATAACGCTGTCCCAATAAGGAGCTAATCACAAAAACTGTGAAGAGTGAAGACCTTATGAGTCAGAACTACTGGTATGTGTATTAATTTATGAAATACATTTCTCATACTTTTTGTATGAAAGAAGATAGGGGGTTTATTCAATTAATGAAAGAATCTATTCTCTTGTGCTTATAGTAGATATATTTTCTTTCAACACTGTAGAATTATCTCTTGCTAAAATTTCAGGAATCCTGTAGAAGTTGGCACCATTTGCTTTTTCTGTGTTCTTTCTAAAATCAACATGAAATTACACCATAATCAGCTAGGCTAGTTTCCATCATCACTAAAATACCAACAACTGAATCATTGCCCTTTTCAGGTATTTCACAGAGAAAAATTATTTTAGTGGCTCTATATTCTAGTGCCTATTTAGTGAAGAAACCCTACAATATCAAGAACTGCTTCTTAGGCTTTCTAGGGATTGATCTAAAAGCTATTCAGGTCCACAGAATTCATTCAACTTAATAAGATTCAGGCCCCAGTGAGTAAAAATATATAAAATAAAAAAATTACATATGTTCACATGTATTTGGCAGTGCACCCAGGAATTGAAAGAAAAAAAACATAGCCTACAAAGAGTAAGCTTGCAGGTAATAACATACTGTTGTACTTCAACACCAATGTTTTTTACATTTGAGGAATCTTCAAGCAAAAAAATAGCTTTTGCTAAAATAATAGTATTTGTTTTGCTTTTCAGCTTTTATATTTTATCTACTCTGCTTACTGAAAGAATAAATTTGATTAAACATTATGCTCATTTACCCAAGCGACAAGTCTTTATTGTGACAAGCAAATTAAAAAAAAGAATACTGTCAAGACTGACAATGCAAGTAGCTACACAAGATTTCAGAAGCCTCCAAATCAATTGTTCAGTATTTGAGAAAGCCCAAATGGTACAAAATATATTTAGGATATTTGGCTAATTCTTCTGTTGGGAACTACTTTTTTAACCTCTCTATTTTGATACCTTCACCATATCTGAAAATTTCCATACATCTGAGGATGGCAATAAAATTAGAAAAAAGAGATGCAAAACCCCTTTATTCAGTCATGTTCATTTTCCTGCAGGCCTACAGGATGTTTTTGACTGATGTATCTAGACTAGATTTAAATTATTCAAGAAATTGAGCTAATTGTCAGCCTAAATTTTTCCTTTGTACAGTGTATCACATTACTCTCGGTTGTGTCCCATTGGACTGCCCTAAACAGTCCTTTCTCATCTCTAATTCTTATGCTCTCCAATATTTCTAAATGATTGTTGCAGTCCCTCTTAAATGACATTAGCAAAAGTAAGAATGTGAGGTGTGTTCAGAATGCTGCCTCCCATCACAGGAGCAATTAATTAAAACATTAATAACATGGCTAAGGACATTTTTTCTTTCCATGAATTTTATATAGCCATGTTATTTTAATCATGGACAGCACCAAGTCAATAGACTGTGAAAGACCACATTTTCCTGCACTCTTTTGTCTCAGAAACCTTAATGTGGGTCTAATAACAGCCTTTCAATCTTTGAGGAGTTTATTGAGAAAACCTTGCCAGAACCTTCACAGTGGTGTCTGGCAGGAGCACAATAACAAGCTGAACCAGGAAGTTCTGGCTGGGTATCAGTGGAAGCATTTTCCCCATAAGAACTGTCCAGCAAGGGAGAAGGTTGTCTAGAGAGTTGGTATCATTTTCACCCTTGGGAGTTCTCAAGACTCAGATGGATAAAGTCCTGAGCAACTAGGTTTGGTCTCATAATTGACCCTATTTTGAGACAGAAATTGAACTAAAGCAACCATCTGATATTGCTTTCGGTCACAGAATTATCCTGTAATTCTACATGAAACAAGAAGGTAGCCAAGTAAGGAAAAAAGAAACAGAGGAAAGAAGAAAAATAATTTTCTTAGTCAAAGTTTCTGGGGATACTGTTGCCTTTTTACCATATACATATATTTAAGAAGTAAATGCGTGAAAATAAGCTTTCATTCCCAAAGGTAACTTTGTCTCACCATCACTGAATAAAAGTGTAAAAACATATTCAGGTATTGGGGGAGAGTTTAGGATTTCTCCTCATAATTAAAAACCATATCAGCTTTCTTGGTAGAACTCTCAGAAAGTCATTTGTTGAAAAAATAAAATACAGGTAACATATACAACTAGATGGCATGTTGGAGCATTCAACCCTCTTAGCCCTACCTATTGATAAAACCTGATTTGAGAATTGCAGTGTTGAGCTATTAGGAACTCAATGTCAGTCATCATTATGCCTGAACTTAGTATTCTAAAATATGCAACATACATTCCTGGTTACGTGTTGTGCATTTTAATCTTGTCTGTCTCTGTGCTTGATCAGCTATTTAAACAATAATAATCACTGCAGGAATTCAAGGAATGGAAGTTTTATTCCTAGAAGGAATTGCTTCATTTCTTTCCAGTTAAGTTTCACTGAAATAAATGTTTAATTTTTGATTTCAATGATAAAAGTGTTAGAGAAGAACGATAACAACTTCAATAATTTAGGAACTTATTTTACATAAACATTCACCATTTTGTCAACAATGTCTGAATACAAATAAATTATAATATATGCAATTTTACAGTTTAAAATTTCAAAATTATTATAAACCTAAAAAAAAATATGCTTCCTGTAGTGCCACATTCTGGTTACATGGACATCTTCTTTGATTACCTGCCCAAAAAAAATGGTATGTGATTATAAAGGTCAAGCATTTTTTTCTCGCATGTTCAACTTTCAGTCACACACATGACAGCTGTCTGACTGCATAGTTAAAACTGGGATGATACTCCTGCTGATACACCAGCAAATAAAGAATTTCTGGGTCCTAGGCAACACTGAAATCTTATTTTTCCATTAGATAAACATGGCTCTGAAGATACCTATGCAGCAGCTCCACGGATCAAGTATTTTTAGAAGGGAAAATATGCTATTTCTGCACATATATATATATATATATATACATACACACATACAAACATACATATGCACACCACTAAAGTTCAACAATAGCTCTTCTGACAACTCATGGTATGATAATTTCCAAAAGGCCTTGCTTGTCAAATGTATTAACCAATTGTCATGAAAAAGAAATATACAGAATAATACATCTGTCATTATACACACAATTCCTTAACTCATTGACAAACTGAGAGTCAGACTGAGAAAAAGTCACACTGATTGATGGCTCACTTTAAAGCAGTGTTCTCCAAATCAGTCTGCCATGACACCCAGAGAGTGAATGTCAAGAATGTGCAAGAATTTTTACCAGTGCCATCCTCTGTTAAGTGCTCTGGAAATGATTCTTTAGGGGAGTGGTCATTGCAAGGTGCAGAGGAAATCACTCAGTCCTTGGTTTCTGCAACTTGCATTCACTCAGAAGGGAATTAAGAAAGAACATTAAGTCCTTGGAAGGCAAGCTCCCATTCACTGATGTTGCAACTTTGAAAGTTAATGTGTGCATTAAAGGTATTGTTTCTGAAACTTTTACAGATTTAAAGACAAATGCTTTTATCTCAGAGCTGGTGACATATGATTATCTCTAAGGAAAAGAATAGACACTGTGATTATTTCAAACTTATCACAACATGAATTCACTGGGGAAAAACTGTTGATGTGCTTTTTCAATTCTAAACTAAAAATATATTGCTAAAAAGAGATAAAAATTGTGCTAGTTGCAGGAAGAATCTTTCATATGTCTAACTCTCATGCAAAGATTTATATGCTCTGATGGTGCAGTTATCCACTATGAAGCATCTGCGCAGAGACTAGAATGTTTGCTACATTTTGTGTTTCAGCTTGGACTTGAAACATAAATATGTCAAAGGCCAAGGCTCTCTCCTGTGAGCCCCTCTCCCCCTCGCTCTGTAGTCTATTTAAGAGTGTCATACGTCAATACAATAGGTCTCATTTATTATGAATTCATGATTTGCTGTCATGAATACCCACTGGTGTGGTGCAAAAGTCTTTGATTGCTGAATTGCAATTTAATAATCAACTCTTAAAATCTGTTCTAGAACATGACCAACTGGCCAGACACACATAAATGTTTAATCAGGAGTCAAGACTTCCTTATATTTGGTCTTAACAGAACATCTTAGAGTGAGAGAAATGGAGATTTTTCATAGCGTGTGTTTCTAAATACTTTGTAAGTGCTGTTAAAGAATATTTTTTTGCTTTAAAAGGATTTGCATAGATGAAATTACTTCTATATAATATACAATTATTATGTGCAAACAGAAAACAAAGGTCTACATAATATTAAACAATTCAGTTGAGATTTAAACTATAAGGTTAGTCATCTCATTAAAAACTAAGAACATTATAGAAAGGCAACTATGAGTACATGAGCCAGGACTTTGATTATATTTTCTTAAGGAAAAGTCAGTGTGATCCTAGTGATAGGATAGGTCTCATGCTACCCAAACACCACTGTTAAGCAACATAAATGTCAGCTCAAGGCTCCTCAGGGACATGGACCTATAAAACGAAAGCATTTTTTATATTGTCATGGGCTGTGAAAGAGAAATCATCTCTCTAATTTACTTGCAGTAAAAGGGAATTGAAAAATTATAAGAAAAAGAGGGGAAAATATAACCTTGATAAAATATATATTGAATAGAAAAATATACATTTTGTCATCAGTCTCTGATTTTGTTTAGTAATATTTGGTTTTGTTCTCAACTGAAGTGCTGTACGAACCTCAGGACACTTCAGGCAGAAAGAACTAGCTTTAGTCTTTCAACACCTCTTTTATTATGGAATGTGAGTTAGAGTAGTTAGGTAATATAAACAAGCTCTAAATCTCATTAATCTTGCTGCCCATTCTGTTCCCAGCTGTGCAGTATCCAATATGGCAATTATATTTTGCACTTAGGCAGCCACCATTTACTCAGAAAAAAAATTTGATGTCTAATTTTCCCAAAGAGTAGCAAATACAATATTGCCATTACCATCCAGCATCCAGAATTACTAAGTTGTGCTTCTTTTGTTTTTTCCACACATAAAAAGGTAGGGGGGAAAAAAATATGGTATGTCAATGTCCCTGTTTCTAGAGATCAAATATGTAGCCAATTGATTTCTTTTAGTCTAAATTGGAGATAGGGCAAATAGAACCTCCCACACAATTTCCAAATGTCAGCAAGGAGTTGTTGAAGTGATGTATCTCCATGGCTATGACTGGAAAGGATCTGTGGTTCCCTCTGCTACTTTGAACGTGACAGTGATCATGGGAGAAGAATCATACTAACAGGATTTCAGACCAAACTGGCAGTCACTTCATAAGAAACACTAATCTCCAGAGATTTCCCACCGGTTAAGCCAAGAAACAGTGAGAAATATTTGCAAGCTTCCAGCTAACACATGTGAGTCTAAATCTTCATCCTGCCTGAATAAGAGCACTGCTTTCCTGGCCAATATTCCTCTGTATACTCAAATGCCATGGCTGTTTCATGGCACCAAGAAGATAATAAAGCAAAATAAAAAGGAATGATAAAAATGTCATCAAAGTTTAAAATAATGACTATTAGCTTTCTTTGACACTTCAGAACAAGTTTCTAAAGATATAATGGAAAAGTGCTGTTAAATAAATAAGTAATAGCAGGTACTGCAATATTGAAAGAGAATGAATGCATAACAAATTATACTGGATGTGTGAAAACACTCTGTTTGCTTTATATCTTCTTTTAGACTAGTGAACATTAACAATAAATTGCTTTTTAATTCTTCTAGATAAAGTTATCTTAAAAATTCATGTCATCTGCAATATGTGCAGTGATGTTAGATAAATAACACACATTATTGTCAAAGAGGCACTTATAAATTATTGGATAGATATATGACTAAGAATCTTAATTAGAAACTGACTTAGCTCCACAAAAGAAGAGAAAAATAAGAAGAAAATAATTCCTAAGAAATGTCTGTCATTCCTCAGGCTGATATGTTCAAGGTAGCTGTCACAGGATTTTCCCCAGTCTTTCTTGCTATAAATACTGATTTCCAGGCTGTCAGGTCATAAGTACAGCCCTGCTCTCCTGTAACCCTTGAGCTTATTCTATTAGACTTGCTTGACTTGCATCAGATGGGTGAAAGGTTTTGTTTTGTTTTAAAGAAGAAGCAAGAAAGGAAAGCACCCACCAGCAAGCAAAAGGGTAAGAATTATGTGACCTAATTGAACAATCTTTATTTTCCAAGACAGTTCCAGCAAATCAAGCTTAAATGTTGTTCAATGGACCCCCAGTCTAGGTGTGATATAAAACCTTCTAGGAGTGTTTATTGACACATAATAGGTCAACATAAAAGACACTTTTCTCTGGAAGAGTATATATGAGAGAAATAGGGTTAGAAAATTGAACTATGCGTATACTAAAACTAAACAGTTGTCAGAATAAAAAATTAGGCCATTTTCCTGTGGTTTGTTAGAAGTGAATGCACAAACCCAGCCCACTCAGAGTGCAGGCCGGTTTCATCAGTAATGGGGAGCTTGATTGGAACACCATTCATCTGTCACATTAGTCTGCTCTTCTACCAGGCAATTAAAATAAATCAGTATCAGTATTGTAGCATCTCTGTAGACCAAACTCTCTTGTTCCAGACTGGCATATTTCTCAGGCACAAAATAATACAAATATGTAAAATTAGGACTATTAAATTAGGCATACAAATACACTTGAATAAATTCCAGTAGTTAATAATCATCTGAATTAGATCATCCCATACTACAACTCTCTCTGCTCTGCAGTTAATACCATAGTTACAAACAGGAGATTTGGGCTCATCTGTTAAGGATTAACACATGCATCTCTTTGTTGTAAAAAGAAGAGAAGCAGCTAAGCTGTGAGGAGAATATTTATTTAAACTGATGACTCTAGTAATATAAAATTATATGTCTTTGGTTTTGCAATGATATTTTTTTTCCTTTAATTCCTTTTTGCCTTCTTGTAATGTAAATTTACCTGGCTACACCCAGTTACTGAAACATGCGATACAATCTCTAATTTGGAACACAAGCATGACATTGCCAAATAGTAATTCTAAAGTATTTAACCTTGCTTACTCTGATGGAATTAAAACTTTTAATCTGTAAATTCAGCAGTTACTGTTATATATACACTGTAGAAAGGTTAAATACAAATGTTCCAGCCAATATGAACAAAATCAATCAACTAGCCCAAGCATTCCTTAGTTTCAGAACAATGTAATGCTAGAGGATATTCTAAGTCAACTACCTAAAAACCAAAAAAGTAACCAAAAGCAGTAGCTTCTTTTAGTGCATGTAGGTGTAAGAATTATTGCCTTCCACCAGGTTCCTCTACTCAAGGCTCACAGTTGCCCTAACACACATATCCCATTTATGAGGTATCATCTGTGTCTTATTACAAACAAAGCCAATTAAACTGAGGGGTTATTCCATTCTCTATTTCTAGTCCGGCCTTTAATTCTCAAAATCTACACCAATTTTTTTTTCCACAAGAAATATGTTAAAGTAATTGCTTCTTATGTATTTATGGACATATCCAGTGAAATATTTAAAAGTAACAATAGCTAATATTATATACCTTGCAATAAAGCATTGAACACAATTTTCCTGATACCCTATACAGCATAGCTTAATATCTGGACATTTGTAAAAGGTATGGAACAATTAGATCTTCTCAAAAGAAAAAAAAAAAAAGGACAATCAGCATGCTGAGTTAGGGAATGCTTTGAGTCACTCGTAGTCATGTAAAGTGTAAAGATGCCAAAAGCTACAAGATGAATGACAAAAATTAGGATAATGACTTAACAATACCTCCCAGAAACATTCTCCTGCCTTAAAGAGCTACATCTGTGTATCTAAAGGACACCTTACAGTACTGATCTTGCAATTGACCATCGCAAGCAACGTGCTAGAGTGTGTTTGTGCCATTTCTGAACCATGTCAGAATATGTCTCAGTCATAGTCATAAAAAAAGCCTCTGTTGATCTGTCTATGAATAGTTGTTTTCCTATGCAGTACATCCCTCTTACAATGTCTGGATCTAACCTTTTGTACTGGGTTTGTTCGGACAGATTTTGGTAGCAGGGGTCTACAGGAGTGTCTTCTGTGAAAAGCTGCCAGAAGCTTCCCCCATGTCCCACAGAGCCAATGCCAGGTGGCTCCAAGACACACCTGCTGCTGGCCAACGACAAGTCCGTCAGGAATGATGGCAATGCCTCTGTGATAATGTATTTCAGAAGAAAAAAATTGTTATTGTGCATATGTAATTGCAGCCAGAGAAGAGTGGGACGAGAATATGTGAAAGGAACAACTCTGCAGACACCAAGGTGAGTGGAGAAGGAGGGGCAGGAGGTGCTCCAGACACCAGAGCTGAGATTCCTCTGCAGCCCATGGTGCAGACCATGGTGAAGAAGATGTGACTCTGCAGCCCATGGTGCAGACCATGGTGAAGAGGATGTCACTCTGCAGCCCTTGGAGGACCGTGGGGGTGCAGAGATCCACCCACAGCCCATTGAGGAGACCCGCCCATTGAGGAGACCCACACCAGAGGAATTGGATGCCTGAGAGGCGGCTTTGGACCCATGGGAAACCTGTGCTTGATCAGGCTCCTGACAGGGACCTGTGGACCCATAGAGACATGAGCCCACACTGGAGCAGGTGTCCTGGTAGGACTTGTGACCCAGTGGAGGACTCAAGCTGCAGCAGGCTGTGCCTGAAGGACTGCATGCCATGGAAGAGTGACCCACATTGGAGAAGTTCATGGAGAACTGTCAGCCATCTCCCTGAACCACTGGCAGGGAGGAGATAGAGCTTGGGAAGGAGTGAGGCATGGAGGGAGGTGTTTTTTTAAGAGTTATTTTAATTCTCATTATCCTGATTTTTTTAGTAATAAATTCAGTTAACATCCCCAACTCAAGTCTGTTTTCCCTGTGACAGTATCTGGTGAGTGATCTGTCCCAGATCTTATCTCAACTCATGAACATTTGCTGTATTTCCACTCCCCTGTCCAGTTGTGGAGGGAAGTGATAGACTGGCTCTGGTGGGTGTCTGCCAGACAGCCAGAGTCAACCCACTACAGCTTTGATGAAAAGATAAATATTTTTCTTTAAAATACACCATTAAAAAAGGAAGGGAGGAGAAGAGAAAGACATTTTTCTATGCCAGGGCAAGGGAGCTCACATTCAGTTCCTTTTCCTATCCAAGAGGACCAGCATCTTCCTTACTCAGTCTCCCTTCCTGATGAAAAGAGACTAAAATACTAAGGCATACTGTACTTAAGTACTTGCCACCACTGTTCATTCTGTGCAGAATAATGTCCAGAAGTCACTGCTTTATAAGTAGGCAATAATTAACACCTGATTTTATAGGTTCTGATTTACAGAACTACATGAAATGTTTAGCCTTGAGCTTTGGCAACTATTCCCAGAAAATTTCCTGCATTTTACTTTAAGCAGTCATTGAATAAAAGTCATTAATGTTTCTCAAAACCAAGATGGAACACAGATTCCTTCTTCCCTCAATGAGGGATTTAAATTGAGAGAATTGTTCCAGTTTTGTGCCTCCACTGTCAAGCAGAAGTGTGGATACACATGTAAAGAAATACTTGTGACTGTATCTGGGGCAATGTAAGGTAAAAACACATAGAATATGGGGAGCTAGGACAATATCAACATCAGGAGTCAATTAAGCAGGGATTTTCAGAATGGAATGTTTAGTTTTAAGCATGTAACAGTTGCCTGCATCTCTTGTTGGATCTGATCCATAGCTTTGTCAAGGAAACTTGTATAGGCTTGACCGTAGCTTTTATTTGAAGACAAATCCTGGGAGACACCTCTAGTTCTTAACTAAGTTCTAACCTTTTCCTGTGTAAGCAAGCATGCTTCATTCTTAAATGTGTTTCTGTACATGCACTGTGTGAATCTCCTACTGCAGAGTATTAATGTCAACAAAAGGTTAATAAAAAAATAAGGTTTTGAGGCCTTTTTTCATGCTTGTCTGCTCCCATCTGATTTGTTTTATTACTGTAGTCGGTGGTTTTCAATAGCACTTACAGCAGCAGCAGCAGAGTTTAACTCTCACTTCCTTTTGAAAAAGCCAAATCAAGACCTGAGTAATATCTATTACTTATCTGTTCTTCTTAAAATAAAAAGTGAAAGTTAAAAGCTGATGGGGTCATGAGTAAGTGTTATTGAAAGTCACAACCAGCAAGCAGTTTGGAGCTGGAAAAAAGAAGTCCTTTCCCTTCCTTTTCTGTAGTCAATCATGGTATTGCTATTCTTCAGAGTTTTTTTCATTCCTTCCCATGCCCTTTAACCAGCACCGACAGTCTGTCTTGAAATAAAGTTCCCCTCTCTTACTTTTAGATAAAAGGTAGTGTGATCTCAGGTTTTTTCTTAGACCAAAGAATTCCCCAATCTGGATTTTAAAATTCATATTTCTACCAAATCACAATGCCACTCATTTTTTAATTCCCTCCCCTCTTTAAATTGTCTTTAGAACAAAAAATAAAGGATAACAATTCTATGGTAAAGTATTTTTACATCTATAAAGAGAATGATTCAAATATTATTTTTTCAAGGCATACCAGTATTGCAGTCCATAGGGAAGATAGAAGACAAGCTTTGAGTGTGGAACATTTGGGAGTTACAGGTCATTAGAAAAATACTGAAATCTACTTTATGATAAAGAAAATCAGCCAAGTCTAAAACATGTAAGATCAGCTCTGACAAAGATGTCTTCTCTCACTCTCAGTGTTAGTGGAGTATTAATGTTAACACAACTAAGAATTGCAAAGCATATTCACAAATGAAATAAATAATTTGTCGAGTTCATAAGAAAAGAGAAAGACAAAGAAACATGTGCAAATACTAAGAGGAAGATACAGACATTTCCCTTTCAGCAAATCTGAATGTTTTAGCAAAATGCTGTCTAAAGCATTTACTGTGATAACAGGTAAATTTTCAACTGCTACAAAAAAAAAAATTTTATCTGATCTTGATTTTTAGTTAATTCCCCAAGATCATAAATGTATAATCTTTCTGACTGATAATTGCAGGAGATCCTCTATTTTCAACATATACAAGGCTTTGACAAACCACTACTGCATTGGTAAATTCAAGCTCACCATATCCAGTGAATTATGTGGAGTTATGTATGTCAAGAAAAGCTTATCTAGGAAAAAATTTAGATCTATAATGAAATGTATGGACAAAATGAAATATATTCTCCAAATAGTCAGCTGATAAAAATGAAACCAAACTAGTCAGTTAAGGGACGTTTCATGACATAAACCAGACAAAGTTTCAGAGGGAAACTACAATTTTTCTTTCCCCCATTCCAGGAAAGTGAGTTGGCCAAATAAAATATGTAAAGGCAGAATTGTACTCTGAAAACTGGCTTCACTGAAGAAATTATAAAATAACTTATTTTCATTGTGCAGTGAAAAAGGACATTACTTTCCTTTTCTTTTCTGAGATCTCAGAAATTTCCTTATAATCAAAAAACCACTTTCCACCTTTCTGTCCTGCATTTATGCCTTGTTAACTACATCATTGTTAGAGTTTTTCTTTAACCAGTTATTTTTTCCACAGATTGAGTTTGACAGTACTGGAATATGCAAATTCCCTAGTACTGGCAAAACATGAAAATGGAATATTGATTTTTTTTTTCACAATCCTTCTGTTTGACTGTAAAGTACAGTTCTTTTTAAAAGAACCATGCTGTTTCCTTCACAACTTTCTGCTTAACAAGGTTTCAAAGCATAATGTTACACTTTGTTACCCTCCTGACAGATAGAACTGCCAAAAAGCCATTCTCTCTTCCTTAAGATGCATTGGTGTGTCAGTCGTTATCTTCAGTTCTTCCTCTTTCATTTACATAACAAAATTAAATTATATTTACAGAAGATAAATTATTGTTCATATTACAGTTTAATTGTTGTTGAATTAACAAGTAATTTTATTAACAAGATTTGAATCAACATGTCTGTTTTGCCCTGGTGGAAATCCTCCAGAATTGATTAAAGCAAGCTAAGGATTATGCTGGTGATTTATTGACAAGAAGAATGTCACATTTATCTACAAGCAGGGATGTTTGTCTCAGCTACAGAGTTCCCAGTGCATTTCACATCTTTTTTGCCCACTACCTTTCTTCTCATTTCCCCTATTTTCAAACATTAAAAAAAGAAAAATTCTTAAATCTGGGTATTATCTGGGGTAACCATAGGAGTGCGAGCTGCATATACCTACAGTGTCATACATTTTCTGGGGCTGATAGAAACAAAGTTTAAAACAAACAAAAATCCAACCAAAAAAAAAAAACAAACAAAAAACCCCAACCCAAAAAAACCCAACCAAACAAAAAAAAAAAAAGAGAAAACGCCTTTTAAAGTATTGTTTTCTCTTTTCCATGATGAGTGGCCAAAAGCCAGAGGTACAATTGAAAAGTTTATTCCACCAGAAAACCTGACACAGAAAAAGTTGATGCCATCTGGCTTTATTCAGCTAATAATTGTCATATTGGTTTATAAAGATCTGGTGGACCATTGCTCCTGAAAGAGGCACTTTAATGATATGTGTTTGTACACTGTTTAATACACAGCAGTGGTGATTCATCAAAATGCAAATCAGTCAGAAAGGCTGTAATAACAGCATAAAGGAAAGTGATTATAAGCTCCTATGAATCACAGCACTGGGTAACTTATGTGTGATTTTTTTTGCAATAACCTGTTCGACTGCACTTTGCACTAGGCTATCTGATTTACAATAGGCTGTGTTTCATGGCAGTATCCAATATAGCTTGCATGAGTGTCTTGGTTTTGAAAGACAGGTGTCTGCTGAGAGAGGTTGAACCCTCCCTTAGGACAGAGAATGTGATTTCCCCTCCCTCCAAATTATTTTAATTTTGAAATTAAGGGCTTTCAGGCAAATATATGGGAAAAGAAATAACAGTCCTTTACTAGTATCTATAAACAAGCAATAACAATAATAACAACCATAAATAGAACCAGAAACCAATAGCAGATGACTTTCCCGTGTGATGTAATCATGGTCGAAAAACAGCAGGGGGCGCTGTTGAGCTCCCGGCCAGGCAGGGCGGTTGCGATGACTCCCGAGCGGCTGCAGGTGGCGCTGTGGCGCAGGGTCAGGTCAGCCTCAGGCAGCTGGTAATGGCGGACAGGCTGGAGAGCAGCCAGGCAGCTCAGAGCAACAAAAAAACAGGGTGGCAGGGACAGGAGCTGGCTCTCTCCTGGCTAGCTAGCGAGGTAGCAAGGATTTCTGCAGTCACAGCAGACGCCGCGGTCTTGTGCGGCAGAGGGGGGCAGGCGGCAGAGGCAGCCGGACTCTCCGGACTCTCCGGACTCTCCCGGCAACTGCTGCCAGAAAACGCAGCCCGGGGAAACGTGCACTTCCCAGTGGGTAAAAGGTTGAATCCAAGCTCACCCAGCCAGGAGAAGAAAAACAGGGCACAGTTGGATTTCCTCTGGTCGCAGCCAAAAGCAAAGAGCAGCCTCTCCTCTCCGTGTCCGACCGAGAGTGTCTGTTCCAACGGCCGGTTCTTCCCTTACCTGCCCCGCCCAAGCACACTTTTTGTCTCTCACAAAAGAGTTGATGGCCCTAATCACCCAGCTATTTGTTGCTTAGTAACAGTGATGGAGAAAAATTCCAAGGCATCCCCCAACCTCCAACAATGAGAAAGAAAGCAGATATGAAGGTCATTGCAAGCAGATTAGGAAGAACTTGCAAAAATATGCCAGCTGAGCAAGCTGACTTTGCCTTATAATTCATAAAATTAAGTGTCCTCAGCTGATGAGAATACCTTATTTATACTTTTAAATTTTCTTATTGTGAGGGATGAATGAATATCTTTGCACATGAAAGCTTATTTTAACATTTGTTGCATTCAAAAAATTCTTGCTACAATCAAAACACTGAAAATATATACAGACATAGTTTAAAATGCCCTTCTTCCACTCAATTTTCATTTACAGACTTACTTGAAATCTGTATTTCATGGCTATTCTAAAGAAAAGCACAATACAAGATTGTCCAAAGAGCCCAGCTAAATATCCTAACTGCTATCTTTTTCACCAATTTCCAGCTGAAGCAGAGAAAGGTCATAAACAGTAATTGACCTCATATTATAATTGAAGGAATGTTGTTCATGCTGCTTTTTATTAAGAACAGGTCTAGACTCATTATTTTAGTTAAAAATCTATTTGCAATAACCAGATTTGTACAGCAGGAACCAGCAGATGCCTCTGGTCTCCACAGAGGGTCACACCTTAAAAATTAAATTCTTGTTTCAGCTATATAACTCTTAAGGTGGTAAAGCAATGGGTTTGATTTCACAAAACTTTCCTCAAAATGATACTGGTCCCCCACTGCAGTGCAGTCTGGCATCAAACTAACACTTTGGTGTGCCTTTTTATTTGTTTTGTTTGAAATATCGGATAAGCAAAGTATTGTATAGCTGATATCTGAAATCCAGAGATCTTTCAGAGGTGCACCAGACAGTGCCTAGAAATAATATTAGCTCTGAGGCTTGCAATCAAGAGCTGCTCATGATCATAACATCCGAGTAGTGATAAAATATGACAGCAGGGAAGAAGGATTCCAAAAGGTTTCACACTTCCTGTCTTTACTATTATGCTTTGGAAACAAGACTACAACAGTTTTTTCCTCAGAGAATGTCTAAAGCACTCAGTCAGGAAAAATCAGATGGACACGCAGACTCTCACTCCAGGGAGCTGTAACAATGAATTACTTCTGAAATTTTTTGACAGATAGAAAAATGTAGGCTTGTGCTGTCTTTTAGACTGCTGAGTCCTCTACATGGTTCATTTCTGTGGTGAAGGGTGTGAAGTGTTTGATCCTTGCTGTTTGTAAATCCAAATTCTGCAGCAATGGCCATAGTCACCACCCACTGATCATCCAAGTTAATTGTCCCTTTTCCACAGTGATACCATTTGCAATAACTCAGCCTTCAAAGGATGTACAAAAAACTTTAACAAATGCACTCCCCTCAAGGCAGATTGTCTTTGATCTAGTCTATTTCATACAGAGATCAGGTTTTTTGTGTGCTTTGTGAGGGCCATTTGTTCAAATGTTGTTTTGTTGAAAACCAAAAAGAAAAAGAAAAGGAAAACAGGGAAAAGGAAATGGGAAAGGGAGTGGAAAAGTGGAAGGGAAAGGGAAAAGGAAGAGCAAAAAAGAAAAAGGGAAAAAAGAAAAAGGAAAAAAACTTTCTTCTTATTGTTTCATAACCCTCAGAATAAAAAGGTCAAATTCTGTAAAGGATTTATGCCGTAAAAGAAGGTCAACAATTATAATATTTAAAAAACCAAAATATATCAAAAGCCTTAGTCACTCACTCTCCTGGACTTTCTACAATAAATATACATTGCTCTTTGTGTTTACATCATAGAGCATTTTGGTCTTCCTGACAATCAGGACTTTTTCATTTACTCAAACTGTTTGGAAATGGATGTTTTGTATTTTATGCAAATAGCAGAGTAAAAAAATTACACCTCAGGAAACTAAGTTTAAAGTACTTAATTTCAGACAGAGAAGCACAAGGCTATCCAAGCTTGCAAAGGAATAGCAAGTTTTATTACAGCTTGCTTATTCACTTGTACTTCAGGGCACTTTTAATAATTTCCCTCACAGTATTTGTCTACACTGTAACACAAGTATGTACAGTATGTCGGGGTACTTAATTCCCTGCATTGGACTGGCAGTCCTGGCTCCCTAAGGTGATTTCTGGTTGCCATGGCAGGGGCTTGACCACATCCTACATCTTATATGTCTAGGACTGATCAAACAGCAGTCACAAATAAGGAAAAACAGACTGAGGTAGGAAGAAAATGGAAGAGTGAGAAGGAGCATAAGGTCATCCCATTTTCTGGTGAGATAGAATGTCCTTAATTTCACTTTTAATTCACATTTCTCAATACAAGTGAAGTGATGGTACATACTACATTTCTCAGCTTTTCTATTAAATGTGCTTCTGTTCTCACCATTTATAAGATGACTGATAAGGGTTAACACAAAAGATTTAGAGTGTGTGGAACAGAAAGCAATATGATCAGTTCCTTGCTTTCTGGCTAGCTAATCAAGATTTGAGTTCTTCCTGAGCAATCATGACGTGTGAGATCACACAAACCTAAAACAAAACACTAGAAGTCTTCACTCAGAGAGTTTAGCAGGTGTCAGCATCATTATTGTCCTTAAGATTATATGCCTTAAAGGCACATTCTTAACTTACAGCTGTAGTGAAAGACAACTGAGAAATCTATGACTGCAAAAGAAGGAGCTCTGGCAAAAACATAGGATTTATGCATGGCACAAAAATACTTCAATATTTTTTAACTTTCCAAAGAATAAGCCATATTTTATTTCTTTCTCTGTAGTTACTTATGCTTCTGCTTGAAACAGATTTCTCATGTCTCCTGAAAAAAGATATTATACAGAGTGATTCAAATATAGTCATGCAACTAGATCCAAAAAGACTTGCAAGCTTTACTGATCACAAGTGCTTTTATAACTTTTTTACCAACACAGTAAAAAAAAAAATATTTTCCTTTATGGATTTCTAGAAAAAAATTAGTTAAAAAAATTTGGATGTCAGACAGACACTTCAGCAAAGACAGGAAATATGTGACAATTACTGAGCTAATACACTACAGTTTTACTTGCTAATTAAAACTATAATAATGCAATAATTAAATTAAGGTTTCTACTAAAATTGAATCAGTATACCAATAGATTAAGTCACTAAATTATTACAGCAAGTAATCAGATCAAATTAACAGATTGGAACCACAGTGAATTATTATGTATTGGTATTTTCTGTGAAGATTTTAAGGAGATCATACCTTCTTAATTAAAATCAGATTTTTTTTTTTCCCCAAAAAAAGCTGAAAAAAAAGATTGAAGGCAGTGACTTATAGGAATTTTTGCCAAGCAGTTTTCCTCAAACTCCTGGTTGAGGTAAGAGCTATTAGAACAATCAACAAAAACACTCTAAGACATGCAATGACAAAATAGACATATTCTTTTCCATACTTGCATTGTTAAAGGTGCTCATGGTTAGAGGTATCTCACTGCTTTAAGCATTTAAAAAATATCCTGGACATTTTAATGTCAAGGACTTGGAGAATCAATATAGGCTCATAAGTCATACTAATGTCTGTTGATAAAACATCAGCTGCTTTTACATTTATCAGAACTCTATTCATAATTTAGCAATTGTCCCAGCTGTACTCAAATTTCTGCTTAATACTTCACATGATTAAGCACCTTAGTTCTTCAAATGTTGTATCTTTCATTAGTTCCTGGCAAGTGATCCCAGGAGTCCCAGTTTGTCTTAAAAATCCAGTTGTTTAGTTTTCTAATTCTGAAACATTGTTTATTTCAAATCACTTCCTCTGCGAGTAGTTATTTTCTTCAGTCAAATCGTGAGATGAGAAACCCCGCTGCTCTTGCTGCCTGAAGGTCAAAGGTTTGTGTGGGAGAGAATCTACCATGGAAGAAACAATCCAGCTTTACTTGGGTGACAGCAATTATGCAGAACGACAAAAGGAGAAGTTAAGTTACAAGATGAGAACTCTAATGCATTCTCCCCAGGGTCTGCCAATCATTCAGCCATGAGAAAAACATTCATTTTAGCAGTTACGTCTCTATATCGCTGAGATAGCAAAGCCTGTATGATACTCACAGCATATTTTGTTGCTTTTCTTCCCGGGTGTCTGCTCTTCAGGTTGCCTCCCCTTAGGTTGTCATTCCCTGGAAGAAACAAAGAACAGATCAATCAATTTTTAACTTAAGTGTCCCCATGAATAGATAGTGAAGTCATAGCTTTCTTCAAAAGGCGAAACCTGGACACACCTTTAACCTGCAGTGAAAGAAATGTGGGAAAATGTATGGAACAACATTCACAGCATATTAACGTCCAAATCAAGACATAGAAATGCTACTGGGGAGAGGATTGTGGAGGGCATGGACTCTTCCACCCTCACAATAGGAGAAGTGCAGTAGCGGGAACAACACATTGTCTCGGTTTGGGTAGGCAGTTCAGGAGGAAATACTTGGTAGAGGTACTCACCCACACATATTCCCTGCAGCCATTCCCCTTAAGTCCTGAATCTGACTGAAAAGTGAACTGAAAATGAAAACTAAATGTTTCTTTACCTCTTGTGTTTTGTGTGTGAAAGATATCCAAGTGTGGAATTTATCTATTTTCTTAGGTTGTTGTTTGCATTTTTTCTCACACTTAGGCATTTTTGATTATTTAAAAAATAGGTAATTTTCTGCCTTTTATCACAATTCATAACTCTCTCCCTATGCCTCAGTATATTTTAATCACCCTAGAACTGTAAATTAATATCACACGTAAGAATATTAACAATAAAAGGCACTGTTTCCAAGCTTGAAGAAGTGAAACTCAGAAAGGTCAAGACATTGCCCAAAAAATGTGCTGGTTCCATGAAATAAACTTCAGTGGCCCTTGAAAGAAAGTGAAGCATTCTGATGCATAATCTTGTCTCTAAACAATGACAAAAGACCAATCATTCTCTGAAGATCACTTTACACAATTACTTAGACAATTACTTTATTCTTTTATTAATAATTATTGAC
Organism: Climacteris rufus; assembly: GCA_013398175.1. Classification (NCBI taxonomy): domain Eukaryota; kingdom Metazoa; phylum Chordata; class Aves; order Passeriformes; family Climacteridae; genus Climacteris; species Climacteris rufus. Next base: position 1,606,592 of record VZRZ01001590.1, on the reverse strand, counting down.
TGAAGCACAGGCTAAAGACAATGAGAAGTCTGAAACAGAACTTTCAGACACATGTGGCAGTTAAACACTGCTTTATTTTATAATGCAATTATCAGAATAATTGCTGTTCTCAAATAAATAATAATATGCAAATATGGATATAAATTCCCTGTCACAGCATATATTTAGATGGTTAGTCATCTATAAAAGTCTTTCATAAAATACATCTTGGATAAAAACATTTTTTCTTAATGAGTGATTAAATAACAATGCATAATATATATTATCAATACTTTGAATAAGTTTTGTTTACCATTTTTATCAAAAAGTTTTTCTCTATACACATTGATATGTACAGAAATACAGGCATTAGTCTTTCAGAATCTGATGAATTTCAAAGGGAAATTACTCTGGAACTGAGCAATTTTATTGGTTTCACTGTTTGGTAGGGCTTTTTCATTCTATGAGCAAATATTTATATTGATTAAATGGAGAAAAACATGTACTGCAAATTCTGTATTTTGATCAAAATTTTCACATTTCGGGGATCTTCTTTTGAGGAATACCACTGAAATATGAGTTTGATTTATTAATTTTGAAAATGAGAAACATGTCTTTCTCTAAAGGACATTTGCTCTGTGCTGTTGCAAGGGGTAAGTCAAATGAAGCTCAGTGCCAGAAATGTGTGGCCTTATCTGAGGTCTGATTCGAAGACAATGAAGATTTCACTTGTCTTCCTTCAAGTTTAGCAAGAAATTCTTGGAAAAATGCATGCTCCCAGTAATTACCCTGTTCGAAGAACTCTCTTCAGTAATATCTTATGTCTTAGTTAAATTTCATAACTCTACTAAATTTTGATGTCTTAGTTATGTCATGCATATTTTACAAAGCTAAGAAATATTTTTATTTTATTTTTCTTATTCTTCCTGGTTCCACTACTTGTTTTCATACTTTATGTGGATATTTCCTTTCAGCTCTCTTTTGCTCCTTAGGTGGTTAAAAATGGAGACTGTAAACTTTTTATGCTTTCATTCCCAACTAGAATCTTTTCCTAATGACATTTGCACCTATGTCATGAGTCATTTGAGAAATCCTGACCACAAACATCAATAATCTGAAAGGCAAGCAGAAAACACCTGAGGTAAAGCTGCATTCTCAGCTTTCATTAGAAACTTATGTTTAGACCTTTCAGTGAATGCATCAGAGGGAATGAAAAAAGGTTTTTCAATGTGTTGCAATACACATTGCATTTAAGAAACACATTTGTGCATGTGTTGTATGAATATATATGTCTGGATTTTAATTATGTTAAGTATATATACACAGGTATCATATCCATGACATATTAAAACATATTAATCACCAAATACCCTGAGAGATTTGTCAGCTCCTGGCCGGTAGCATTGTAACATTATTCATCTCCTGGCATCCTCAAGTCCAAGCCTGCTGATGGAACAAGCTATACTCAAGAAAACACAGTCCCTGCTAGAATATGGTCTTAGTAGCTACTACACTGGAAATCAGTTAACATGTCACTACCAAGTTAATTTGGAGCCTCCAGGAGAGGGACAAGTGGGCTGGCATTCAAACAGTGTCCTTAAGATATTTAAGTTACCTATGAGCTTTGTAGTCACGGGCCCAGTAGAAACCCGCTTTCTGGAACCCAAATGGTCCTGTTAAACACAACACAATGAAGTTATTTGGCTCCTTCTATAGCCGCTGCTCTGCATAACTAATCTTTCTCCTACTTTACCCTCTGAGAAGTGTAAAACAATGGGTCACTTCTTCATCTGATCTAAACTGCTGTTTACCACTGACTTAATGAAGACAGAGTACAGCAGTAGAACCACAGTATACACCAAACCCCTGGTGGATGCCCTATTTTTAAAGTCATAGTACCACAGAAATAGTCTCTCATTCCAATCTCAATAAAGAATTGTTGTATCTTCTTCAAAATTTTTCTATCTGCTGAGCAAAATGGATGAATGTTACAGCTCAGAAGCAATTCGTCAAGACTTCCCACGTCTGGGACAAAACCTTTGTCCTTTGGAAAAAAATATTTTTCAACTGCTGTTCTCTCAAAGGTCTAAGTTTATAGGAAAATTTATATTATTGACTGTAAGGATCCAGCATAGGAAACCCGTCCCTCTGCTGTTCCTATACACTTAGTAGAGCATGAGATATATTTCTCTGGGGGCAATTAACTTCTAAACTGAACTGCTGTTCTGAATCATTCTCTGGAAGACACGTAAGTGCACATGTATTTTTGGTCCCTATGACTTCCTCTTATACACCTCTAATAATTAAAAAGTAGGGGAAATACTCTCCTAACTAAGACTCCTGAACTAGATGTCTAAAGAGAAAAGTGGCTGGAATATCCTGTACTGTTTCTATACTTGGAAAGTCAAAAAATATTTTATTACTACAGTTGGAAGTTTAAAAAAATATCACGTAGCTAAATAATTTCAGGACATTTTAAAAAATTGTTTTTTTCTTGTTGCAACTTTTTAGAATTTTTATATACACAAATGAGTGAGAAAGTGACAAGTCAAAAGCCATTACTTGGAAAATGAGGGGGAGAATATTTTAACTTTCAGTGTATATTGTTCTTATTTTGTGATTTGTTGTTTTTAAGATAACATTCTCCACTACCCTCTCCCTTGAAGCTGCATTTATATAATTATTATGTTTGTAGTAAACACATGCACCGCAAGCACTTTCAGTGATATATCAAATAAGAGAAAATCATCTTTGCAAGAATATTTGCTTTCCTGGAAACAGCTAAGACTGTGTAAATATTTAACTGTAATTATGCTAAAGCACCATTCTTTTATGCCACAGTCACTCACAAAATACAATCCTATAAATGCTTTTCTCGAGATTTGTTACATGCTGGCTTTCAGTCTTATGGGAACAAATCTCTCTCACTGCTATTGATCTGTTCTTTAAATTATTCTCCCATAAGGCTTTCAGCTTAGAGCATCTTTCCTTGAATCTCTTTGTATTTTTAATTGGCTTATGTTTGTTTAAACAAAATCACACCAGTGCCTTAGGCTGCAGCCATCAACTCATTGCATTCAAAACCAGACACACTGTACTCTAGCAGCCTTCACTTCTCTCCTCTACTGGACTCATCTCTTTGGGGATGAAATCTGTCACAAGGACAAAAAAAAAAGCATACAAAATTGTCTTTGGATTGGGTTGCCAGGGACATAGCTGGGATTTGCATAATGCTGTTAGAGTCCTAAAGATGAAAGGAAGGGTAGATTGTGCCATTTGTCTGCAAGTCCTGGCTAGCAGGTGGTGGGTAGACACTGTCCCAGGAGGAGCACTGGAGAGATAGTGCCTCAGGCAGCCCCAGACCTTCCTTCCCACATCATCTCTGAGTGTGGGGAGAGCTTTTATGCACTTTTCTCTGACATGGCAACAAGGGCTCTCTGGCTTTCACCCATGCCTTTCTCCCAGGTGAAGTGAGGCTGTCAGTGCTCCAGACTCAGTATCTTCCTGAACCCTGTTCATCAGTGGATGAGTGAGTGGTTCCCAAGCTCCCCTCACTGAAGGGAGAACAGGCACAGCTATTGTGTGCTGCCCTTGTGCCACTGTGCAAAGAGAAAGAAATTCTTATTTCCCCTCTACCCCTCCTTGGCTGAGTAAAGAGGGTTAAGAGCCAGAAACCAAAATAAAATTGAGTAAGGGTGGTGAAAGCAATACCCAAAAGCACTTCTTATTCTAGTTTATTCTTATGCACTTTGATCCCAGATTATTTTTGAATAGTGTGAAGTGAGGGATTTTCAAGGATTTTTAACTTTATCCCATTTTTTAACTATTTCCAGTCAATTACCAGCTGCTAAAGCACTTTTCTTCTTCTGTGGCGTAAATACGAAAGGAAGGAAATAAAGTTTTGCTCATACTCTACTACATTTGAGTTTAAATTGGTACAAAGTCAACTCTTTACAGATCACATGGGTGTGCTAACTATACAGTCTGGCTTGGGCAGTATAGCCCACATCCCAGTACAGCCTCATACAGCACTGTCTTCCTGTCACGGTCCATGGTAAGAATAAATCCCTAAAAACCCTTGCTCCTGAGTGGAAGGCTGTTGTGCAGATGCTCTTCCTCTCTCCTCATGATCTTATCCCTTCCACGCAGCAGGGTAGGTATCATAGGAGGGATACCTACTCTCACATGTCCCTTTATCAAGCACTATGTGCCCCGCTGTGTGCCCACTCAGTTCCAAACAGATGAAGATAAAACTAGGGATAGTAATATTTTTCAAGAAAAATAAAAGTGCACCTGACATGCACTTCTAGAAGACACAGACTTCTTGGTCTTTAGGCAAGCACTGAAATGCATCACTGATTATTGATGTTATCTGAACTAACAGTGTCTATGGCACCAACTGTGGTACCACAATGTAGCAGCGTGTATGGCAGAAACCACTGCCTTTAAGCTTCAGGACTGGTGGGAGAAACCTCAGAGCACTGAGGTCTGAACCATCTCCCTCAGAGGTCTGGGCTCTCTCCCCGGGCTGTGGTGATTTCCCATATTTCCCTTGTGGTAGGTTTTACATATGGGTTGATGTATCTCCCACCCCAGGTTCTGTACATGGCTATGTTCTGGAGATCCCTCACTTCTCCTCTTCCCTACTGGTCATTTTGTACTATGCGGCTTCCCATTGGTTGCTCCCCTGGTTCCACCCCCGAGAAAAAACCCTGCGCACACACCCCCCTCCCCCGGAATCCCTCAGCCGAAGCCAACCCCTCCCTCGCTTCCCCTGGACCCTGGAATTTACCCTGAACCTCACCCTGGATTTACAAGAAACGACTGAAACTCCAAGAGGGGAGCCCTCTCTAGCCCTTTATTCTCGCCAACGCTGAAGACATCACGCTTGGGGCTAGCTCCAAACTGAGGAGCCAGCATATCCAGGTTAGCTGCCGTAGCAAAGACTCTGTGCTTTGGAACAGCTGCAGATCGTCTGCAGCTCTGACCAGCCAGGGACTATAGCACGCAGTAAGACACTGCGCAGCCTCAGGCAGCCCCAGCAAAGTGTCACCACAGGGGTACCAAGAGGTCTTGGTTAGCACCATTCGACCCAAGCCTAAGAATGTCTAAACTACTCATTCTTACATGAACTAACCACTAAAGTGTGGTATTGAACTATTCATCTCAAATAATTAAGTTTATGCAAAGGAATGAGAGATACTGAGCCACTAGATTGGAGGACAAGACATTGATGGGCTTGTGTGAGCACTACACTGTAGTTTCCTACAAACAGCATCATGTCACAGAACCATAGAATCAGAATGGCTGGAGTTGGAAGGCACCTCAAAGATCATCTGGTTCCAGCTCCCCTGACATGGACAGGGACACCTGCCACTAGACCAGGTGTCATCAGACAGTAAATGAGTAGAAAATAAGGCAAATGACTGACCGAACGCCATAGTATTACAGTAGGACAGCGTTCAGTCAAACTAACAGATTGACTTAAAATAGCTAGAGGAACTTCTTTCTTGTGCAGTAAGTTGAAGTTGTAGAAGTTGCTTCCACTGCAGGTTGGATAAGGAGTTCAAACCAGATAAACAACAGAGAGAAACTAAAACAAACAAGAGAAGGTGTCCCCTATGATCCTTAGCCCATCAGCTGTGAGTGCTGGGGCAGGAAGGGCAGAGTGCACTGCAGAGAGCAGCCAGACTCACAGGCTCTCCCCAAACAGCATTGCCTGCTGCTCCAGCCTGGTAGGGCATCTATTCTCGTATCCTTTGGTTATGTCAGCAAGTAAAAATTAATATTTTCCCTGAAATCTTGCCTAAAATATTCAAATAGGTCCTATTGGATTTACGCACTGCACGAGAGTGAAACAGAACAGCCATGCAAACCAGAGAATTTACAGACTAAGTACTGAAACACTGCCATAACCCAAACTATTCAGAGAAAATTCTAAAACTTTGGAATGTTTGCAGATCATTCAGGTTTTCAGGTATGCAGGTATGACCAAAGTACTTTTCACAAATAACAGAAACCAGAAGTGGTGATGAAAACTCACCATCAAAAGTATGGAACAGGTTGGCAGGCTTTAAAGTATAAGGAAAAATGTTGAACTGCTTTGATAAGGTGTTTTGCAAGGTGTGAGATTTTAATTAAATCGTACAAATCAAGAGTATTCTTGGAGAATTGCATTCAAAGACACTTCTTTAGGTTTTTTATGAGATATGGTGATACAAAGAATTAATAATTTTGCATTTCCTATTTAAAAAAAGAGAGGATAAGCAGAAGATCACTAATAGTTTTCAATTACTAGTAGAATGCAGTAAAAAACCAAATTTTTTCTCAGAGCCCTAGACACAAAAATATTCCTGTTCATTATTATCTCAATTTCAAATCTTTTGTTATCCTTCTTCATATGCCATCCTCTAAATAAAATCATTCCAAACTTCTGTGCTGAAAATAAGGATGATAAAAACATTGTTAGTGTCATGTGTTTAAACTTAAAAGTGAAGATTTAATTAAACTTTGCATCTTAAATGAAAGACTCAGAATGTCTTTTCCCAGTGGTAGAGTCAGTGGTTCCCAAGGTGCAAAAAATCGCATACAATATTTGAAAGAAGCAGCCAGGAGGAGACCATTCCATAGTTACATTTACAAAGGAAGTGGCAGATATGACTAATTAATTATAAAGTCTGAATTAAGGTAAACTTTTGAAATTTACAATGTCAACTTACACTGTTTCCAGCATTTGCCATTTGCAGAATTCTCTGTAAGATTGATTACTAATGAAAGCATAAATTCTTCCGTTAAAGAAAATTAACCCTCCTGATGACAAAGATTAAAAAAAAGTACCACTGGAAAGATTATGAGAAATATTTAGGGTTGTTATCTTGTATACTAGTATTGCTTCAGTCATATTTTTTCTAATTTATTCATGAATAAAATGGTTTCTAATGCACTTAAAAAATCATAATGATGAATTTTACATATACTAAGGTATGTGATATACACAGAGGAATAATGTTTTATAAAAGTGTGAGATCTGGAAGTGTTTTAATTAGGTTTAAAAAGCAGTGCTTCTTATCAGTCAATGACTATTGAGCTGGATGCAGACGATTAAAGTGACAAGATGCTGCCTGGGGTATGGTTGCCTCCCAGACAAGTGACACAGAGCCCATATCACAAGAAGCAGTACTAATGCAAGAGGGGAAAAAAAAGACACCCTCTGGTAAACCTGTCACTGACCATTGTCATGTCCTGTACATATTAGTCTTCTCTATCCAATTTTATTTCCTTCTTCAGTTTCTGTTCTTATCTATACTGATGTTTACCCTTGGAATTTTGCTCTATCAAATGAATGAGAGCTGATTTAAGAGGGCATATCATTGTGATAAAAAAAGGGCCTTAGCATTTTGGCAGTCCTAAAAAGCAAATGTCCAATATTATACCGGAAGTTCAGTGGGCTATCCAACTCAGCTGAGATGTGGTATAAGCAAAGGAGCTAAAGCTTTGAACTGACTTTGTCATGGCTATGTGCCTATGTTCAGCATTATCTTAAACAACTGACTGACTCAAGACCAGGGTAATTTCAATATACTAAGCTTCAGAGAGCTTGGAATTTATCTGAAACAAAGGCAAAGGATTAAGAATCTAAGCTGACTGATCAGACCAGCAAACTACTCTCACACCCTTCACTGTTACTTCAGTGTCAACTAATGAAGAACATCTATTGCAACTTTTACTTTATTTTCTCTTTAACAACTCTTTGCACTTGCTCCTTTACTAGATTTTGCATCCATCTTGCATATGCCAAGTGAATTTTTGAGGAAACTCTTGGCTGCTAAATGTGCATGCATGTTAGAACATGATTAAAAGAACAACCACACACTGATTGCTAGATGATCTTTGCAGCAAAGGTGTCCTGGTCAAGAGGGTTTCCACATACATAGCCTCCACTAATCAGTACTCTTTTCACATCTCATATAATTCAATTGCAATATGCATAGCAGCTAAAATTGGTCTAACGCCAAGTGTAGATGTGTTGGTTTTGGTTGGGCTAATTTTCCTCCCAGTGGCTGGTATGGGGTTGTATTTAGGATTTGTGCTGAACACAGGGGTGATAATACAGAGATGTTTTTGTTATTTCTGAGCAGGGCTTGCACAGAGCCAAGGCCTTTTCTGCTTTTCATACTGCCACACTGGCGAGGAAACTGAGGGTGCAGAAGAATTTGGTACAAGACACTGTTGGGACAGGTGACCCAAACTGACCAAAAGGATATTCCAGACCATGTGACATCATGCTCTGTAGATAGAGAGTAGGTGAAGAAGGAGGAAGAAGGGGACATTTGGAGTGATGGCGTTTGTCTTCCCAAGTCACTATTACGCATAATGAGGCCCTGCTTTCCTGGGGATGGCTGAACATCTGCCTGCCTATGGGAAGCAGTGAATTAATTCCTTGTTTTGTTTTGCTTGTGTGCACAGCTTTCACTTTTGGTTCTTCCCCCGTTCCTACTGGTGGGGAAGTGAGCAAGAACCTGTGTACCCTGGTAGATGGCTAAGGTTAAACCACAACCATAGAGAAAAATCTTTCTCTCCCTAAGATCCATTTTTTTCATCTTTTCTGTTCAGAGAATAATAAATAAATAAATACCAGGTTTAAATACATACCATTATGTAAACATTCACACATTAATGTAAACAAAGACAGCCATTTTAACCAGAATTAAATAATAAAATTAACTAGTACAAAATAAGAATAGAAGGTAGACAGAAGTGTCACAGAAAATTTAGACTTCATAAATATTGTGAAAATTTAGACTAAAGATACAGTGAATTCTGGAGGAAAGGGAATAAATATATCCTTACTTGAAGCTAATGCAGACAACACCTCTGTTTACTGCTTCAAATTGCTGTTCAGTTGTAAATACATTCTATATTTTTTCTCCCAATCAAATATTATTCTTTGCAGAATCAAAGGTAACAATGGTAACAATGGTAGCAAATGAGTAGACACATCCCACAGTACCAAAGTCTTATGCCTACAAATATCATGGACATTTACAAATACACTTCATCAGTTCTGTTCTTGTGAAAATTATTACCTTGTGAGTAAAAGCCTCTGTGGAAATGAAGAAATCAATGAGAATTTAAAAGAAAAATAAATAAAATCTGTTGATAAGGTTGAATACTGTCCATACAAGATGTGTAACAATTAACTCAAATGAAATTATAGTCAATAGTCATAATCTAGTTTATATTTTTCTAACTCTTGCTTTAAAGTGGTTTCCATTGCATACTCTTAATATAAGCAAGTTTTAAACACCTTCTGTTACGTCTGCTATAAAAGAAAAGCAGATAGAAAGAGAATGTTTAAAGATAACTGAATAGGAATATTTACTTAGAAAATTATCTTTTCTTAATGGGTAATTAAACCTATCAAAAGTGCTAAAGAAGACAAATGTCATTCTAGGATTAATATTCATTTGTCTTTGTTGCTTAGAATTTCTAAGGGTCTAATCACCGTATTTGGTCATTAAGAACAGAACTCACTGATGGTGTTGAAGAATGCTGCTCGCTCAAATCTTGCTGAGGGTTTACACCCTCTTCAGAGGGAGGAGGTGGGAAAGATTGTGATGGGGATGTTGTAGAAGGTGGCAGAGTGCTGAGGGCAGAAGATTTTAGAGTGAACTATAAAGTAGGGAGAAATGATACGCAATTTGCAGCTTAAGAGTTCACCCAGGAAGAGAAGTAAAAATCTTTAGACAAGCTCAGATAAGAGAATTATGTTTAAGCTGAGGAAGTGAGTTTATTCCAGATGTGTTTGACAGCATGAGAACAGAAATGGAAGTACTGTTTTTGGTAAGGAGCCAGTACTGGGGATTAGTCAGGTGGAGAGCACTGAGAGGGGAGTGAGGAGCTGAGAGAACAAGGGTGGGAAGAATTGAAAATACAGGCTCTGGCATCAAGCAAAGGGAATGAAAACAAAGAGGGAAGGAAAGGAATTAGAGAAGCAGAGAAATCAAAGGGAGGTTTAAGAGCAAAGCCAGCTTTGGTAGAGATCACAAGGAACGAATAAAACCAAGAAGGAAGGGAAAATAAGAGCTACTAAGAGAGTGACGCTGGTGATTGTGGGGAGGGAATAAAGGGACTGTAGATGATTTGGGGCTAGGTTTCAATAAGTGAAGATGAAGCTCTCAGACTTTCCCACATTATGCCCTGCAGAAGAGGTTTTATGATTGCTGTTTGTCCTGTATATGTGCAGTTAGTTCTGTCAGTCTATCTAATTTGGGATTTGTTTTTCCTTCCATTTTCTCACTCAAACCTACCATCTAAGGACTTTATAACACTGTTATTTTCTTATGTACAGTCTTCCTTGTTCCTAGTTTTTAGCATATGGTCAATACATGCAATTTTTGCTACCAGCTTACTTCAACCCAGGTGTCCCTGAGAGGCATTCAAAGGAGCAGCAAGCTCTCTGCCATGAAAGAGCATTGCGATAAGAATTATTTCTTAAGGCAGAGGATGGCTGACCTGGGCAATAAAATACATATGCAGCTCACAAAAGAGGACATGGTATCTCATCTGAATAGCCTTTTTAAAAAGGTTGTTAAATTTAGGCAACTCATATACCTACACCCACATCTGTCTTTGCAGAGAGTACAGGACTATACTCTAAGTATCTGTTCATCAGGTCGCATGCACTCACGTGTGATCTATAGGCTGCAAACTAATGTCAAGTGCATTACACTTGAGGAACATCTAAACTCAAGACAGCAGTTGCTTTTCTACGGAGTAGTAAACTCCCTGGGCTGAGAGTGAACACTTTTAAAGCAGAAGAATTACAGTAGTATTGAAATGAGCTTCTGGTGTCAGAAGAAGGGATCATACACTCTCACCTTGGTATCTGGACACCTTGATGTCTTCACAAAAATATTAAAAATGTGGGAGATTTAATTCCGGGCAAAGTGTAAGTCTTCATGTTCATTGGCTTAGACAACAGTTGACATGAAAAATAAAATAGCTTGTGAGCCCTCTGGTGGTATTTGTTTTTTTTATTTCTCAGATACTAGCACGATCTTGCCATAGCAACAACATACAAATGTACTTGGATATACATGCAGTGTTGTGCATTGCTGTGCATATTTACATATGCATACATACACATATAAATACTTATAGACATATAAAAAGAAAGACACAGGAGTAATTAACATGACAGAAGAGCATCTTGGTGTGTTTTAAGAGGGAAAGGAGAAATCACCTGCCATCGTGAGCTGAGTATTTATGTGTAAGTCTCCTATCTAACTGAAAGAGGGAATATGATCATATACTAACAGAAGTATTATAAGAAATTTAGAAAGATCTTTGCTTTTCCACATCACAAGTTCTATCTATGCCATTGTGACAACTGTTAAAAGAAAAAACTGGAATGTATCAAAAAATCTTTTATTATGCTGAAGAATTTCATAATATCACCATGTTAAAGACGTGAAGAGATTGTAACCTTGAGAATACAAAACAAAGAAGAACCTAATAGAATGACATGTTGTTCTGAAATTGGTCGCCAGCAAATTTCAATTAAGTCATAAAGAAAACTCTATGTGTACTACAGTAATTCATTACTAGCTTGTCATTATCATCCCTTTACCTATCTTGTGGGGTAAAATTTACATTTTAGGTGTTACTCTTTGACAAGGGTAATAACCAAATTCGTTTTCAGAATGCTCTTTGTTGTTACAAATGGTTGGAGATTCCTGGTTTAAATTTAAATATTGAATGGTAATACTTCGACAATTACTATCGACAGTAGAGATAGAACTCTGTCATAAGGGAATTATCATAATCCCTCTCTTTTGGATGTATTTAAGTGTCATTTGTCTTTAGGAGGATCTTTAAATGGTGTAAGTTTTCAAATTCTTTCGTATTTTCACCTCATTAAAAAACACTCAACATATTAATAAAAAAAACAGGTGACCAAAGAATATAACTAAGTTGTTACATACACATAGGGTTTGAAGGGATTTTCACTGCCATAGTCTTTTGTTTATGGCTTTCATTTGTAGGATCTGGAGTAAAATATTATGCTTAAAAATTGACAAATTTGCTTGACTCTAATCATCCATTTCCTATGTCCAGTGCAGGTGTTCCATTTTCTGGCACAAGGAAGGTTTGAACTGTCAGTGCTGTGCATTTCCTTTAATGCTCCATTATGTTTCATGTCAGCTGGGAGTCAGGAGTGGTGAGTAGTTACACCTCCCCAGAGAGCTCTAGGAAAAAGCAACATCTCATGAGGATGCCCCTGAACTTCTGGACTGCATTGCACTGTGGTGCAGCTGTGCTTTTTCTTTTTCTTTGGATGGGAAGAAAATAAATGTATTCCTGCAACTGCAGTGCCTTTGGAGCTCCCGTTCTGTTCAAAGAGGGAATATTTGGTATCAGATTATCACTAGATGCAATCCCCTTTCCCACCCATACTCTACACTTTTTAAGGTCTATCATTGCTCCTGAATACAGTAGGTTGTTGTTGCCAAATTAACCCAAATAAGTTTTACTATTGGAATATGTCATGCTGAAATCAACATTTCTGGATGCCATTTTTAGCCTTTTCAATGTGCTGATGGGCGTTTTTTGGAAATCATTAGTCACTAATCTAAAGGCTTCAGTGAATTTGGTTTCATGGTCTTTACTCCCTATGCATTAATCAATCTATCTGCAAAATGAGTTTAATAATTCCTGAATTATATTCCAAAAAGAATCTCCAAAAGTTTACATCACTGTTCTTTCAGAGTACCAAGTTCTTTCTTAATGTTGTGGTTTAACCCCAGCCAGCCACCAAGTTCTAAGCAGCCATTTGCTCACTCCCCCACCAGTGGGATCAAGGAGGAAGGGTAAAAGCTGGAAAACTCAGGGGTTGAGATCAAGAATGTTTAATAGGGAAAACAAAAGCCATGCACGCAAGCAAAGCAAAACAATTACTAGACATTAATTCACTGCTACCCATGGGCTTGCAGGTGTTCAGCCTTGTCCAAGACAGCAGGGCTCCATCACACATAACATATACTTGGGAAGAACACCATCGCTCCTAATGTCCCCCACTTCCTCCTTCTTCCTCCCACTTTATATACAGAGCATGACGTCACATGGCCTGGAATATCCCTTTGGTCAGTTTGGGTCACATAACTGTGACCTGGGTCCCAAGTGTCTCCTCCCAACACCCCATATACCCCCAGTTTTCTCACCAGTGTGGCATTTAAAAAGTAGAAAAGGCCTTGGCTCTGTGTGAGCCCTGCTCAGTAATAACAAAAACATCTCTATATTATCAGCCATGTGGTCACCATAAATCCAAGACGCAGCCCCATACCAGCCACTGTGAAGAAAATTAACTACCCCAGCCAGAACCAGCACAGTTAGTCGAGCATTAAGCAGAAAAGGAAAATGTGGCTGCAATCATGACAGTGCACAGGACACATATATGTTGAGCAATAAAGTTAGAAGATTCCTAGAACACTAGTGATAGCCCTGACCTTTAAACTTGAAATTTTGACAGCTGATTTCACAGAGCTTATGTCTCCACTACTCTTAGTTCAAGGATAATTATGTCTATTTCAGGCAAAATAACACACCCGTCTTCTCACCTCTACCTCATACCACCTAAATGTCTGAGTGCTAAAAAATTAAGAACTATGTTGAAAACATTGAGTAAATTTTGTTGAAATGCTGTCTACATAGCAGTGTACTCTATGTGACTTCCTTACAAAGGATTTAGACTTCTTTTGGAATACTATTAATGAAATAAATAGACATGGGCTTAATTTAGTAAAGTAGCCATTTGTCTCCCACAACTCCAAACTAGAAATCAAAATACAATAAAATAGAAAATGGTTATTAAATCCAGATGGATCTTCAAATAAAAGCAAGACCTATGGCAGTGACAGCCTTCAAAGGGCACTGTCCAGTTAAAAAAACATAAAACACCTCAAAATGTTTTATATATTTTTGTTGCAAATAACTATTTTGTTAACTTTAAAAATACAGAATGAAGGCATTTTCTTAATTTTCCTATTGTTTTCTGGTTTTTAAATTTCTTGACAGTCATTTTAACTGTTTCTTCTCTGTAGAAGAACTACATTTTAACTTTATTTTATTTTCCTAATTTCAAATTTTACCTCCTGAGAACCAGTGGGACTTACATACACAATTTATGTACAGAGGTGCCAAATGGGATATAAGCCCATTACTATTTTGTTTAGAAAAAAAAAATGTCCTATTCATTCACAGTTCAAATTTTACCAAATAACTTTATTTGTCCCTCTGTACTCACAGAGTTGCAACAGTATTCTTTATAACAACTTTAAAAGACAGATATTGCAGGTAATTCCTTCCTGGGATATGCAAGATACTTTAATTCATCATTAGGTTCTACAAAAAGTGCTCTCTAATATTGTTAGGCTTATTTATTGAGATATTAGTAGTGAACTGTGTGCTACTGGAAGTGTCAGGAGACTACCCAAAAATTTGCTGCGATGTGACTCCACATTTGCAGCCATAAAGCAAATCAGGGACAGTGACATGGCTGGAGATGGCACAATATAAAGAGCTTTTGAACCATGTAGTGATTCAGTTGTTGCATTGCATTCACAATAGAAATATTTGTGTTGGGAATGGGTCAGTATAAAATCATCATGACTGTCAGAGACAAGTCCTCCATAGCAAAGGATTTAGTACTATTGAAAATCAGGTCACCTCTGCTCACAAAGAAGCCATCAAGATCTCCCCTTTCATATTGTACCTTAGAACTGTCTAGGTTTCTCCTGAGCCGCAGTACTAGGTTTTTTTGTCGTGTTAGGAGTTGTAGAGGTGCACAGGATTATCACAAACAGATGGCAGCCAGTGAGACACAACACATCAGACCTTCCTTCTCATTTCTTGGAATAGGAGCCCAATAAAGAAGTTGCAACTTGGCACTTCATAGGAAATTACATGTATTATCCTCAAACAAAATTTCAGAAGTCAAAAAAGAAAGGCACATAAAGATCAGGCAGATAGAACTTTCCCCCTGCCGCATCACTCAACAAAATTCCTTCTTTCTTTGTGTACATATTTATATTGTTAGGAGTAGAGGAACATATTAGTTACCCAGAACATCCATTTCACTTCCTACCTTGTCTAGCTGAGGAAGTGTTTGAGCCACATGTGGTAGACCACATCCTTTCTCTTATGCTAATGGATGATGAAGGAGCACATCTGGATTCAAAATTTCATTTTCACTCTCAACATTTTTGTATTAGCACACTGTCATACTTAATATAAATTGGAAAACACTTAGTCCTGTAGCACTTGATTTTCTGGAAGAAGACAAAGCATGACATTGTGGAGTCCATAAACAGCAGGGGGTATAACTCATAGTAAAGCTATATAATATGTTCCATATACTTTGCAGCTGTTGATAGATTTTATTACATTTCAGTTAAGGGCCTTATTACATTTGCAGGCAAGATTTATTATATTTGGTTGTATTATTTCTAAAACTCAAGATATTTTCACGTTTGTAGATGGCTTATTTCATCTATGATCACTACGTTTACATCATAACCTTGTTATAACTGTAGGGTATGAATAATGTCACCTGTTGTTATGACGCTTGCAGTCAGTTTTCATTACAACTGTTCCTAATACTTCACAATATTTTGCAGGTGCTGGATATTAAATTGCAGTTTTTAAAAACATATTTGAAGTCAATGGAACATAACAGAGAAATGTCTGAAGTAAAGGCTCCTGCAACACAGAAATGACTCAGCTTTTCTACCCTTTATAATTTTATCTACGATAAGATGAAAACATGCTTGCCACAAAAGGAGGAAATAAATGTCACATTGATTTCATGAAAAATCTTCAGTGATTTACCGTTATAGTAATTGCATAGTTTCAAAAAACATTAATTCAAACAAAGGAAATCACTGAGTTTCTATTTCATAAAAGATAACCACCAGTTGTTAACTGTTTTTAGGAACCACATTAAACTGCCTAAGACATTCCATTGTGCATTCACAGCTTGAAAAGTGTTTCCATCTTGTGTGGGTAGATAACATGAAACAACCCTAATCAATTTGCAAATTCCTCCTTTCATTTTCCATGCTGGATCGGGTGTGTCCTTGCTATAGGAGCTTTTTTCTACCTGGTGGTTGGGGCAGACTATGTTCAGCAGAGACTGTACTTAAATGCAGTTTTCAAAGAAATCTTTAAGATATCCTCTTGCATGAGTTTAAGTCCTGTCTTGTATGGTACAGAAAAGCAGAAGAGGCACTGTGTGCACCAGATTAACAAAACTGTACAGTTCATATACACAAGATTGTGCAGTTATAATCATCTTTTTGTATTAGTCCCACATATAGCCCTTGGCCCAAAGTGCTTGAGAACAGCACCTGTATGCTTCTTCACGGGTTTTAATCATATGATTAGACTTCAATTGAGAAGAAAGAAATGAAACTAATTTTTTTTTAACATAAAGAGTTTTCTAATTCGCTTATCCCTCTAGTTATCTAAACATGGTTAAAAACCTAGCCCTGACTGTAATCTAGAGAGACTTTGCAGAAGAAAGTGCTTCTCTTGAAACCATATCAAAGAAACAGGATATCAATGCTCATAAAGACAAAAGGCATTCATAAAAGAAAGTGAAAATCAAAGGCATAGAGAAGTTGTGATAAGGAAAGAGGGTTTGGAATTCTGAGATTACACTGACACAATTCCTGTAGGACACTGAGAAGCAAGGAAGCAGAGGAAGGGAATTATATACTTGGTTTTTTCATTCCTCTAGAATTTGTTTACTTCTTGTGCTAGGGAAAAGATTGTACTTTCGCCGTTGTTCTTGAATATGTTAATATTTCATCTAGCATTCACCATTGGAGATATTTACTAGAATTTAGAATGTCCCTGTCCTGGATTTAAACTGAAAGGCTGTACCCAGAAATATGTCAAGAATGTCAGAAAAGACAAACTACATTGGTCTGGGGTAGCTTAAAAACACTTGTATCTAGTGTGATATGACCTGCATAAAAAAGTCCATCATGCATCTGATCAGAATTGAAAGTTCAGCATATGCCATGAAATGCATTTATCTTTTCAGTAAATTACCTTTTAAATGAAAAGCATTAATGTTCCAATCTGCCCCCCTAATAAACCCCAAGGTGAAGAAATTAAAGCCAACTCCCATTAAATGAATACAGTTGCATTTCTTAGTTTTCACTTTTTGTTGTTGTTGTCGTGTTTTTGTTTTTGTTTTTTTTTTTTTGTTTTCCTTTCATAAAGCTTAAATAATCTTAATTGTGAGCACAAGTTGCAATTCTTATAATTAGGGAAACAGGCTTCACTGAGACCCACTTAGTTGAAGCCCTTCAGCATGTTACAAGCAAAGCAACTTTGCAGACTCAGGCCCTTTGCAGATTAATTTCATTCACCTAATTAGTGATGCTTCTTTAAAGAATCCTTCTTTTTTGTTCTTTTGCATTCGTGGTTTAGGTTGGAACAGGCTTGTGTTTTCCAGTTACATGTTCTCCAACAAGCAGAACAATAGAATTTACATCTGAAAAGTTCACAAAGCACTGTGTTGTAGAGTGAATTAATCAGTGACCTTTCACTACCAGAAGTGTACATGTCCTGATAAAGCTGAAAGCCTTTCTGGAAGCAGAAGTGGGGAAATAAAGACCATCATAAATTAGAAGAGATTGGGACTGGGAGTCTCATTTTCTGTCTTCTGAGATGACTATTTCTCACCTAAAAGTCTAGTCTTAGCAGGCAATTTTTCATCATGACCAACATATTTAAATGACATAATTGACAACATTCGTTGAAAGGACTGAAGAAACTGGGATGATAAAAGGCTTTCTTGCATGACTAGTGTTTGGTCATTCTATGTCAGGGTTCAGGTTGCATGACAGAGTGTCTGGCACCCAAACTGTGAATAAATGTAACATATTTCAGCTGGGGTGCCTGGTCTTTGAAAGAGGTTCCACTCTATCACTTTCCCAGTATTCTGTATATGATAGCATATATCCAAATTTCAGGTTCAGCTGCACATTTCCAAGCAATGAAGAAAATAATTGATGTTAATTATAATAGATCAAGACAAAATTGTCATGCATAGTCTATATAGACTGGATCAATGCTGGTAGGCCAAGTGGTTGGAAAAAATTTACTGAGTGCTGTAGCAAAAGTAGGGCTTCATGCCTCAGCTGCAGTGCTATTAACATTCTTTGTCTGTTCCTTGGAAACTATAAATGAACATATTTATTGTGTCTCAGTGCTTAAACTTTTCAGATACACAGAGGCTTATGGATTTTAATTCACACATCATAACTGAAGTTGGGGGGAAATCAAGGTGGGGTTTTTCTGCTCTTCAGCTATTCAGCCTACTCTTTTCAATTTGAATTTGTTTAGAAACAGAAAGTAATAAAAGACTCTCAGGAGTTGCTAAATTCATTTCTCAGCTGTAGTGAGACAATTATTTTCAAAGTGATTGCAGCAAACTCAAAGATCACATTTCACAGAATTCAGAAGTGCCAGGCAAAATGTACCAGTACAGACTTTCTATATTCACCTTCATAACATGTCTAAGAAAAAAATTAAAAGTAGATTTTCTTCTATCTGAAGGGTCAATATATGATGGCATTAACACTGACCTGTTGGGATTACCTTCCAAGATATATGTACAAGCCATATTAGCCTTCCTCAACATTATATTGCTTTTCTTATTAGTACCATAGAACAGACTCTCAGGAGTTGCTAAATTCATTTCTCAGCTGTAGTGAGACAATTATTTTCAAAGTGATTGCAGCAAACTCAAAGATCACATTTCACAGAATTCAGAAGTGCCAGGCAAAATGTACCAGTACAGACTTTCTATATTCACCTTCATAACATGTCTAAGAAAAAAATTAAAAGTAGATTTTCTTCTATCTGAAGGGTCAATATATGATGGCATTAACACTGACCTGTTGGGATTACCTTCCAAGATATATGTACAAGCCATATTAGCCTTCCTCAACATTATATTGCTTTTCTTATTAGTACCATAGAACATAGAATCATAGAACACTGGGTTGGAAGGGCCCTCAAGGATCATCCAGTGCAATCCTTCTTGGCAAAAGTAGAGTCCAAACAAGATGGCCCAGTAGCCTGTCCTACTGAATACAAAAAAAGTCCAACACTAGGGAATCCACAACTTCCCTGGGAAGATTATTCCAATAGCTGATTGTTTTCATTGTAAAATATTTTCCTTTCTGTTCAGACAATCCCCAGGAGTAACTTGTGCCCATTACCCCTTGTCTTTTCCATGTGATTTTTTGTAAAAAGGGAGTCTCCATCTTCCTTGTAGACACCCTTTAAATGGTGGAACATGATGATAAGGTCTCCCCTATACCTTCCTTTCTGAACACTGAACAAACATGTTTGTCTCAGCCTGCCCACATATTTTCTGCATAGCAGTTTTGTAAAACAAAACTGAACACCGTGTGGTCTGACAAGTGCTGAGTAGAGTGGGATAGTGGCTTCTTTATCTCTGCTGGTGATACTCTTGTTGATGCCACCCACATCCCATTGGCATGCTTTTTTGCAGCAGCACACTCTTCACTCACATTGAGGTCCTTCTCTTGTGTCACAAAGATGCAATTCTCCCTCTTAGCCTCTAACAGTAATAATCTCAATATAATTTGTTTTATTTTTCAAGAGTTTGATTTCAGAATCCAGATTCCTTTCAGAAGTGGAACACCAGTGGTCAAACCAAAGCCTAAATTAATCATTCATTTGTATTTCATGTATTTGATTTATACTTATATTTCTAATCTGAAAGCATATTCAGTTCTTCTCAAATTATTTTCTATATTGATTCACAACTACTTGTCACAACATTTTTTAAGTACTACTCTTTTTTCTTTTTCTTTGAAGGTGATTAAAGAAATTAGATTGGTCTAAAATTATTTCTACTTGCTTTAAACTTCTGCACTATGCATTTGACTGAATTTACTGTGTATGGCCATATCAAATACCTCATGGAGGTCCAGATAACCCAGTTCTATTGTATTTTCTCTGCCTACATCACTATCTTATCCCAAAAAAATATTTTTGTATGTGTTTTTTTTTTCTTTTGGCAGAACCTGTGCTTTCTATTTATTAATCTATTTCTCTTTTCTTTCTTTTTTTCTTTTATCCATGTGACCACAGAACATCTGAATGGTAGTTTTAATATCCTTTGCAAAGTCTACCTCAGTTTGAGTTGTTGTGTTTTTTTCACTTTATCTCCAAATATCTAAAATATACCTTTTTTTTGCTCATCAATCCATTCTTTTCCCATTCTTTATAGCCTCAATATGTTTTCTGAGAGTATTAGGTGTACTGAGCAACTCTGCTTCTCAAAGTCTTTTTTTCCCTTTCTTTGGAGTCCATATTTGAAATAGTTTATGCACTTCTACATTAAGAAAATGGCAAGTTTTTCAGTCAGCTTTTGCCCCAAACTCCTCAAATGAATTGATTTCAG
Source organism: Climacteris rufus (assembly GCA_013398175.1). Taxonomy (NCBI): domain Eukaryota; kingdom Metazoa; phylum Chordata; class Aves; order Passeriformes; family Climacteridae; genus Climacteris; species Climacteris rufus. The sequence goes on along the minus strand of VZRZ01001590.1, from coordinate 1,586,101 downwards.
GAACTTTCTTATACAGCCAAATATGGATTTTATGAAATTGTGAAGCAGTGTTAGAGGATCTACTTTTAGTTTTCATTTAATTTCAGCTGAGTTGGTCTCAGATTGTTCTGTCCAAGACTAGGAGAGATTTATACAAAGAGATTTATAATTTTCTTCAGTATTGACTTAAACCAACAAAGTTTGCTGGTTTGACAGTTGCTCCATAACATTTCAGCTGTCACCCCTAAGAATAAGTAGGAACTATCATTATTCCTACCATTTTCCCAACCCATATTCAGGAACTTTTGAAATATTCCAAATAATACTGTACAAGAAATATTGCTGTCATGGCCATCAACAGAAATTCCACACAGCTGCTCACTGACTAACCCCACATCCCCAGAGTGAGATGGGAAGGAGAACCAGAAAAAGGTAAAACCCTTGGGCTGAGATAAGAAGAGTGTGATAATTAAAAATTTAAATAATAATAATGAAAAAGGAAAAAGAAGAAGAGAAAGAAATAAAACCCAAGAGAAACAAGTGATGTACAATACAGTTGTTCACCACCCATTGACCAACGCCCATCCCATCCCTGAGCAAAAATGAGCTCATCCTGGCCAACTCCCCCCCAGTTTATTTACTCGGCATGATATTCTATGATGTGGAATATTCTTCTGGTTAGTTTGGGTCAGGTCCCCTGGCCATGATCCCTCACATATTCTTGTGCACCTGCTCACTGGCAGAGCACAAGAAACTGAAAAGTCCTTGAGTTAGGGTAAGCACTTCTCAGCAACAACCAACATTATTATCATTGCCATTAAAAACAAGGCATTATACCAATGACTAGGAAGAAAATTGTCTACTCCAGCTGAAACCAGGGCAGTATCCACTCCATATACAATGTACATCACGGCAGGCCCCACAGTGACAATTATACCATTATCTTTCCTGTCCTTTTGTATATACACACAAACATCATACCCTTGGTCTATGGACCATTCCTATAAAAATCTGTCAAGTTCATCCATGACTTTGGGCTCCATCTTTCTTAAGTCTCTCAGGGTAGGAAAGAAGACGTGTGGTGCTGGATTGTTGCATGCTGAAGAGAGTTCTGATCCCGCCATCACTGTGCTTGTCCAGTTTCATTAAAGTTCATTCTTCAGTCATAAGTAAGTCAGTGTTGAATTCCCAAACTGAAAAGGCAGAGAGGTGCTATGAAGCACGTAGTGTAGTGGTGGGCATATAGCCAGCAATTAACATCATTAAGCAAAGTCCTTTTTCATTGTAAAATCTGATGAGTCCAGCCAGTTAACTTTCTTCTAGCCTGAATTCAACACTTTTAACCTCATAGCTCATTAGACATAGAGAAAAAATAATTTAACTAACCATTATCAGTTATATATATTCTCAATAATTCATGCAAAGTTATTGCACTCAGGTCCATGGATGACTGACCTGCACAAGGAAAGGGTCAGCCATGCTGAAGAGATTTTCGCTCTCTAAGTCAATCAGGGTTCTGATGATCCTCAAGGGAAAGAGGAGGCCAAGTTACCCCTCTCATGTCTATTTAGCTTCACTTTAAAACCAATACTCATAAAAGGCACAAAAAAGCTTCCGCTTCCATCCTCTGTTTTCCTCTTGGTTTTCCTAAAGAATCATCTTCAAATTCTCCATCAAGAACATCTACAAAGAGTTTAAACTTATCACATCTATTGCACAGAATCATTATTTATCTGTGGATGTGTGCACCCTGTTCTAAGTGCCAGAAAATATTACAGAGAGTTGAACAATATTCTGCCTACTTTGTCACTAAGGTAGAGACGTCAGCCTGCTACAAGTAATATAATGTAAAACCTCAGGATAGGACACCAGCCTTAATGAGGGCTGATTCGTTTTCTGGTCCTAAAATGTCTCCCCACTCTGTTGACGTTTGTTAAATAGGTAGGGAATCTACAGTTGGAACCATCATGTGCCAGTTTTAGGATCAGTAATGAATATTACATTGTTATAGAAATTTCTTCTCAGTTACTGTTTAAAAATGTCAGAAGTCTATCTGCTTCAGGTAAGAAGTAATTTATTTCAGTTGTCTCTAGTAAGAGATTTTTTCATTTGTAGGCTCAACGGTAGCTTTTAACATTCAAATTCAGACACATTCTTTTGCCCAGTGATCAGAATACATCGCCTATTCACTATACAATTACTGGAATAAATCTGGGAACAAAGCAGAAGGGCAATTTTGGCATGACAGGAAGCCATAATTCTCCACTGTTATTTTTAAGGCATCTTTCGGCTCTTTCTTAATCTAAGAGGTGAAAACATTTTTATATATCAGCATTATGAGGCCCAGTCAAATTTCTTGGTCTATCTAACTCAAACAAAGTAATATTAATATATTAATATAGGTAGCTATTAACTTAATTCACCATCAGTTCTTGGGCATGAATCCCCTAATAACCTTTAGGTTAATAAAGCAATAGTAGTTTGCAGAATGGGGTTAAAATATTTCTTTGGTAATTGAAAAATTAAGAGTTGCGACACTTTACCTGGAGCTCTCAAGGCTGCGACAGCGTCCAACAAGCGAGCTAAACCCTGCTGGTGCGAGCTGCAAAAGTTTTGCAACTCTCCCAAAGCACAGAGTTCTTGCTACAGCAGATGACCTTCTGCTGGCTCCTCTGGAAATTAGAATTACCTCAGGTGTGGTGTTTAAGCATCTGTGGGAATAAAAGGCGAAAGAGTGCTCTTCTCAGCTTATAATCACAGCTGTTTATTGTAAATCTAATGTGGCGTTCTGAGGGTCCAAGTGACCGGGGGAGGAGATACCCCGATAGCTGTGGAATTCCAGGAAAAAGAGGAAGTGGAAGCTCTGCAGGGGGAGCTCTGCAAAGGGAGGTGGGACCAGGGGACACCCAAAGGCAAGATGCATGGTTCAAAGTGACCAGTGGAGAGCAGGGGAAAAGAGACCTTTCCAGGACACGACCATCTAGAGAGTCTTCCAGGGCATAACCATACATGGAACCTGAGGTTGGGGATACAGGTGACACAAGGGAAATAGGGGGTGTCACCACAGCTCAGGCAGAGAGTTCAGATATTGGAGGGAGAAGGTCCAGACGGCATTGCCCTGGGGCTCTTCCCACCAATCCTGAAGCTCAACAGCAGAGATTTCTGCCAAGTACACTGCTACAGAGTTGTACAATTAAACTTGCTAATCTGATTTGGCCTAAAAAATTAAAACAATGAACTTGAAGAGAATGTTTGACAAAAGTAAAAGATGTGCAATCAGAGCGAAGCATAGTCCAAATGAAGCAAGAAGTTTGAGAAGTTTTGATTTTCTCACCTCAGAGAATTACGGTCAATATTTGCTAAGTAAAATGACAAACTAGACAAAGAAACAATTTTTTTTATTAGTTTTTTTTTATTAGTTTTCATCTCTGACATTGCTCCAAGCCAAGACAAAGCTATAGGAAAGCAGCCATATCTCCTCTGAAAAGTAGCTAAATTTGCAACTTTTTCAGGGCTGAACCTGATAAATCAGTCCAGAATTCTGAGAACAGGAATTATAATTTGATATGGTATTGCCATAAAATTGTCAGACCAGTATTTTTTTAACAAATGCATATATAGAACAAGGTTCTTACTTCAATACAACTACTTTGATTTACATGGACAGCATAACCCATACAATTGATAACCAATTTATTTTGCAATAAACCCCTTAAAACATAATAAAATTCATTCATTTCCCCTAAGAGTGTACATTCTGTGCAACCAGTCACACCTTAGTAGTATTAATGTAATTGCTTTGGAAAAAATTCAGGCCACTATGCCTCATGTATCTCAAGCCTATGCTAATATAACTCTATCAAAGCTGGATGTCACTGGGAGACTTTATTGGTTATATTACTTCCCAGAGCTATGCATTACTGAAGTATAATCTTACAACACAATAATCCTGGATGCTCTACAGGAAAAGAAAAAGAAGAGGGGAAAAACTTAGATCAGACAAGGGACATTTTTCTATCATGTGGGACAATAAGGAATAGAAAAAAATGTAGTCACAAATATTCACCAATTCATTCTATGAATCCAGAATTCAGTCATTCTGATTTCCACATTTCCACCAGCATTAATTTCTCTCACATCTGTCAGTAAAAGACAACATTTGGGACAGGGCAGTCCTCTTTCACAGTGATAGTATCTACCCTGCCCACTGGACACCACACACCTCACACCATGCCTTGGTGGGAAAAGTATTGATGACATTTCAATCCTTATCTTCTGGATAAGAAAACCCATCACTCCAGAAGCTGTAGCAGATGACACAGAAGTTTTTCCCCTACAGAAGATCAAGACAGTGGTTTGGTGTTTACCAGGCTTGCCAGAAGACACCTGAATGAGGCTCACACACCATGTCTTCGTTAGCCCCCAGAAGCACAGCTGTCATTGCCACTGACTGTCAGTGCTCATTACAAGCAAGAGCTACAGAGCACAACTTCAGAGATGATGAACAGGTTTGTTTCTGATAATGTGTCAAACTAGATACTCAAAAAATCTCTCAGAATAGGTGTCAGATCTTCTGGTGGATCTTGCAAGTCAGTAACCATCTTCTCCACACACTATTGGAGCAGAATTTTTTTAATTCCTCCCTTCCTAGTTTTTCCCTAGAAGGATCACTAGTCCAATGTTGTGTCACCCTCCAAAAAGCCACGATTCACCATCCTGGGTGCAAAACACACAATTTTGCCTCTTTCAGACCAAAAAGACATGTTGTGATGAGGGACCTCTCGCTGGGAACAGCTATCATGAGCCCCTTTGCTTCACGCACATCTCCTACGTGAGACAAGGGCTGGTACTACAGATGTGTTAATGCTCCAAACTGTCACGCAGAGGAGTTACAGTAAAAAGAGAATAGGAAGGTGTAATTATAGGAAGAGAAATAATAGGATTAACTAAGAACTAATGCGAAAATAAAAAGAACAAAACCTTTTATATGAAATATAAAGCTGGAATTCAGTGGCAAGGTATAACAAAGAGAGTTTGAAAAGTAAGTATTTTAAAAAGGGTTATAAGAAAAAGAAGTTCCAAAGTAATGGAAGAGGAAATGAGAAATATAACCAGAAATGTCACGTACTATAAATTAATGAATTCTGTGTTTTGCAAACTTCTAGAAAAATGTTGAGTTGTGTTCAAAATCCAAATTACAAGGAATGAAATATTTTGGCAACAGTGATAGAATCCTTAGAATGCAAATCTGTCTAGATACCCATAACTAAAAAACTGAACTAAAAAGAGTATACAGCAAGATACAAAAAAAGCAGCATAAATCTAAATGTTCTGCATCAGCAGTGAAAGTATATATAGGAGATTTGAATTTTAGATAAAAGAGTTCCGAATACTTGTTGTTAAAGTCTTTAAATTTTGTTAAAATTGTTCCCTCAAACAATATTATGATTCTGAATGGTTTAGAAACTTAGTAGTTTTTAAAAACAAAAATTAATAAGATGAATTTCAGTGAAAAATTTTCTTCCCTAGAGAAGATTCCCTGAGAATCTTCAAGCATTAACCTTAAATATATAGCACTAATGAATTACCAAGTGCTTTACCTTCAACAGATAGGAATAAACTAAGTAACTTTGGATTCTAAATTTCACTTAATATATTTTTACTTCTAAAAATCACATTTGCCAACATTTTTAACGGCTGAAGGATATGAATAAGTTTGGGTTAGACAACTAAAATGTATTGATTTAAAGAGATTTTTCTGTTTGAAGATCTCAAGAGATTTATATTCTAATCATAACTGCCTATAAAACTATTAAAATTCTGTTTCAACTGTAGTTTTAAACTTTTATTTACCTGCTTTGAAAAATACACTCTGAGAGTAAATTCTAGACACACATCTAATGGTGAGGAAAATAAAATACGTATTTACAGTAAAAAAGTTAAATTCTGGTTTTATGCTTGGTTTTTCCAAGATTTTTACCATACAAATGTTTATTTCTAGAAAAAGACAATAAATATGTTTACTTTCTTAAATAAGCCCTTCTTTTTTAAGCTTTAAGGGATGGATTTGACATTATAAGAGTCTTCTTTTTTCTTTTTTTCCCTTTTTTTTTCCCAGTGTTCTTTTTTGGTATAATGGCCATGTCACACCTATAAAATAGCAGGTCTGGAGTCCTGGAGGCAAGCTCTTAATTGCAAGCAGAGCAGATACTTTCTCTTTCAGATGGCAGGTAAGACTTCAGACTCCTAAAGACTATCCAGGTTCATTTTGTCATATTGCAACCACTGTTCCCAATTATGTAACCGAAAACATTTCAGACAGGCTCAGAAAGCCATGGGAAGGACTGTCATGCACAGAAAGCAGTGTCGTTGCTAACCTCTAAGGTCACACTAGTCCAGTATCAAAGTGTCAGATAACGTGTTGCTAAGTAGATCAAAGGTATTGCTTTATTAATATATGAACATATGATGGTCTTATCTGAATAACTTTTACATTAGTTATATTTTCCTCTTTTTCTTTTTAAAGCATTCTTTCTTTAAATCACCCAAGAATATTAGGGAGAAAAAGGGAAACTTTTTTACTGTTGCATGAACGAATGAAAACACATTAATCATTATCTCCTTTTATGTAGGATGCAACATGGAAATTAATTGTATATATCCTGATGCAACGGAGTACACTGAAACACTGTTGTATATTTATTGAGTTTAATCTAAGATTAAATATCTATTATGTAAAAATAGAAAAGCCTGTTATAAATTATATTTTATTCCCTTCCAATCACCTTATTTTCCTGTCCCAGGTGAAATCTAAAATGCATCCTTCAAAACATAGAATAGTACATGCTATGTGGTAAATGTTCAAAGCAGTGTTCTGGAAATTGCTTCTCTAGCTTCTGTTATTATTAGAAGAATTTGCTATCCTAATTCACCATAATTTGTGCTACAACATTATATCCATTTACAGTAAAGGCTAAATATGTAGAACTGAGTCTTACTGGATTTACTGCAATTATTTCTGCTATGTGTTATGACACATTTCTCCTGTACTTATGGTAGGATGCAGCACACTGTGTGAGCACTTTCTTGTTATGTATCTGTGCTATAGAGGTATTTACCACTTAAGTTAAACCTCTGAAAGGCAACAACCAAATAGAAAAGCATTGTCAGGGAAACAACAAAGAAGCAAAATAAAATTTCATATACACCAAAGATACAAAAACATATGCTGAACTGTATAAGAGTTGGATTATACAACCATTGAAGTGTTAAGTGTTCTTTCTGCTGATATAAGTTAATTTGTCCCATAGTCAAGAGTGGTTATATCTGTCACTAGTAAAGTTGAGACAAAAAGCTAATACTAAGGGAGTTTAATCAGACTTTTCCTAAATTTATCCTGACTGAAGATTTTATGGCACCAGAACACACACTTAAGTATCATAGATGTATTGACAACCAGAGGGACAGTGAGATTACTTTTTTCATGTGACATCTGCTTTTTTCTGCTGGCCATTGTTCCTCTACATCTGTACTCTGTCACTGACGCAAACTTGTGTCAGGGGACTTGAATAAATGCAGAGTAAATCCTAAAGCAGGTTCTACAAAACTCTGTAATAAAGAGAAACAACTTTTGTTTTTCTACTCCTCATTAGTTTGAAACCAGATTATTACTTGATGCAAAAGGGGAAACAATGGTAAAATATTTAAGGTGACTCACTGGATCCACAGACTGATGAAAGTGTGTCTGGTTCCACCCATCTGCCAAGGCTAACAGGAACTGCCCATGCAGATGTAAGTGGGCATGAGGCCCCTACAGGTCAACAATTAAGAGTAGCCATAAATGATAGTAGTCACGTTACTAGTGTGATGTTTCTTCTGGAAAACAGGATTCTCTAGCCATCTTTTCTTAATTAGCCAATCAGGTTCAAGAAGATCTGTCTTTGCCTTATTTCCCCATAGCAGAGGTACAGACCTGTGCCTTTTCCTCATATATAGGTTTTTACCTCACTTAAAGTTTTTGCTGTACTTTCATATTTTTAACCCACTTAAATGAATCCTGATTTAATAAGCATGTCTTACTGTTTTCCCCTATCTAATTTACCTCAAAAGAAGTATTACTCTTCCCACATACTCCTGTCTTTAGAGATCTATAAAAGGGTCATGATCAATGCAGGATGTTAGATACACCAAACAAAAGCTCTAATAGAATACCTCCTTTTTGATTTTAGAGAGGACTGAACTTCAGCAAACTCAAGATGAAATATAACAAGCTTAACTTCCAAAGATTCCTATCTTTGACCTAAGGCTGGAAAGGAGAAACCAGCATATTTTAAATTTCTTTGCAATACTCACATTCAGGTCAAGATCTCACAATTACTTGTACTTATATTTTATCTCCTGGGGCCCCTTATGGGTCCTGCACAGTAGGCAATAATGGGAAAAGAGGATAGCCTGTCCCACTGCATCTAACAAATCCATACTCCAGATCAGCCAGGGAGTACCTTTGTGCAGTAAGCAGGCAGTAGGTGTTTTTTTTTCATTTTGTAAAGATCCCTTATCTTCCTGGTACAAAATTATATTGGTTTAAATAAACAAGAGTAAGACCCACACAGTTATACATTTTTTCTGCCTAAGACAAATGAATGGGATCTGACTTTGCTGGTTGTATGACTATGTGTATTTGATGAGTCATTTTCTAGAGAGGTGATGAAAGGGAGAAAGCTGGTGAGAAATACTCTAATGACCACCACAGATAATTACCCCCATTAGTATTTTGATTATTTGCAATGATAAAGCTTTTTTGCCTACATAGGACAAGTCCCCTATTTCCAAATAGATTAAATCCCCAATGGTAACCGATTTATTTATTTATTTTATATTGAGGATTTTGTTCTCTAAACTTCAGAGCTCCAACACAATATGCAACCTGTTTCCTCTAAAAGGACCTTTGCTCTTTGGTCACTGAGAAGTGTATCCTGCCATTTTCTTTGATGAGTGTGAGGATATACTCCTCTTTGAGACTTAGGTGCTGGCATCGATCATGGTTGAAACTTTTGACCAATATGTCAATGCTAAGGAAAACACAGTACACACAAAAGCATAATTTCTAAGCATCATTTCTGCAAAATCTGACCAGGTGAAGGGGCACTTATGCATTATGAAAGACAGAGAATTTTTTGCTTAAATATTTTTTTTTTCACAGACTCACAAAATCGTTAAGGTTGGAAGGGACCTCTGGAGATCACGCAGTCCAGCCCCCATGGCAAGGAAGGGTCACCTAGAGCAACTTACAGTGGAACTCACCAGGTGAGTTTTGAATGTCTCCAGAGAAGGAGACTCTACAACCTTCCTGGGCAGCCTGTTCCAGTGTTCTGCCACCTTTAACATTAAGTTATTCCTTATATTGAGGTCAAACTTTTTATGTTTTTGTTTGTGTCCATTGCACCCTATCTTGTCACTGGGCACCACTGAAAATGAGTCTGGCACCATCCTCTCAGCACCTGCATTAATGAGATCCCTTCTCAGTCTTCTCCTCTCCAGACTAAACAGGAACAGCTCCCACAGTCTCTTCTCGTAAGAGAAATATGCCAGACCCCTCATCATCTTCATGGCCATCTGCTGGACCCTACCCAGTAACTACTTGTCTTTCTTGTACTGAGGAGCCCAGAACTGGACACAGCACTGCAGATGTTAACTCACCAGGGCCTATAGAGCTGGAGGATCACCTCCCTCAAACTGCTGGCAGTGCTTTTCCTACTGCACCCCAGGATACCATTGGCCCTCCTGGCCGCGAGGGCACTGCTGGCTCACAGTCAACTTGTGACTCACCAAGACTCCCAGGTCCTTTCCAGCAGAGCTGCTCTTTAACAGGTCAGCCCCCAGCCTCTGCTGGTACTTGGGGTTATTCCTCCCCATGTGCAGGTCCCTACACTCGCCCTTGTTGAATCTCATTAGGTTTCCCTCTAACCAACTCTCCAGCCTATTAAGGTCCCTCTGAATGGCAGTGCAGCCTTCAGGTGTATCAGCCACTGCCCCCAGTTTTGTATCACCAGACAACTTGCTGAGGGTCCATTCTATCCTTATGTGTTTTGTTTTACTATTGCAAGGCTTCTCTTACCTAAAGTCTGCTGCCTTATTTCTATTCCTTCTTTCATTTTCTACAGATGAAAGGAAAATGCAACCCCCAAAAATCAGTCCATTAACCTTCCTAATAGTATTAACCACAAATAAAAAGTTTCTTGCAATATCTAAAATTAAAACAACTTTATTCATAGATAAAATAACCTATTAGACCAATTTCTGCAAATAACTCATGTCTATTGTGCTGGGAATATTAATCCCCAAACACAGAAACTCACTCAAGAAAAAATACAGTTCTTGTACTTTAGGATGACTGTTGAAGTTGTGATCTCATTTAGGGCTATGTTTCATTTAATCCTAGATTTGTATGTACCCTTTCATACCTATGGCTTTGCTAGTTCATAATCAATATCAAAGAAGTAGTTAAGGTTAGAGTTAGAACAGACTGAAACCAAAGGCATTCAGGGGATTCAAAGACAATTGGAGGGTAAACAGGACAGACTAGCAGAAGTTGCCAGGTAAGGGAAAGCTCTCTGACAGCATAAAGTTGTTGGAGACAGCTTCTGATTTAGTTTCCTCTCCTAGTTCCCCAGTATTGGGAAGAAAGAGAATAATAAAGCAGCTGCTAGGTGGCTCTTGGATGGCAGGACAAAGCCTGGGGTATTTGAATCTCTGGAGGGAAACACTACTGGATTGCTGGAGACATCCTTATTCACTTGTTTACTGATGAAAAGATTTGTTAAATTCTGTTATTCTTCTTTATCATGGACATTAGATGTATAGGTGTGATGATGTAGCCATATTAAATTCCTTAGTTGCCTATTTTGATTTCTGACCAAAAATTAGAGAGCCATTGGTAGAATGACAAAAAAA
>VZRZ01001590.1:1388504-1575113 GCA_013398175.1 Climacteris rufus | reverse complement strand
AAAAAAAAAAAAAGGTTTAAGGAAGCAACCAAAAGGTTGACATAGAAATTTTTATTTACCATTTGCCACCAAAAATAGAGGAATATCTCTGAATTTGTTTCTCTCCTTATTCTTCCTTGTTCTCAAATAGTGTTCACACTGCAGTAGTACCCTAGTACTGTCATCCATCAACTATCTATCCAATCCTGTGAAGTAGTGATTAAAAAAAACCCACCAGCTTCTCAGAATCTGATACAGAAAAGGTCTAAGAAAATGGACACCAAGAGGGGTTTAGATTGTGGGAAGAACACCATTCACAGTACACAGATCTTCTAAAACTTAGAGGGTCTCTTCTGCTTTTCAGAAAGAGTCATGTTCTAAACAACAAGTATTAATTCAAAATAATATGTAGGATAATGAACAAAGTCAATAAATAAAAACAATTTTTTTAAACAGTGATCATTGCTATATATTTTTTCATATCAAGTCTTGAAAGTATAAGGTTTATTGTTTTAAAAATGCAGTCCTCAGAAACACAGCTTGTGGCTGAAACATGAACATCATAGACACAATAACAAAACCACCACTGTGACCTTCTCCTCAATTAAGAGAGGCCTCACTTCTCTGAAAAACCTTAGCATAGGTTAAGAGGAACTTGGGTGTAGGTAGTTCTGCTGATCTCAAGTCTTTACTGCCTTATGTGACCAGTTACACTGGGTGAAAGCTGTGAGAAAATTTCAAGGACTCACAGAAATTTTTTAGTACAGTTTCATTATGACTATACAAAGTGACAACTTCAGTAACATGAAGTCTTTTAACTCTGACAGTTAAGATAGAGCACAGTGTAATTTTACCAATTTCTGTTGCCAGGAAGAAAGAAAAGTAAAGCAATGCTTATCATCATAACTTCTCCCAATTAATGAAACCTGTCTGGAGTCAAGTTTCACTTTGTGAGCTATAGGTCTTAAATACTCACTGCACACATTTTGCTCTCAAGGGTCCTTTTCAAAGAGTCAAAGTATGAATTTAGTCAAGCTATTCAGAGTTTTCTGATCAAGGTTTTTCATGTTGGTATTTCCTGTCTGGGGGCTGTGGTGCAAAGGAATTGATAAAGGAGTTTCATTTTAGGGCAATTTCCAAATATCAGTACTTGGGAGAAGACATGCTTCTAGTCTAGACAATTGAGGAATGTTACAAGAGCCAAAACAAAAGTATAATACCAAATTTTCCCCTTATAATCCAGGAAACATAAATCTAGGAAAATGTCATCATTTTAGCCATACCATTCTGGTCACTGTTTTATTAAACACCTTATCAGAAATGTATATATTCCCTATCGGATGGACAAAGGAGTAAAATCTAATACACCGTACAAAACAAAATCCACACTGTTGATATCGTAATCCTAAACACTGCTGTTTCCCAGCTACATTTATGCTATCAGAACACTTAAAAGGTCAATGAACATCACTGGACAACTGTACACAAAAATTCTTGAGGATGCAGACATGAATAAGCAGTACATGTCACTGTTTAAACTACCTGCTGCCTAAGAATGCCTGAGATGTCTGCAATGATTAACTCTATCCCACCATAATTTGTGGGTTGAGTGTTTCTGTTTGGGTTTTATTTGGCTTGGTTTTCAGTTTTTTGCTTTTTGTTTTTTTCTAATAAAATGCTGTTATACAGTCAGGAAATGAAGCACAAATGAAGGACTTAACTAGAGAATCTTTGGCAGTAGTCAGAACAGAGTCAATTTTTTAAACCCTTTTTAAGTGGAAACTTGACCCATAAACACGTCCAGCATATCAGCATATTTGTATTGATTGCATGGCTTATAAAATTAACTGGCTGTAGCACCTATGACATATGAGATGTACGGAAAAAATGAAAGAAAACGCAATCATGACATAATGAGAGATGCTCACATAACAAAATTCTGAAATTATGTCTCAGTATTATCTTCCCCAAAATTCAGATGTTTGGACTCAAATGTTCAGTGATCTTTGAATGGCAGACCTAATCTGATTCTGCACAAAGACAAAAGAAAATTAAAACATTACACAAAAGTGCTTATCAACTATACATTCTCCTGTGTATAATTCTTGATGTCTCATCTGAGTTAATACTTATAAGTTCTCTGTTATTCAGATTGCTGTTTTCCTACTACTTTGTATTGGCTTTTCCATATATTAATTAGATTTCAATGTTTTGAGTGCATCACACTTTCAGAATTAATTTTTACTCTAGAAGAATATGGAGGGTTGCCGCGGGTAGAAAGCGTGAGTAACTCAGAGCCTTTAGCAGTGGTCTCGTGTCCTGAAGAAAGCGGCTTCGGCTTTATCCAGTCTCTAAACAGTCGAGCCGAACATCAAAGCTCCTGCAGAGTTGAGGCTTAGTTCACACACAGCGATTTAATTTAAGCAGGGAAGTAAAGAGAGGAGACAGGGTTCTTTTCTGCTTATTGCCAGCAGGATTTTATTTCCGGAGCATGGAGTGCGGTAAAGACAGCCAAAATGGCAGTCAGGGGTGTGTTATAGTACACAGGCGAGGGAAGGGCAGTCGGGAGAGCCAATCACTGCAGAGGATTACAATTATTGACCGGGGTGCCGGCCAGTCAGTTGGCTGTCCACACACGGCACAGGAACCAATGAGCTGTCCCCCTGGGCGGGGACAGCCCCCACCGCCGTGGGCGGGGAGCCCCCACAGCCCACCACTCCCAGCTGCATTGTGCGGGGGGGGAAAGGACCGGCCCCCGCAGCTCTCGGCACAGCGGGGCCGAGCCACACGCAGAGGCACCGTAACAGAGGGTTAACTAAGAGCGCAACACACGTCATCTATTCTCAATCATGGATTTTTACCAAAATACAGCATAGCATTAGCAAAGTTACAACACCTTTTTGAGCCAGTAATATTTCATTCTTTTCATATTTAGGAACAATGATTTCATACCAATAAGAGTTTACAACTGATACTAAGCCCAAACACTGTATTCATGAGCAGAAGACAATTCAGGTCTTGGTATAATTTAGAAGGACAAGACACAGAAAGAATAAAAATTGAAAGAGTACAGGGAATTTAAGTGGCTTTCGCAGGATCCCATGGTGCCAAGCGCAATGCCATTCAAAGTGGACAACATGACAGCTCAGGGACGGTACTTCAACATTTTCACAGTGTGTATTTGGACTTATAGTTTTCTTGTCTCATTTCTAAAGGCCAGTTCCTGAAATGTGTGGAAAACTTTCTGTGGGTTGAGGTCATTCAGCACCTTGCAAGACTGACCCTGATGTTCAGAGGTGCTGAGCACACACAGCTCCTGTCGACTAAGAGTTCACCATACCTCTGAAAATCAATTCAGGTCTAATGGCCTTTTCACCTGTCAGAAATAATTGCTGTTTCACAGGAGCATACTAACTCAGTCATCATTTTGTTTTTAAAGGAGATTATTTATTTTTAGCTTCCTTGGAAACTGATCTGCTAAGGAGGAAGCTCAGGAATAAATTGTGTCCCAAAAGGAAAATATGTTTTATATGAAACACTCATTCTGCTCATTGTCAGTCATAAAAAATACATCTTTTAATAGTTTTTTCCTTTGCTGAAAAATATGTTTAACTAATCTGAACGTATTAAAAAATCTTTTTTCTAACATTAGGTACTTAGCTGGGTATTCTCTGCTGGGCTATATGTTTTACAGTCTAAGAAAATCCTTGACACCAGTAGAAGCAGCATAACATGCAATGGGGGTGTCCTTTCTTCAGCTGGATCAATGCCCTCATGTTGGAGAGCTTTTTCACTTAAAAGTATTGTGTTCAGACATACTCCTGATGCCTTCCTGGCTTTGACGTTCCAGACAAGAACACTTTAATGCAATTTTCTGTTGTTATAAGACAGGTTTGGAAATTAAAGCAAAGCTCTTACATGAGTAAAATATATACATCTGAAATGATAAGACAGCAGGGCCACATCATAAAGGGCAAGTCTGTTCAACAGAACCTAAAATGCACCTTAGGAAATGATAAGCTGCGTGCCTTGGCTGTAATAGTTAAGAGAACAGCTCTACTGGGATAACATAATGTGTACAAACTCAACAGAAAATTTTAGATTTCATGTCCTTGCAAATCTTTCCTCACAAGGTTAAATGTCAGCACAAAGAGAGGCCTTTTCCAGTGCGGCACAAAGCAGGCATTTGTCTTGTCTCTAGAGCAGATCTTCAGTACCCTTTTCTGCTAAACCTATTTTTCTAGCAAGAAATGAAATTGTACTTTGACAATTTAGCAAAACCAAAGAGTTATGAACACTTGATTTTTTTTTAAAGCTTTTTAGTCCAATATATCTTCCTATCTATTTATGTGTGTACGAGTTCTGAGAACACTCTGAGCGATTTAGACAAACTATGCAATGCAAAATCCCTGAGTGCATGGTTTCAATGCATAGAAAATATTTCCATATGGACCTGCTTAACATGTATCCCTGGGTAAATGCTATTGGTATTCAGATTCTGAATGCTAGAATGGTAAATCAATAGTGTGCATATATCATAAGACTTATTAGCCCCTAATGTCTCCTAGCTGCCCTGGGATGTATTATGGCTCAATTCTATATTCAGGGAAGTCAATGACTAAATGGTATCAAGGACCAGAGCTCCCTCTGTCATGCAGGTGTTGGAGATTGAAATTCAAAATTACTACACTTTGTACCCTAGAGGCTGGATGGCCCAGAGCAGTAGGGCTCTATACCAAGGAAAACAACTGGAGAATACTGTGATGAACACTGCAAGGGGAAAGAGAAAACAATCTCAGTTGTTAGTGAAATAGTTTTTCTCATGATTGATCTGACATTGCACATCACCAACATTCTGCATAGGCATCTTTTCTAATTTAAGAGAGTCTGGATGCTTCTGAAGAAATAATACTTTGCCCTTTTAATTTCTCAGTTTGACATAAGTAATAAAAGATCACCTAATCCCTGTAGTTCATCCTTTTCTGCAGTTACAAAATGGGAAAACTGCACTTGACAGTCTGGCCATGCATTTAATATGAATTGTACATAGGTATTTCCCCTGGCTTATTTCAATATTTTTATTTTATTTACAACTTGTTTGGTAGTTTGTTGTGGTTTGTTTGGGTCTTTAATAATTTCAGCCTACATCATATTGTAGTGTGTAACTTTCTTTCCTGCACCTTATCAATATAGTTCCCATTTTGTTTCCTTCTGGAAAGGAAAACTATGCAGTACTATGCAATCATGCTGTGTTTTCTTCTTGACCTGTGCTCTTCATCTCCGATTGCCTCGGGGCCATTACTTTAATAGAATAGTTCTTCAACTGAATTAGATTACCTGTTTCATTGCTATTCTGTCTGGATGTCATTCCCAGGGAAAATATTCATCTGCTTAGAAATTAACATTGAAAATGGCATTGACTAAGTAATTCTATTATGGAGAAAACTGCACGTCAACAGCTGTCAATTCAGTTCCTGATTTAAACTGATGAACTTATTGTTACAGTAAAAAAAATAACATGTT
This sequence comes from Climacteris rufus, assembly GCA_013398175.1. Classification (NCBI taxonomy): domain Eukaryota; kingdom Metazoa; phylum Chordata; class Aves; order Passeriformes; family Climacteridae; genus Climacteris; species Climacteris rufus. The sequence goes on along the minus strand of VZRZ01001590.1, from coordinate 1,569,611 downwards.
CATAAAGCTCCCTTCCACATGCATGCACTACATTGCCACTTTTGCAGCTATGTTTGTGTCACAGACCTTATGTATGTCTCCAGTATATATTATGAGAATTGTATAAATATATATATTTGTTCGTTATAAAATCTGTTTTCCTACTTCCTTATTTTCTTGGAAAACAAAGCTTAGATATATGAGGAACAAGCTAATAACTCTGGCAGACAGGTATGATGAAATAGGTAAACATTTGGCGTAATTATCCTATTTAGTGATTTTACTCAGCTGCAATGATTCATCTTATCAACTATCTCTTTTGGGACATGTAAGGTTTGTCAATTTGTGTGATATGATAAGCTTTTACAGTAAGCTTAAGTACTCCTTGGTGATATACCCTACCTCAGCTTTTCATGTTACTGCAGAGCTGTAATGCTGGTTCACATAAAAGTTCCTTAAATACAGAAACTCCCTATATATATATGGGAAATGTGAGACTAAAATATACTTCAAAACTTCAATAAAGTAAGAGCAGTTAAACTAAAGATGGAAAAAAAATATAACATCTCTAATAATTATTCTTTGTCCTGCGGACTTCAAATATCCTAACTCAATAAAAAGGAAGTATTTATCCCATTATCTCCATCATGGCATTTCAACAGAAGGTTAAAAACTGTTTTTCAAGTAAAATAATACTTATAACCATTTCCTTACATGTTCCCCAAAATCCAGTTGCAACTCTGTGCTAAAGAAGATTAACAGCAGGCTGACTTCTAGTGAAGATGTAGAGATCAGGCAACAACCTAGGTTTCAGGACACTGGAAACACCATGTAGAAGCAGTATTGCAGACTTTTGCTGGATTATGTGAAGTTGAGAGTGTCTCATTCTAGATCAGAATTTATTGCACTCTATTCATCAACAAAAGTGACAAATCACTGTAGTTGGGGAAGCTCTTTCCCTCCCAACAATGTATTGTTGATTAGTCATTCATCTTTACTTCAGCATTTCAATTTAATATGTTTGTAATTAATTTTATACCTTGGAAAAATAATGTTTTAGAAAATTGATTCCTAACTTAAGAGAAATGTTTTCTATTTTTACAGGTTTTGCTGATTCTCTTTTGACCAATCTGATATAAAAAGAGAAAATACCATTCCAACAGTGTCTGTTTTAAGACTGCATCAAAGCCATGCTTGCAATGCAGCTTGTGCTAATGAAAAAAGGTGTCCTGGTTTCAGCTGGGATGAAGTTAATTTTCTTCTTAGTAGCCACTACAGTGCTGTGGTTTGGATTCAGTATGAGAATAATGTTGATAACACACTGATGTTCTGGCTGTTGCTCAGTGGTGCTTACTCTAAATCAAGGACTTTATAGTTTTTCATGCTCTGCCACAAAGCAGGTGCACAAGAAGCCGGGAGGGAACATGGCCAGGAGAGCTGACCCAAACTGGCCAAAGGTAAATTCCATTCCATAGGATGTCCTGCTCTGTACATAAACTGCAGAAAGCTGGCCAGGATGGGGTGGTCACTGCTCAAGGATGGACTGTGTATTGGTCAGTGGGTGGTGAGCTATTGTGTGCATCACTTGGCTCTCGTAGGTTTATTCCTCTCTTCCTTTTTTCTTTTTCTTCATCATCATCGTCATCGTCATCACCATCATTATATTTTACTTTATTTATTTATCTATTAAAGTGTTCTTAGCACACAAATTTTACCTTTTTCTGAATCTCGCCCCCCCTTGCACTGAGGGTTGGGGACTGAGCCCTGTTGTACTGAGTTGCCGGATGAGATTAAACCACAACAAAGGGCTATGACTTGTCCTTCAATGAGAGGCATCCTCTGACACTCAAATAAAATTAATTGAGGTGGGGTTTTAATGCTAAAAGTGGCTTATAGTTTGGTGAAGATCAAACACTGTAGACTTCAGTCTACAAGAGGCAAAAAAATTCCAAAGTCCCAAAAGTAAAACCCTCAAAGAAAAATATCTGCAGATTTGGGGTAATAATGCAAATTGAAGAAAAAAAAAGGAAAAAACAAAAAAGAAGAAAGAAAGAAAACCACTAAATACCAGCTTTCAGTAAAAAAAGGCTTCAGATAATCACCTCATATTCTTGTTACCTACCAGTGGCCTTAAGGGGTGTTGGCTTGGTTTAAACTGTTTATAAGGAATGCAATCCACCCAGGAGAGGTTACATGAGAAGAGACCTTTTTTTTTTTTTTTTTTTAAGAAGACTTTTCAAGTGCATAGTGTTCATGAAGCTCATCTCAGTACACAGAGAGAGGGAGGGAGGGAGAAACATTCTCTGAGAAGCCTGGAGTCAGTTTTCCATGCTTTAAGGATATAGCACAGAGAAGGAAAGAAGCTTCTTGATGGCACTACTAATCTGTTTCAGGGCAAGAACATTACACAGCACTTCACTTTTTCAGTTTGAGTCTTAGCCCCACATATGAATGCCATTTCCTGCACTGAAAGATACAGCTGTAGTGTCACCTAATGTCTAATACAATTTTATAGCACCATATTGTCCTCCAGCAGTTAATTTTGACCTCAAAGGACACATAGGTTCAAACCCTGTTCCTGAAAGCTGCTCCTGAGTTTATTTAGACAGCTCTCAGCTATGGAGATACACAGGTCAGTACAAACTATGCACTCCTTGGAGTCTCAGATACAGCTCTGCTGAGCTCACTGTAAAAGCACTTTCTCAAATCATCCCCAATGTCTTTTCAATGGAAGTATGGACCAAGTGCCTAAATGTAACTGCATATACACACATGTCCAAGAGTTCCAGTGGGAGTGCTATAAATATCACAGGATTTGGATCTCCATGATTAAATTAGTAAGTGGAGATCTGTAGAGACCAAATCATCTGAGCTCCTCACAAACTTTCAGTCTGTACTTGGAAAGAAAACAGAAAAGTGATCTAGTGCTTAAAGACCATTTGTCATTTGCCTCAGGATTGAAATGAGCAACATATGTAAAGGTTTCATGCAAAGAACACAGCAGCACAATGCAGTCTAAAGCTCCCTTTATTCTGAAATTAAACTTTTCTATAAAAATCTACATCAATTGATACAGAACTGTTTATTCCTTTGTAAAGTGTTCCTTTAGTCATTAATGTCAGTGACTAAATTCCTGAGAAAGGAAATCAATGTAACTGGTAATTATCTGTCCCCAGGTGTTATTTACAAAGATTATACCTGTTCTTAATACTGCCTATCTAAGCACGAATTTAAGTGTCACATGTATAATTCCATCTCTATATATTTTGGTGATGCTTAAAAGTCAAAAGACTGAAAGACAAAGACTGAAATAAAATAAAGATTTCAGGTTTTCCTTTTCAAAAGTATTTAGGAACCCTTTTACTTATAGAAAGGACCCATTCAGATGTTGCTATGTAAATCTGATTATAGATTCCATCATGGTAACAGGGAACAAATTTAAGTGCACATGATTATAGCGATTTGACTTTGGACACATACCTTGATTTTTATTTTATTTTTAAACCAATGGAATTCTACACAATTGGATAGAAAATATTCATTTAATTTTTATTGAGAGGATTTCACCTTCCCACTTTTTCTCCAGCTTGAAACATCATATGGATAATCTTCTCCAAATATATTTTGTAATGTCTCTGTCACATAAATAGCAAACTAGAAAATACAGCAGTACAAAACATAAGACCTATTAGCTAACAAAGATTAGTATTTTATCTCCAAACTATGTAGTTTCAGACAAAAGTCTTCCAGTGACTCAATTTATCCTACCTTATCTTATAATGTATTCTTATTTTTCACAACACTCCAAAATTTTGACGTTTCTTAAGCCAAAGATAATTTTATGTGTTGGTATTCAGAAAGCTTTCTTAGATTATTCTAATCTTTGTGCTGATATATATAGCAAATGGGAAATCCCTGTTAAAAATAAGGGGTCACAAGATGTGCCCAGGGTTTGTAGTCTTCTTGTTTTGGAACTTTTGTATTCCCTTACTTGTACAACATTATTATTCATTATTATTCAGGTGAAATGATTCATTTCTCGTGATACAAAAGATAATCAACCTCCACTTCAAATTTAGCAATGGTGAACAGTTACAACCCTCATTGAAATTAACAGTACTTGGGAACACCCTGCCCACATAAAAGCTAATATTCTACCTGTGAAAACTCAAACTGCCAAATGAAAATTAAAACAGAGTTTGTTTGAGTCTTTTCTATCTGTACATATGCATGGTAGGCACAAATTTTTACTTCTGACAGGCATTAAAACGCTCATTAAATCAAAGGCTCCTGAAAACAGACTTTCAAGAAACATGACTAGTATGTTTTCACAAGCAATAAATCCAGAATATCTGTTAGACTCCTCCAGTGTGATGTCTTGAATACTGGACTTTTTAAAATCAGATCTTGTGATGTAAAAGATAACCATTAAAAACATCCAGATTTTTGGGGATGGGGGCCAGAATAAAACAAAACAAAACAAAACACCGAAACAAAACAAAACAAAAAGACCTGAAGTAAGAGAAAATGTACATCAAGATCTGGTGAATTGTTTCAGTGGGCTACTCTCCAAAGGCTCATTTCTGTCTTGAACTGATAGCCTCAATGCCTATAGTGTTCTCTCTAACAACTAATTTCTTTCAATCTTCATTGTTAGACCATACAGCTCCTTTCATCAAGCTCCTTTGTGGTCTCCTTTACTGGAGAAGTTATGCAACTTTATCTCCTACATTACCACTGCAGACAAGATGCACAGATCCATCTCCTGCGATGTGACTTTGTCTAAGCTCCTCCAGCACTTGGATTGCAGATACCCTTACCCCAATTACCACCAGGGTCCTACTTAACTGTCACTGTCTGAGCTCAACAGATCTCATTTCTTGCAGTTCTCATTGCCAGGTACATTTTTTAAATCTTATATCTTTCCTGTATATCTTATCTGAAGGCTCTCTAATTTAGCGGGATATTTATTGGTCCCTTATGAGATGGGATAAAAATTCTGGGAAAGGTCATACCTCAGTGTCAATATAGAAGCAATATTACTCCACTTCCTATTTTTCTTTAAAACAAACTATTTAATTTTAACAATAGCTTTAAACTATAGGAAAAAATAGTTTAAATTGTTTCACTCAATGGCTTAAGTTAACAAACTGCTTCCCAGGATAGTTCTTTCTCTTCAATTGCCATGTACTAGAAGCCTTGTAGTCCTGAAATCACACAATTGCTTTTGAATTCCCAGTAACAACTGCATTTGAAGACCTGTCTGTTAATTTGTAATGTTTTCAGTGTCTGACATATTAATTTTGATCAGGTGAGTTGGACTGAGCATTGTGTGAAAGTTTTTGAGACAAGTTCTTTCTACATTTAGTCCTATAGATCGTATTGATGAAGACAGGCTTTTCTCTTCTGATTCCTGCAATATTTTTCACTCATGTTCTGTGTTTTATTGTAGTTTCTCATGTAAGAGGGCCTTGTTAATTACAAAGAACCCTTAAAAATTCCCAGATTCTTCTCAAGAAATATATATGAACAAAATAAGAGAAAAGGCATTACAAAGTGAGGAAAGAATGGCTGTGTGTTTGATATGAATGCCAAAAACCCAAATGATGACCCTTACAGAAAACTCAGTGAAAGAAACAATTCATGAAGGGCATTCCTGTGGACTTACAGTTAACCTTCAGATTGGAGCTTACCGCCAACCTGATTTTAAATATCAAGATAATTTTAATATTTTCAAGTATTTCCCAATTATTCCATAAATGTATAATTCAAATCCAATGTCAAAACAAAGAGATTCGGCTTGAAAGCAAAGGGATGGAGTTCCTGTCTGACATTTGCATCATAAATCCAGCCAGGAATCAGAGTTCACTAGCCCACTGAAAGCTGGAGAAGTCTCACGATAAACAAGCACACTGGGAGGCACAGCATTATTGCTAAATGGATTATTTATGCTAGTTTTCAAAACAAGGAAGGGAGGTGAATAATCCTCTTCATATCTCAAGGCTGCTGATCAAATAAAAATTTCCAAGTACAATAAAAAATTTGGCTCCCAGAAAGATGTTGGAACTCCTCGAGCTTTCCTTCCCTCAATTCAAGAGAGAAAATTGTTCCACAGCTGCAAAGAATCAATTTTTGTTACTCCTGAATTAGGATTTAAGCTCCCTGTGGGACTGCTTAAGCTTTCCATCCCGTTCAGCTCTCTGTGGGAGGCACCCATGGTTCTGAGGAAAAACACTTCTGAGGCCAGGCCAAGTTTGGAGCTAGACTACACAGCCAGGTGTTGAAGCCAAGTCTGTGAACCTCCATGGCACAGTGGTCCTCCTGACTCCGAAGTGGGGTGGGGCAGGGGAAAGATTCACATCTTCCTTTTCCTGCTTTTCTTCCCACTTTGTGCTGGATTTGGCAGGATTTTGTCTCAGGTACACAGGGGAAACATGTTTTTTACTTAACTTTTAGTTATGTATAAACTTGAAAAATTAGGCCAGTCATAAACATAGTTTGCACTAGATTTAGAAGTGAAATTAGCATCACATGTACAGGCAGTGATCAAAAGCCCAGTGGAATTGGTGGACAATTTTCCACTGAGATCAATGGGCTCTGGATTACACCCATAAAACCCGATTAAAGAGGTGTTACGTGGATTAAAGCATAGGTTAAAATAGAAAATGCAGTACTTTTGTGCCAGTGGGATTCTGGATCTCTTTGGCTTCCCATAGATGTAGCAATGAAAAACACAAAGGGAACAGAAAGTCCCTTGCAAAGCTGTTGTGTACAGTCAGACTCCAAGCTCTCACAGAGTCCGTGGGCTCCAGGCCTGCAGGAATAAGAACCTAGCTTGCAAGCTCACAGAGAGTGCTTTGGTGTCAAATAAATTTCCAGTGTTTCATGAAGTGTAACATTAACAGTGTGCATTTCCCTTTTTCCTCCTCTCTTATGTCTTTTTATCTGTTGTGCATGGGAAGGGAAAGTTATATCCTGTTTAAATCATCTATATATGTCTAAGGCAGGAAGAGAGAAAGCACCATTAGACATTTTGAAAAGATGAGTCAATACCAGAGAGTTTTGCAGAATGAACTTATGACCAGACTGGTTTCTACAGTCAGGTGTCTTGTAAAAGGCACATGATGAGATGTGATAATCTAAGGTAAGAAGAATCTTACCGCTTCATATTTAAATTAATTGGCATATCAAAAACAAATGCCACACTCTTTTTATACAGATTTGCTATCATCAGCACTGCAAAGAGGCATTAGATAGTGGCTGAAATATTTATATACTTCTCTTTCTCACTGCATCTCTGCAAATGTATGATTTGGGTCAGTTAAGGAACAAAATAGATATTATGATGTCTTGGAGCCTTAAGCTCATTACCTTTATCAGAAAAGATTTTATTCATGTCAGAGCCTAGAAGAAACAGTGGTTAAGCATCCAAAAGTATCTGAATTCATAGAAATAAAAAATAGAGCATGTATTGCAGACCAAAAAGAGGAAGGTGGGCTCTCCTGCCATCTGCACAGGCAAAATATAGCCATTCAGCTGTTCCTGCCAAAGCCAATACTATTGGCATGAATCACAACCTTGCAAGAAGCAGATGATTTTCCCTTCCTCTGCAGGAGGTAGTAAATCCCACATTAGCCTGCAGGGACTCAGAATTCTCCCTTTCAAAAGTGACAGTAAGTTGCTGTTTTATATACTGTCCTAGACAGACTGCTGTTGCTGAGTCAGTTTTCATCATCTCCTTCCTGCTTTTTTTAACACCAAGCAGCTTGGAGAGCTGCTACTTCACTTAAACTGATTTACCAAAGCTTTAAATGTCGTGTCAAGAAATTTTAATAAAATAAAAAAATATCATATCTGTCAGCTAGGTAAGATTTGAGACTGTGAGTCTTTGTATTTCAATGCTTATAGAGTAGTTGCATACCACAAGACAATTCCATAGTGTGCATAAAGCACCGATCATCTCCTGTGATCTTCACAATATACTATATGGAACATTACTTAAAAGAAGACTTGACAGAAGCACAAATGATTGCAAAAAACACAGAGTCACCATGTAGCACTAAGGACTGTGTCTAAATTGATGGTTTGCATTTAAAGTATCTCATGAAGTTTGTATGTCTTTTCAGACTAGTCACAAAGCTGAAACAACAAAAACAAAAAGCTGTAAATACAAGAAAACATCACAGAGATAAGTGTAGCAGAACTCCTTTTTCTTTTCAAACTGCTTTTCTGTTCTAAGCAGTATGAAATTTGTCTAGCTTCAATATCCTTGCACATCTAAGCAATGTAAGTGTAAAGAGAAATGCTGGTCAAAACACTGTGATTCTATAGGCAGCAACTTGGATACATTAGACTGACGTGGACTATATAGTCTGCATTTCTGAATCTGGATCAAGCCTATTATCTTCAACTGTTCCAACAGCATTTACAAATACTTCCACATGGTTTTGATGAAGAAATTCATAAGTAACCCTGCAGCAGGTGTTCTTAAAAATTACTCAAGAAAGATAATTGATTTATAATGTAGAACTTAGCTTTTCTAATTTTTTCGCAGTCACTGGTCACTTGTAATCAATACTGTGTAAAACCTGCAGAGAAAACCACTATTTGCAGTATTTCTTGGCCTCTTTTCTCCTGAGTGATGTGCTCCTGACCATGTTCAGCACAGAGCATGGGAAAGCGTGGGCGTGCAATTCTCAGCCCTGAAGCCAGGAGCTACTGCCGAGCTTGGCAGGGATTGGGATCCAGCAGCAGCTGCTTCTCACGAAGGTCATGCAATCCTTCCCATGAGAGGCGAGACAACCTGCTTCTTCACTCCTGCTGGGTGTTCAGTGACGCAGAACCTGAGGGATCCCAATGCACTCAGAAAGAAAGCCCCACATCCCTGAATGGGCAGATGCCTGCCCTGGTGCTGAGGTCCCAGCTGTGGTTCAGGTACTGCCGCTCCTCCAAGCAGGCAGCACTCCTGTCACACCTGAAGCTCAAGGTCTGGTGCTGGACTCCTCTAGTGGAAATGGCTGTGTGGCTCGGCTGAACAAGTGGGTCATACTGACTTGTAAGAGGGGTTGACTAACTTGTAGGCACGGCTGACTCTCGCCTGGGGAACAAAGGTGGCCATTCCCACCAGAGCTTTAAAAACCTCACTAAAATCTTTATTCAACTCACAGTAAAAGGCAACAGAGATGTAAGAGAACAAAATAACAATGTAAGTAACTCATTAACAAGACAATCCAAAGATGAGCCTGGTTAGTTGTTAAACATTGTAAATCAGGGAAAAAAATGTCCTTATTACATACAAATAGTTTCCCCATGCATTTGCTTTTGCAAGCACCTTACAGTTACTGCACCTGTGCAGTAGCCCCTCTGTTCACAGCTTGTTCCCCAGCTTGTAAAAGCAGGCATGTGGCAACTCAAAGTATGAAAAGGGCAATCCTGAGGAAGTTATAAGCTTTACAGAGTAATGATCTCTTTATCTGCAATTCTTGTTCTCAATTTGAGCAGTGTATATGTTTAAGTTGTACTCAGTCATAAACAAGGATTTCTACTTCAAAATAAATCTGTGAGAAGGGAGAAGAGTGGCTAGTGCCATGCCTGGCACAGACAGGTCACCCAAGTAAGCGCCACTTCAGAGCTTAGTTCTGGGTAAACTTGTTCCGGGTTCTAACATGCTCTGATGCAGAATGGAGACCAATTTAATGTTTCTAAGATATCTATACTCACTGGTTTTAAATGTTTAGCACTCTGTAGATTTTCTCATTAAATTACCATCTTCCACAACAAATTTCTCTTCCTGGAGAACTGAAAAAAAAAAAATAGCAGATGTATCTGCTCAAGCAGATTGAAATTCCTGTTCTGAAAGTGTGTAATTCTTTTTTTATTATTATTATTTAAACAACTTTAATGCATTCTCTAAGAAGAACATACTTAAGCTGTTTCTTTAAAAAAAAAAGTTAAAGCTTTGATGTGATGGATGCATTGAACATGTCAGGAAGAGTGTTATCAAAAGGAGAAGTTTAAAGCCATTCCCTGGGGTATATATGTTTTGATGTCCTACTGTCCTTGTCACACATGAAAGTATTTGGTCTATCTAGAAATTCATTTGACCCAGAAAAACAAATTGTACAGAGTTAACACAGGAAAAAAAAACCACACACAGAACAAGGGCTGGGACTATGATATGCTCACTATTACACTGCACTGTTTGAAGTAGATTAAGAAGAAACAGTAACAAGTAATTAAAATGTGTCCCATTGGGCCTGTACTACTGTCCAAACACTTCTGTAATTTAAAAAAAAAATCAACAAAAAAAAACACCACAAAGGACTCTGACTCCCAGATGTCTTGAAGGGTTTCTTCAGGTATCCACCTGAGGTTTCATTCATATGGCACAACCTTCCCAGGTTACAATATACCTGGAATACTTTTTTCAGTGGAGTATAGAAGTGGTCTAAGGGAAGGATCAGCCTATACTTTTGTATGAAAATATAGCCATTAACATATGATTCAGATAATAGAAAATAAAGGTTGCACCAAATGCAATGATACCAGCCTCCCTAAGATTATATGATACTATTTATTAATTCTCTGATATTAAATAAAATCTATTATTTGCACTTTAAATAAAATCAAATTTTAAATTACTCTTAAGCCTTTGGCAAAGGTGTTTGCTCCAAAGACATCTTGTAAAATCAAAGATGAGAAATTCTTTCCTCAGCTTCAGAGTATTTGTTGAAAACAAAGCTCAAAAAACAAACTTGAGTGCATCTTCCAGGACAGCTTCTGTGTCCAAACAGAGAGTAATTAGAAGACATTTCCACCACATGTTTTTGGAAACCCTCATTCAGTTCTCTTTATAGTTAGCAGACTTCCACAGACTTCAATATAAGTTGGGTCACAATTTTAGTTGGAAATGACACCTACCGACTGCCATAAACTTGTTCAGGAATGAGAGACCATGAGTGTTACAGCAAAGTGTAGCAAAACTCAGTAACTTAAAGACAAAACTGGCAGCAACTAGATTCATAGCAGGGAGCTGGCAATAAACTTTTCAAAAGATAGTTTGGCTTTGCAAGAGTGAACAGCATTTCTGGCAAACCAGCAATTAGCCAGGGATAAAAAGTATTACCAGTTCAGTGATTTCAGAATCATTTTCTTAAAATAGCAGAGCAGCAAAAGGAGAGCCAAATTGTCTCTTGGGCTTCAACAAACTCTCCAGTTTTGTCTTTTGGCAGAATGATGGTACAGGCGAAGACTTAAAACTGAGGTAAATCATGGAGGTGCCCCTAGATCTGATACATCACATGTCTGAGGAATTATGAATTACAGCCCTTTGGAAAGGTTCACTGTAATGAAAAAAATTACCTTGAACGCTAGTGATGACAATCCACCCAGGAGTGACTACTCTGGTCCAACAGCGAGAGTCAGTCAGTTGTAACTTTATCACCCTGAAATTCATGGCTCACTGCTGGGAAGTAAAGCGCTAATACCCAGAATGCTCTCGAGGTTGCGACAGTGCTTTTATGTGTGCATGATCCCTGCTGGGATGAGTTGTATAACTCTCCCAAAGGACACAGTCCTAGCTACTGCAGATAACCTGTTTCTGCTGGCTCCTCTAGGATGAGAGTTTCCCCAGGCATGATGTGGTAGTGCAGACAAGAATAAAAGGCTAGACAGAGGGACCTCCTCCGGGATAACAGCCATTTATTGTCAGTCCAGTGTTGCGCTGTGAGGGTCCAGAGTTATCCAGATGGCTGAGTAACCCAGAAGAAAGAGCCTGGAAGAAGTCCTGCAGGGCTCTTTTAAAGGGAGACGGGATCAGGAAACACCCAATGGGGAACAGCACAGTTCAAAGTGACCAGTGGAGAAGAGCTTTCCAGGGCATAGTCGTATATGGCATCCGAGCTATGGGTATAGGTAACACAAGGGCAATATGGGATTTTACCACAGCTCAGGCAGAGAGTTCAGATATTGGAAGAAGAAGGCTGAGGGCTTTGCCTAGGCTTTCTTCCCACCAAAACCTGAAGCTCAAAAGCAGTAACTTCTGCCAAGCGCACTGCTACAGGGAAGAATTTGAAAGGGAAAGATCTGCAAATTTTAAAGTAATTCCAAATCCATCCCCTGGCTCTGGGTTCCCTTGCACATTCTCACATGTTAAAACACAATTTCAGAGAAGTGGAACCTGGTTGTTTCAAACAGGTCTTGCTTTTGCGGTGAACAGCATTATGGCAGCAGGACGCAGTGATCCGAATAACGAGACAGCACATGTCTTGGTTTGCAAAGGTCGAGAACCAGCAGCAGCCTGTTTATTGTATTGTCCTTTTTTATAATAGGAACCCAGGTATACGATTGGCTGGGTCCTACCCCACCCCATTCCAGAACACATAGCAGAACAACAACAACAGGTGCTTATCTTATTATTTTCATACTTTCCATGTGGGAGAAGGATTTTTCCCACAAGCAGCCCCAGGCAGAAAGCCTTGGGCTACTACACAGCATGAATGAAAGCACATAGAAAATTCCACAAGACCATCACAGATGTGTCCTAGTTTGTACAAAATAAACACTGACACTTTAGGCAGACTCTTTTCCACACTGTAAATGTTTTAGTATTGTGTAAAGAAGTCCTACAATGCAGACAGATTTATTAGTATACTTATAAAACCAACATTCACATGAAAATATTTATTTTAAATATAACAAATCTTGCCTTACTGAAGTAATTCATTCTTCTTATTATTTTTCATTTATGTACAGATCACAGCTTAGCCACATACTTGAACACAAGCTGCATGGCTAAATGTTGAAAATTGTGGTAATATAAGAGTATATTGCTGAGTTGTCTAATGATAAAATGTTCTGACAAGGTATAAAATGCAAATCACGTGTTATTACCTTAAATTTTTCTGGTTCATTTACCTTGCTATGAGCAGTCATTGCAGCTAATTATTGCAACAGATTTTTATTATTCATAATTACTTTTTCACATTGTAATGATCATAAATTTTGAAAATTCTGGTCATCATCTGTCACCATTCATGCTTGTCAGATCTTTTTTGTTGCACAAAACATTTTGCATACTCATTATCATTAATACATTTGTAGGCTGTTATTATTAAAAACTAGTAAGGCTCATTTAGAGAAACTGCAATACTCTTTCTTAAATACATCTTTGTAGTCCTAATGACAGACTGATGCTGAACCTAACTTAGAAAATGAAATGAAATGCCACTAATTAAATGTACAGTTTATTCCTTGCACCCACTTTGCCAGGTTCATTAATGCACCTACAGTTCCATAGAAATGATTTCCCTGTTATTATCATGCAGGCAGCAAGATATTTTAAAGACCAATTTGTAAAATGAAAACGTTGGAAACATGAAGCATTCCTTCCCAGCAAAACTGGAGAAGAGAGAAACAGCAAAAGAGAAAAAGAAAACTGCCTACACAGCTGTAAACAACAAAATGTTCACAGAACCGAGAAACACTGAATAACTTTAGCTCATCAATCTGGTCCCATTTTATGAGATAGCTGTAGATGCCAGATAGCTGTTTCATCAGACAGAATAAACACAGAGGTTTTATTGTTGAGACTACCACTATTCTGCAGTTTCACTTGATTTTCTACTTCTGAATAGACCAAAATACAAATTGAATACTTCCCTCAGAAGGAGTTACTCTTTCCAAAACAGCATATATTACCAAATAATTTCATAAACCATAAAAAAAAATCTTAGGTGACCTGAAATGACAGATGAAGCAAGTGCACAGAAATAAAAGAAATAAATCCAACTAATGAGAGAGACATCTTGATTCATAGTGTCATTCAGTGTTATCAGAACTTCTGAGTTTATTCACTGCTAACAATGACACAGTAATAATGGTACCTTAATAACATATACCATGGTTGATAGAAAAAAGGAAAAAAAATACACTGCATATCAAAAACTAGGTGGGTCCTTTGTTAATATTTCTCAGGTCTCTGAGAAAGATACTGTGGACTAAATATGGTTACTGTTCACAGAGAAGATTAAATGAAGCAAAAAGAAAGCAATTACAAATTTCACTTTTTCATTGAGCCTCTGCATAACGTATGATGCCAACACAGTCAGGGTAAATCTTTCTAAACTATTGGTACAGAACACAGTTTAGCAACATTAAAACAACATAACTGCACATATGTTGATAAATCTATTGTACCTCTGACACAAAATGCAGAAGATAAGGAGGTTACCAGTCATGGTTGACTAAATAAAGCCTTCAACAGAACTTGACATTCGATGATCCAACTTGAAAGGTTATGGAACACATTCCAGGCTGATTAAATGGGTCAGAGCTTTTCCTATGGACCATAGCCAGCAGGTTAAAGTCAATTGTGTCCCCTCCAATTGGCAAGCGATTAATGGAGATGTCTCCCCTGGGCACTAAATTGGGACCTTTACTCTTTCTACTAATGATTAGAGACCTGGTATTACATGATGCAGTAATAAAGAGTAAGCACATGATGCTTCCCTCACACAGTTTTTTCTAAATCGCTTCATTACAAGCCTCAGACTTCAAGAAAAAGTTAATATAAAAGAAATAATTGTGCATGATTTTAAGAGTTACCAATAAGAACTGTACACTCTGTTCTTAGCTGAGCAATACAAACACAGAATGAATCCACCCATTACATTAATTTACTTGCTTTACACAATGCAGTTGAGATCATTATCTGTACTTTTTACTCATATTCCTAGAAGAAATATATTGGAATATTTATGAAAAATCAGTTAGGGATAGGTGAAAATACTTCTTTTAAAAAGCTTGGGAAAAATCAAGCTAAATCTCTATCAATAAATAACTTAAGACATCTTTAAGAAGAAACTCCATTACTTAATGAGACTGTGGTACATGCATTCAGGACCATTTTTTCAAAGTTCACCACCCATGGTTTGGGCACACTTCAGAAGATAAAGTGATAGAAAATTGAAAACTTTCCATTACAGTTAAGAAAAGAGAGTTCAAAACAACCAGATTATAAGTTTCAAATGGAAATTATCAGCAGTGTTTTTGGAGAAAGTCAAATATTATTTAAAAGGCAGAAGAACCTTATTCACACAATTATCTGAAGTCAGTTTGCTCATCTGGTTCTTCACTAATTTTGTTCATAGCTAACTGTATTTTCATTTCTCATAATGCAAGTAAAATATGTATTTATTTCCTTATGTTTCCTTCAAACTTCTGTATAACTTTTAAAGTTATAAAGGTGGGGGGGTGGGGCAGAGGGGTTGGTGTCTTTTTTTGTTGCTAGCAATAGAATTTGAATGCTGTGTTTTAGATAAAGCAAGATATATTGAAAAAGCTTCAGAAAAAATTAGTCTGAGGTTTGATGTGTGTTCAAAGGACATCAGATTTAACTATGTTCATCAGTGTGGGGAGATGTGGGAAGGTGAGCTCATGGCTGACCCTGAGCTAATGTCCCCACTTTTTTGAGATCAAAATGAAATCACCACATATAAAATTTGTGGGAAACCTCATCAGAAGAACGAAAATGGGAAAAGATACAAGTAAAAACTGATTGCTGTCTTTCAAACTGAGATGTGACACTAAAGGGAATCACTTAGATAAGTGAAAAAAAAAAGCAAACAGTAAGATTTTGAAATATTGATGGATAGGTCTACATAGAGTTGTGAGCAGTGAATGATTATCAAAAGATTGTTTTTCTAATAAGGAATGTATGGGCTAGCCTCTCAGATTTATCTTAATTGATATCTTTATCAATGAACAATAAAGAGAAACATCACATCACTGGCAATAACATCTGGAAAAATATAATGAGTGAGAAAATTCAAATACTGAAGAGACATGGTCACTGTTGCAATTACCAGTCTTACAAGTTCACTGAAAATGTCATATCACATTTGAAAGCTTTTTCTAAATGTTGTGTCTAGTTACACAAGAAATAACTTGGAAAAGCCCTGCAGTCAGGAGGTTAGATTAGGTGCTGACAGTTGTCCTTTGCAGAATCACAATCTGTGAATCTCTAAATCTAATCTATTTATTTCTTCCCATTTGTAGAGCTGCACTTGACAACAAATGAAAAGTTTTGGCCTTATGTTATGTTGTTACTATGTGAAATTTTGAGAGGATAAGAAACTTGTCATCAGTATGTTAAATCTCATAATTTTAATACAGCTATCTGATAAAATATAACAAGAAGGTAAAACTGCATTACATTAAAATTTGTAATAATTAATTTAGTATCATTCATTTCCTCATCTTAAAATCTAGAAATGTTAGTTGGAAGTAACCTGTGACTGCTCTCTTGGCCACAACAAAGCAACTTAAATGTCTCAAAGTGCAGTCTGCAGCTGTTGCCCTTTATCGTGTGGTGCTACCGAGAAGACTGTGACTGTGTCAGCTTTGTGTCTGCTTTTTAAGCAGCTGTAAGCTCTCAGATCACCCTTTAGCCTCCTCAATATCTAGCCTTATCACTACTTAGATACTTGTCAAACTCTAAAAACAATGCTGTCAAATACTGCAATTCATGCACCAATGAAAAGGAACACTTTTATTCTTTTTCTTGGGATGAAAGAAAATAATTAGCTTACAACTTTGCTGTTCTAGGGTGCATCTTCAAGACACCATACCTCTCAAGTCTTTTCAGAAGTAAAAAAGCAGCTGTCCAAAGTTGCCATGGTAAACTTTTCTGGTTCCTTGGAAGCATGAGGCTGCTCTGAGAAAAGTAGATTTGTTGTTCTCTGCTTCCTGGTCTAAATACCCAGTAATCTGAGGATCTAATTATGCTGTTATATGCCCATTAGTTGCAAAAGAACAATACAAATGTTATATATATGTAACATGCATTGAAGATAGGAAATATTTAATAGCCTTTGATGTTCTTTCAGACTCTCAGCAACCCTCTTAAAGTTATCTTGACTAGCTTTCATGACACATCTCATGTCAAAATGGCACAAGAGGGAAGATGTGTGGCACAAAATGCCTGCAATAGAATTAAACCTAAGCCCTATCCCTTTTATTATCAGAGTACTGAACTGATAATGTAAAGGTACATATAGAATATTCTTCAGACCAGGATTATCACTTCATTGGGTGTTGGATATTAACCATCAGATGTCTTAGAAGATTTCTTGAAGACTAGAAATCAAGGAATTGCCAGATGACTATTTTAATCAATGGCAGGAAAGGGAAAAAAACCCCACAACCTAGGGAGTTGTTCGTCTCTTTCGTCACTATTGTTGACAGGTATATTATGTGGAACTAAGATAACTTCTTTGAGTGGAAATTACTTTATATTTAATACACATATTCAACCATGATGTATTGCATAGCATTTTTTTAGTATCTAGTCATAATGTCTACCTTGAAGGTAGATCTATATTATTGTTACTCCAGATCATTCCATGCCTGAACACGGCATGGAAAAACATACAATCTAAGATAAAGACCCAAAGATTTAAAGTATCATTCTCCTATATCTTAAACCTCTCGGGTAATGAATTAAAAAATAGCGAACTCTGTGAGGCACAAATGAAGACATGAGCAAAACATGTCTTAGTTCTCTGAACTAAGTCTGCAACATGAAAATTAAATGAAGCTAAATGATTACTTAAACCAAACATAGTAAGTGTTTTTCCCTATAAGTTCAAGTGGAATAAGTTATTAGAATTTCCAATTTAAAAATATTGTTGTTTCTCATGTACTGTTGGATTAAGCAGTGGAAAGTTATGCAGACCTTCCTTAAAATATCCAAGACAGCTTTGAAAGATGATCATTATTAGTCTTTAAGATCCTGTATTGTTTGTCTAATAATGTAAGCATATCAGTTTTGCCAATACT
Organism: Climacteris rufus; assembly: GCA_013398175.1. NCBI lineage: Eukaryota > Metazoa > Chordata > Aves > Passeriformes > Climacteridae > Climacteris > Climacteris rufus. The sequence continues at coordinate 1,551,794 of VZRZ01001590.1, read as the reverse complement.
GCAAGTTATGCACTGTATAAATAAATGACAGTTTTAGTCCTGCCATCAGTTTGCACCCACAATGACCACGATTCACAAGAGAATTCATTGAAAATGCAATGAAAATATATAGATTGGCAAGAAGTGTGGAAGGTTCTGTGAGCAAAAGAGACCTCATGATTAAGAAACCAGGGCTGAAAGGAGGATATCCTTAAAAGCACACAGAAAAATAAGGGCTTGATGAGGACTGTGCTCACACTTTCCTGGGAAATCACCATCAGAAGTTACTGTACAATAATGCACACACAGCACAGTGAGACAACAAGAGGAATTAGATGGTCTGCTTGCCCTTGAAGAGCTACAGGTTCATTAGGATCATAGACACATGGTGGGATGGCTCACACAGCTGGAGCGTGACAAGGATAAACAGGCCAGAACGGCCAGGATGGGCAGTTGCCTTCATAGGGATGGGTGATGATCCAGTTGAGAATTTACAGCTTGGGGTTGGACAATGGACCAGGAATACTGATGCTGTGATGAGTGCTACTGTAAGTAAATCAGCTGACTTAATGCAAGATAATAGTTCTCCTGACAAATCTTGCCCCATGTGTATCTTTAGCCCATGTAACTGCTTTAAATCTCCAACATACTTTCATAATACTATTAGACATTAACACCTTGGCAATCATGGAATAGTTCCTTTTCTCAAAAAATCTTATTTTTGTCTTGATAATGAATGAACCAATTCTTGAAATCTTTCTTTTTGTTTGAGGAACAAATTCTCATTTTCTGAAAATGTACCAAGGAATCTGAAATAGTCAGGGGAAAACAACAATTTTTGTTGATTGTTGGAGCAGAAAATGAGTAAGACAATCAGCAAAGCCACCACAAAAATGAACAGTGAAATAAGGTGTAAGGATTTGCATGCTGAAGGTGATTAATTGGAAGTCTATTAAAAATGTGCACTGGGGAAGGAAAGTGAGAATTTATTTCTTGGTTTAGATTAAAAAGCATGGGAAGACATAATAAATGATGTTTACCCTGAAAGTTAAGCTTATGACCAAATCTGGAGTTTAAGTCCACTTGAACCCACTGAAATTTGTCTTCCCCCTCTATAGCAAATAATGTGAGACGCTGAGGGTATGGTTGAGCCTATGTGCAGTGAGAGCATAATTAAATTAACTAATCTTGGATACTCTAGTTTATCTAACCTCTTGGTGAGGTATTTGAAGAATGTATTATTCTTGACTTGTTTTGTTTGACAATGGCACAATGTATCTTCCAGTTTACCTACAATTCTTTGCCATTCAACAAGCCTTTGAATGTCACCATAAGCACTAAACACAAACAAAGCAGTGAATGATCATAATTAAGTTCAATTTGGAGCAGTTGTTCTCAACCTGTTCTCAACCAAATTTGCTGCTTCTGCTTAAGATGTGAAGTACTTGTGTGCATAATTGTGGTGGTGCATTCTCCCCTCCCCCCAGGCCACACTATGATCTGAGAACAATTCTAACAATTATTCCAACAGATGATACCTTTTTCTCAGTGTTAACCCTTACCTGCTTAAAAAAGATAAGGAAAAAAAATTAAAAATAATAAAACCTGCAAAGAGTTCTAAATGTTAGATGAAAATGAGCAGTGTTACATCCAACCATTGACTTCTTTGTCTATTCCTAACTTCTCCCTAGATGTGGCAGCAATAACTTTACAGCATTTTTGCTTTTCCCCTGATTTCCCTTTTTTAGAGCAAACTGGAGATATAATTTCATTGGTGTCTAACTCAGACAGCCATAGTTCAAGATTTTAGCTTTCTTCCTGAAAGATGTTGCCCATATAGATAAAGAGGTTTCACATGTGGCTTTTTTTTTCCTTCCTGCACAGTATACACAGAGACTAAATACTTTAATTGAATCATTTTATGCAGGCAACACAACTTTACTTGAAAACAGCCTAAAGCAAAATCTGGAGCCTTTTTATGTTTTCAAGGAAGATGAGATGTTACAAATACTCTGGAGAAACAACCAAGGAAGAAATTGTGACTAAGTGCTTAGCCAAGCTAAATGAATAAACACAACTGCAAAGGTGAGCAGAACGTCTGGGGGTTAAGACAGCACTGCACCCTGAAGGCTGAAGAGACCATTCATTTATTACAGTAAATAGTTTTTGATAGCTGAGGTTGTGGACTCCATTCTCTAACCTGCTGAGCAGGAGACTTTGTTGACTGCCACTTTATTAGCAGCCGTGATGCCAACTGATCCCCTACCACATCATTAAATCATCATTAGATGACCAGGGTAGCAGTTCAAACAAGCCAAGGTGCTCCCAAACGTTGTAAAGAAATGAAACACGAAAAGACACCTGCTTTCTTCAGCAGAATGTTTCATGTAAGAACCTTAGGTATCTGTATCCTGATTTTTACTTGATTCACAAAGATACTGAGAATTTTTCTTATTACTGTCCCACATTCTGCCAGCTTCCATCAGGCACTGACATGGCACAGCTCTATCTGTCTTGTCTGATGGCACAAAACTCCAAGTGACAAAATATAACTGGACACTGGGTTGACATTGCCAGTGGGTCTGACAATGTTACAAATACAGTGACAATCCATTTAAAGCACTGAAAGGTCAACACAAAAATTTTAGGTGAACTTTGAGGTCAGATGCTCATCCAAAGCTACATGAAAGTTACACAAATGTGATTTTGGTTTTGGGCTCCTTCTCTGGATCACAGGTCAACAACACTTCGTTTAGATTAATCTCCAAAATAGTCAAATTCTTACCCTTAAGCCATACAAATCACTTCTAAATTATTTCTGTGAAATAAAAACAGATTTTTACCTTCAACTATTTTATCTTTTTCTAAGCCATTTTTTTCTTCCCTGAACCACGGTTTGCTGCTCCTCAGCTTTTTGACCTCAACACTGTAGGCCAGCTACTGTAGTCAAATCTTTGGGGTCTGCCCAGCTCAGGGATGCAATGCTCAGACACTACTGCAGCCATCAACTTCTCACTAATTCAGAGACAATTGAAAATCGCAAAATTTTGACAAGTCAGAAATTGCTAATCATTGCTCAGTTTCTGATTTAGATTTCTATCGTCTTGACCATTTTAACTTTCATCCCCGCTGTCTCTCTACTGCCCCAACCAACATTACCTCCTTGTAATGCAGAAGAGCAGGAACCCAATTCAGGATCCAAAATGAGTGGCATATTGTGCAAACACAGAACACAGAACAGCCTAGCAATGAATCTAAATAACTGTGTGCTTGTAAAGGGTAGCCAGACAACTAACCCACAGAGAACACACAAAATATAATTCTGGTTCTGCCTACAGGAAAATGTCAGCTGCTCTAATTGTGGCACATCCCAGCAAATATTGAAGGTGAGATGATAAATACAGATCAGCTTGACATCAGCTGTCAGAAGGAAAACAAATGAACTCACAGTGATGGAAAACCTGGATAATACCAATAGCACAGACAAACTGAAAGGAAATAACAGAGTCAATCTTGCCTAGCTGCTTTAATTGATGATTAGACAGAAATACAATGCTTAAAGAAGGACATATAAGGCACTCAGAAACAACCACAGCATAGAAACCTGTCTCTGAAAACAGTAAATATACAGTGATATCTCTCCAGCATATGCTCACAACATCCTACATACAGTTAAATTATATGTCATGTATTTAAAATACATAGGGTCTGTGTTTCCAGCCCTTGCTGACATTAACAAAGCACCGGTTCTTCAGGCTGGTTCAGTAGCAATACTGGTTCTTCTGATGTTACCCACTCCTGTCTGTGCACCATATTAGCCTTTCAGTCTTTACAGCAAAACCACTTCTAAACCTCCAATGAGAGCAAATCTGGGCAATTGCTCTGGCTTAAAGTATACTTGGGAGGAAAGACAGAGAGGGAGGGAGAGAAAAGTGTTTCAGAGCCAAATCAGTTCACTGCAAGCTGACTGTGGGTGCACAGACATTTGTGCCAGCACAGCTAAGAGATCCATTCATCACGGCATGATGAACAAGCAATTGAGAATGTTTCTACCTCTTGTGATTGTTGACAAAACCTTGACAATAGAGGGAAAGAGGCTCAAGTTTGTTATTTTTGAAATCTTTCCCTTACAGATGAGGAGATGCCAGCTAACTCACAGGACAGGGGCTGTTGAAGGAACTGAAAGTGCCAGTGAAGGAGGCAGTTTCAAAAGCCAAGGGAATTCTTAAAACAAAAGCTGCTGAAATAATTCCTTGCTGAAAATTGCAATGAGCACTTGTAACTGTGGACCCTTCTCATAGCAGCTGGTCTGGAACCACTCTTCTTACTTTTTATTAGACTTTTCAGGCCATCTTTACCCTGTCTTTCCCTCACAATTGCTGAATACTGCCTCAGTCATAAAACAGACACAAAGCAGGTATACTGCAGCACTCAAGCTGTGCCTGTTTTCAGTCTGTAGTTTTCAATTTTTCATACAATAAGTGAGTACCCTTTCCTACTGAGATACTTTCAGTTATAAATGCCTCCATTGTAGATGGTGCTCTGGAGAGAACTGGCTCAGATAATGCAATGCTGAAAGGCAGGGGAACATTTTTCCTAATTGGACTCTTGAGTTTGGAAAATCTTTCTTTACTGGCTGGAGGAAATACTTCAGACTCAATGTCAGGACAAGAGATGATATATAAGAACGGGAGACAGAAGGAATCTAAGGTAGAGCCTAATTTATGACTCTTGAATAAATCCTTTTTGATTGGTTGCATTCAGTCTGTTTCTGTGCTCAGCTGAAACTCCCTTAAACAGCAATCCTGTCTCTTTCATTTGCAAAGAATTTAGAAATATGCCACTCTCTCTCTCTCTCTCTTATCTTTGGTGTTCAAATGACTGTAAGCATTTTTTTTTAGTGTGAGAGTACTGGTCCATATTAATTCCTAGTTTAATACTGTGGCTCTGAGCCCAAGATCATTTGGACCCATTATATGAAACATAATAAAAGGAGCACTGTAGAAAGAAAAGAGATTTAAAGAGCATATTGAAGACTTGAAGCAGCAGCAATGGATAAAAATAGTTAGGTGAAAAACAGAAAGGAATAAAAAAGGTCTTGAGACAATGTGTAGAAAACTGAAGGGAAATAACCCCCCTGTTAGAAGAGTGAACAACCATTCTAGCTTTCACTTGAAACCCTTAGCAAGAACTTGAGAAAAATAAACTGACAAGGCTCAAGAAAAGATGAATTTGCACAAGAAAGTAGAACTAACATCAGGCATGAAGTATTTGCACCTTCTAATTACTTTTTGTCCTAACATAAGGAAGGTCTGTACCACTATCAAATTTAACTGGATGTTTTTTAACTAAGTCTAAAAAGATTACCCCAGAAGTTCCTTTTTCTGTGGCCACCAGTCAGCAAAACCCAAAAGTCAGTTGTCACCTGCCTCAAAATTCCCTAAACATCTAAATGGCATACCCAGATCTGCAAATATTCCTGATTTTTTAGCATTCTGAACAAAGGAAGATGAAGTAGTCTGGACAAGTTAACTTGGAAGAGAGAGAATGGCAAGAGTAAGTATATTGACAGAGATTAACTAGTGAATGATTTAGTACAGATAATAAGACAGAATACTTACTCTGTGTTTCTTGAATTAAAAGAACAAGAGATCATTTAAGTGAGAATATTACGTGGGTATCAATCAAATCCAAAATTCATGTCATTCAGTTATAGAATACTTCATAAATTACATCACTCCTGTTGTCACATGTGGGAAGTTTTTTGTTTCCTCTTCATATTAGAGAATTTCTGTTCAAGCCAGTTTGGAGTAGTTCTTCCAGTGATATTGTTTAATGTTTAAACACAAGGTATATATTAAACACAAGGTATATATTGAATTACTTCTATTTGCTAAGTTTATATTAATCATATTCATTTTTTATTTTAACCTTGGTGAAACCACCAAAATCAGCATCTTTATTTTCCAGCAAATTATTCATACACAATTTTTGTATTTGCTGCAAGAATATAGCCATTAAAAACTATTAGTATTACTATGTCACACAATATTAGCATTATTCAGGTTCCATAGCTGACACAACAGTTAACAATGCACTTGGCTTTATTATTATTTTATCCTGACCAAAGACTAGCAAAAGATGCTAACTGAACAGAATTATTTAAAAACTTTCTGTCAAAACTTTAATGCTAGTTAATGGAATTTGTGTAAAATGTTCATCAGTTTCAAGCCTGAACTAAGTGAAGCCAAAAGGAGGCTGAACATATGGTAGAATTTTGACTGTGCAGTGGCTCATAAATAATGAGCTGGATTGCCTCATTAAAGAAATCTAAGAGCAGCCAGATTCAAGGTTCTCTATCTGGAAACTAAGAATGCAAGATATACATCAAGAATGGTTTAAATTATAGAATCACAGTAAAGTTTGGGTTGGAAGGCACCTAAAAAAGAATACAGTTCCAACCCCCTGCTATGGGCAGGAATACCTTCTGCTAGAACAGCTTGCTTAGAGCTACATTCAAACTGGCCTTGAACCCTCCAGGGATGGGTCATCCACAACTGCTCTGGGCAACCTCTTCCAGCACTTCATCACCCTCACAGTAAAGAATTTCTTCCTAATATCTGATGTAAACCTACCCTCTTTCAGTTTAAAGCTATTCCCCCTTGTCCTGTCTCTACATGCATTTGTATGTTCCTCTCCAGCTTTTCCCACCTGGTCGCTGACAAAGATGTTAAACAGCACCAGTCCCAGCACTGACTCCTGAGGAACAGCACTTGTTACTGGTCCCCACTTGGACATTGAGCTGACAACCACAGCTCCTTGAGTACAACCATCCAGCCAATTCCATATCCAATGAGTGGTCCATCCATCAAATCCCTGTCTCTCCAGTTTAGAGAAAAGGATGTCATGCAGGACAGTGTCAAACGCTCGGAAAGCAGTGACATATGGGTCACCATAAATAATTGCATCAGCACAACTGTCACAGCAATCTGCAGCAAGGAAAGCTCACATAACATTTATGAGCGTAACCTGAAGAACATCAAGTAAAACCAGAGAAAGTTTTATCCCCGATACAATTTAGTAGACCAGAATACCTCTATGCTTAGTTTTGTGGTCCACTTTTGAAGAAGGATGTGGAAAACGCCAGTGAGAGGCCAATGAGGAGCAGAGGCCATGATAATGAACAGAAAACAAGCACTTCACAATAGGGATTATGAAGTCATTGTAACAAGATAGGAGGCAAAATGGCATTCTAGACTCATTCCTGAAAATATAGGAGGAAAATTTTGAATATTTAGTATGCACAGTGTTAGCTAAATTAGGTTGGTACTAAATTGACAAAAGGAACTGAAGCTTTCTGAGAATTAAATTTCCCTAATTCTTTTGTCACAGACAGACATCAGATATTTCACAGGGATCAATATTTCACAAAGATTTAAGGCTATCAAAATTTGTACATTTTGGATTCTTAGCAATGGGAAGTCAGCAATGCACTTATATGATCACTCTCTAATGGACAGAAAGATGGACTCAGGAGCTAAGGTGTTGAGACAACCCATATTTTTAATGTGTGATCCATCTACCTAGAAAGACACTGGAAAAAAAATATTTCCAAATAGGAGCTAACTCAAAAGCACAGAAGAAAGCAATCATTGCACAGTGCCTGGTTTGTGAATTCTGTGGTGCTAGGGGTGAAACAGTAATCTTACTGACAAGAGGTCTAGAAAATTAAAACACGCGTTAATCCAATTTTTCTGTGAAAAAATCTGTGATTGTCTAGGAGAGCAAAATAAAGATAAAATTTAGTATAAAGTGTGGTGATAATGTCTCTCATTACCTTTTCAGCTTCCTGCAAGAACCGTGACAGTATCTAGAAAATCATCGTTCATATAAGTGAACATTTGCAGTAAATAGACAAGTATCTAGATCTGACAGGTGACGCAGGGAAACATAGTGCCAAACAGAGCACAAAAAAAAATTTAGCTAAATACAGGCTGGAGAACAAAGAACTGGAAATTATAGCATAGGTGAAATTGCATGGCAGTTCTTCCATAATTTCATATAATCATAGACCAATAAATGCAATACAAAAGGACCATTTTCAAGGGTGTTCTGCCGGCTATTTGTTTTACTTGTACAATAGTACAACAACTAAGGCAAGTAACCTTCCCCCTTCCCTCAGTATTGACCTAGAGCTGTCACTTGTCAGTACTTGTAATGAATAAGACATTTTTAATGTAAACCCACCTAGCAGTGTTCAGAAAATTGGTAAAAATATATGACTCTTTGCAGTAGACTTGTCACACAGAAATGCTACTCTTAGAAACTCAAACTGAAGGCATGGCTTGCAGCCCCCGGCTGGATTAAGCACCAGAGCATCTTCAATATCAATGAGAACAGAGTGGAACTGTTGCCTTGGGTTTTAACCCTTGTATTTTTCTAATCCTGCATTGTCTGGCATGTATGCCTTATATCTCGTTGGTTGCTGTTTTCTATAGACATAACCCTAGCATTCTGTACTTNCTAGGGGGAAATTGTAAAGTTTTAATTGGTAAATCTATGCTGATATGCAAATGGACCAAACCTATAAAAGTGTGGAGAACTCGTGACTCATCGTCCATTTTGGGTGATGCCTCAAGGAGGGGGCTTTATCTGCCCTAAATATACCTTTGAAGCCCTTCAAATAAATACCCATCTTTTATTCCCTTACTCCTGCCTGGCCTCAGTTTTCAGGCTAGCCTTTTAGGCATCAGAACTACAGCCACTGAGAGCAAAGATTTCAAAGTCATGTCTTATTCTGTTTTGAACCTGCACTCTCACATCCATTTTGCAAATGTACACCTATCATATGTGCATTTAACATGCAGCTGTGACACAAATGTACTGTTTGGCCTTCTAATTTTGTGTATTTCACAGACTTCTGATGAAATTCTCTGTACTGACATGACCAGCAGATGCACAGCTCCGTGAATTTGCTAACTACCAAAGGAGGAAAATGAATATACCTTATGAATTTAATCTTTTAAGTCTTGCATCTTTCAAAATGAAAGCTTAACACTCCAAGAGGTATTGCAATCATCAGCAGTGTGCCACACTGGAACTTGAAATATGTACACTGATACTCAACCATCAGCGCAAGTGGAATTTAATATTTCAAAATGTTTCTTCTTGACCTCTTCTTGGATCAAATGGCCTACAATATCCATAAGCATTACTTTAAATTTTTCTAGACAACACAATATTGTTGTTTAAAGGACTCTACTCTCTGATGAGACATGAACACGCTAACAAAATTGTTAGCATAGCAATGCTATCACAAAGAATTTGGGGAGTTTTATTGTCTTAGATATTCAACTTTGCAATTAGATGCTATCTCCAGAGTAATTTGCATCAAACAAACAGTAAGGAGTGGACTGAATCCAGCAAAGTCAGAACCAGACAGTAGTTCAAGAGATTTGTCTATTTACCCTAGTGGGGCAACATTGATGTAATTAAAGCTTTTCCGAAGAAAACTCTCTGGTGGTATTTTAAGACCACATCTATTCACAGAAATAGTACCTATTGCCATTATATAAGTTAAATTACATAATTGACACTGATCAGTCTTCGTGATTTTCCATGAGAGGTGAGTTCAAATTACATTTGAAAATCTCCCACTGTGGCTGGAAACTTATGTCCCCTGCACCACTTTAGTAATGCAAAACAGGCCTGTAGCTGCACTATCTTAGGCTGTGATCCTGTCAGATTTCATAAGGTGAGCAATACCAGGCATTGGAGAGGAGACGTCTTCAAAGCAAAACCAGACAGTACAGGAGGTGGTGCTGGCGACTCAGTAATTGATGTGCTTCCCTCTGAGTCAGAGCTGAGCTGAAGATTCCATTGCCCAACCTGGTGCTAGGGGGGCTGTCAAGAATCCTGTCTTTCAGATTCAATATGTAACAGAATCTGTGGCTAGTCCCTCTCCCTAAAGGTACAGCTTTAAAGTATCTGGAGGCTGTCAGTAGAGGACAGAAACTAGTTTTAACAAGAACAAAGGAGGACACGTGCCTTTCCACATTAGGGAACTGATTTCGTGAGTGGTATTCATGTATATCTGATGGGACTCCATATACAGTGTGCAAGCCTGAAGGCATAGGGATTTTGCACAAAACGTAAAATGTGAGTTTTCTTAAATAAAATAATCTGCTTGTACCAGTAGCCATTCTCTAGTAGAATTATTAATTCAAGCTATTTCATTCCATATCCAATGCCCCTTTGTCTTACTTATATCATCAATCTTCAGTCTAAAGCCACTTTTAATGTGATTTAAAAAACTTGTTGTTAGGAATTCACTAGCATAGGCATATATAACCATATCCATCCATGGACAATGCATTCATCTATTAAAGGCACATGTAAATACCACAAATGTTTCCCTAAGTTGTCTACAATTGTATTAGCTAAAGGTAGTTAGCCATTCAAAGCAGTGAGCAGTCTGGCTTTCAAAATATTTGTAGTAAAGTCTTCCCTTTTCAGCTTCCTATAGTGTGCTTTTCCTGAACCACAAACAAGCAGCATGAATGATATCGTGGGGATAGATGCACTAAAATTTTCTCTGGAATTGACAGACTTCTTTTTTTCCCAGTATACCTTCTTTGCATATGGGTCCCAATTGTGTATTGAGCAGAAAATTATTCCTACCTAGAGAGCTAATCCTATCAGACTTCTAAATTGTTTGCTATAATAATTTGGTTTTTTTCTCTATCCTCACAAGAGCCTAACAAGCCATGGACTCTCATCACATGGTGATTATAATTAGTGTATGACTGGACATGTAGTATGAGTAATGCATCGTGTTCTGTGTTAAACAAATCCTCTATTGAAAACTGGAAGAAAAATACTATCTCATATATTAAAAATAAGCAAAATCTTAGGAGATTAGTTTGTGGAAGTTTAAGACTTTCCTGCTGTTAACTAATTCACTTCTGGTTCTTATCTTGTGAAAGGTACACACTCTTTTATTCAACAATTTTTAGTCTGACACCATGATGTTTCTGGTTTCCATGGACTTGCATTTTATTAGAAACACAAGGAAACAAATGTTGCCTGAATGATAAAGGGATGGAAACAATGCCCATGCACCATTCAATCTGACAGCATGTTTTATAACTTTCTCTTCTGTATATGAAGTTTTGGAACAGGGATGAGTTTTTTATCTTTTGAATTGCTCTTTGAGCATAGTTGCTTCTAGACTACATATGTTTGTGTCAGTGTTTGGGGCATCTATGGGGTTTTGCTCTTCTTACATTAGTATGTTTAGAGTCATTCCTTAATTTTCCTTTGTTCTCTCCTCAATAGTAGTTGATGGAACATTTCCTATTATATATAATTTCTTGAACTTTGAAAGGGAGGACAGAGAGAGTAAAAGTAATTTGAAATTATACCTTTAACATTTCTAATATTTTATACTTCTGATGTAAGTGTTTAAAAGTCAAATGTATTAATGCTTTCCTTGTGTTATAACTGAGAAATCATCTTCACATCAAAATATGACCTGTCAATAAACTCACCAGGTAATGATAAAAAACTTTTTGCATTCACCCTACATAAATCCACTAATCTCCACAATTCAGGGCTTAAGTCTCACTTACATTAAAAAAAAACAAATAACACACACACATACAAAAAAAAAAAAATCAGGTCCACAACATTTCCAGAGAAAGCTAAACATGATGTGAATGAAAGAAAGATAAAGTGCCAGTCTTCTGCAGTTTTTATTTTTCTGTTCCTTTTTACTGATACATTAGAAGAGCAAAAATAGAAATTTATGTCCAATAAGTTTCTCCATCTAACAAATATTTTGTCTCACTGGTTGACTACTCAGCATGCCTGCCTTTTGTTAACATCATTGACAAAGGAATAGACACATGTCTGGGTATCCGACTGTGTATTATCTACACTACAAATCACCCGTCTTCACTCGTTAGCTCCTGCATTGAAACACACAAGGGAGCTCAGGTGTTCATATCACCAAGGCATGAATTCTTAAAACTGTTTTTCCTTAAACTGGCTGGTGAGCTATCACGGGTGAATGGGAAAGCAAAAATAAGAACTGGTGCATTTGAAAAAAAGTTGACACTTTTACAAAAACAGAGACTGAAAGCCTAACCACAGTGCTGTTGTTCTGTATCTGGAGTCACAGCAAAAGCAGAATGTAAACTGACATCTTCACTCCATTTATGCTTAAGGGCAGAGGGCAACCTCTTCTATTTTTTTTTTGTTCCATCATCTTGGGGAAGCTCTGCAGGATTTCAGATATATCTTTATCTGCAAATGTATATATGGTTTCATTTTTAACTAGGCTTTTTGAAAATCCGTACTGTAACTCCAGTAAAGTACCGACACCACCATTCCCTCTTAAAAGTTAAAGAACCACTGAACAAAGCAGTATTAATTTTCTCCTTCAATTATAACAATGTTGTGTGTCTAGTGTATACTGTAGAAAAATATCAAAATAAGACTCATGATCATCTTACAAGCCTTGTTTTCACATATGACTTATTTAGACTAAAATGTTAGGTTTACTGAATTACTCAAATTACTTATTAGGAAATTGCTTTCCTCACAAAACCCATATCCTATCATTTCTCAAGCTATTCCAAATGGCCAATAATAATAGAGCTCCTATCACTGCCCATAGTAGTCAATCAATGATTGAATTAGATACAGTTGAACAACATACACCATAACTGCATTTGTTGTCCTATTTGATGCTTTGTAATCTTTATCACATTTGGAAGCTTTCTTATCAAAATCAATGGAAAAGGTACAAGTCCAGTATATTTAAAAAATAACATAGCTGATGTACTGAAAAACAGTAGATGTCAGCTCACAGCATATACCTGATTACCTGTAGATGACATATTGAACTTAATGAACAAATTAATTACTCCAATATCTTGTATATTGGTGTCTCTTGTTTTATAACTGTATATACAGACGTAAAGCAACCCTATTTCTGTGTGAAATTCAAGTGACTTTTCCCTGGGTTGCAATGGAAACTGAGAGGAATCTTACGGCATTGCAGGAACAAACTGATTCTGTTTGAGAACTGCTTTAGTCCACCTGTGCAGTGCAGCTCTTACAAACACAGTAGTCGGCTCTTTTCCACCATAAAAGTCATAAAAAAGAAACTCACACCACTCTGTGGAATATCTTAGCTTAAATCATTCTTTGTGTGAGCATATAGGTTTTCCTGAATGTCATCTACAAAGCAATACTAAACCACCAAAAAAAATCTGTAACCTTACACATGCATGTGGTTCTGGAGAAAACTTCCAGATCACTCACATTTAAACTTAAGTAACTGCCTAACAGCTTCATTTGTGGAAAGCCAAAAGAATCCATTTCCTTTATTATTTCTGATAGTCTTCCACACAGATAAAAAAGAAAAAAAACCAAACCAATCAAAACCAAACAAAACAAGAAAAGCAGAAAGTAATCATCATCAAGTAACCATAGAAATCTAGGAAGATAAATTGAGAGCAGTTTGGGTTTGTTTTGTTTTGGGATTTTTTTTATTCACAGTTTGATACTGAAAGTATGTCAGTTGGTTTCTGCCTTTCTAGCTCTGAAAGCTCAGTTAAAGTTTATGGGGTTTTTTTTGCTTGTTTTCAAAAATTCTTTAAACTGGCTATCCAACTTGATAGTTGTGAGTTTACTCATCCATGCAGATCCCTGTTTGGACGTTACAAATCCACTGTGTTGTACATGGATTGGAATCACATACTGTAATTTTGCTCGGAAAGACAGAGACAATGGTTACTTGACATGCAGTTCATCAATACTTTCTCTGTGCTTTTGAATATGTACCTATAGACCTTATTTATTGGACAGTATTCAAATCCTCCTTGTGGGCCCAATCACTCATTTTCTCAGGGGCTCTTCAGTCAGGGTCTCAGTACTCTAGAAGCTGAATACTTTCCAAACCTTAATTAATGTGTTGTTGCAGAGTCCTGTGAGAAAAGGGGATTATACTATCCAATTAACAAATAGGAAAATGAGAAAATGTAAGGTAAAAGCATCCATTACACCAAATGCCTATTCTAGTATACTTATATCTCTTTTTCTCACAGTACTGAGCCTTAGACAGCATTCTATATTTTTAAGGTAGAAGTTTCTTGGATTTAGCTATAGCTAAGAGTACAAGATTAAATGTTTTCAAAATAAATACAATGTGTTCTAGAAAAAGAAAATTAATATCGTTTAATTGGCTCACTTGACATTGCAAAAATTAAGAGATATAATCCATTTTTTTCACAGCAGCTTATTCGTATTCTTCAACTGTGAAGGTTTCCTTTCTGTTCCACAGGCTTTCTCCTTCAGTCATGGCAAATATATCCATTTCTGCAGTAAATCAGGCAGACAGTATACAGACAACATTTCCTCTCTTACTAAGCTGCAGAAAATCTTTATCCAGTGAAGCAAGAGGAAAACATTAATTAAGTCAATTCATGATGAGAAAAAGTGTGTGACATAAGTAAAAGTCTGGACAGCGAGAGGTGTTCTTTTTGTGGTATACACCATAATGGCATAGATTTTAATTCCAATTCCATCAAAAGGTGTCTCATAAGCTCTAAACATTGATTTCCAAAATAGTCAATGCTAATCAGTTGTCCTGCCACAGGATTTCATCAGAGAAATGCAATTAAGTAACATTATCAAGCACTTAGGCAATATAGGTCAATATAGTGTAGAGGCTGTAACTTATTGCAATCTAATTTCTTTATTTTATTGTTGTTTGACTAGCACAGGTTTCAGTATCTACATAGATAACAAGATAGGTGGGGCTAGGAAGGAGACAGTAGGGTTGTGTCTGTTTATTGCTGAGACAAATTAGTAACAGAAATCACTACCAGTAAATATGCAGGGATTGTATGAATTAATTTTTCTGGATGGCTTTTGTGTGTTCATTTTGCTGCACAGAAAGGCGTTCTCTTTTTTGGGAGCAGACTCATTGATGTAGGAATGGAACAAATTGATAACCCAAGACAAAATTCAGACCAACTGCAAATCTTGTGGCTCCAGCTGAGTTATATTAGATGCACTGTTACAAACTACATCCTAGGAATATTAAAATTCTTATCTAAGCAAAAAAGAAAGAAATTCTAATCTCATATACCTGGAAAATGGCCACCAAAAAATATAATTACATATGCCAGCTAACTCTCATCACTTGGACATCCACTGGCACCAGAACTCCACAAAACTGAGTTTTACATTTGATTTCTTGGGCTTTTCTTTTCCTTCCATTTGTTCCTAATGTTGTCAACTATTTTGTATATTAACTACCACGGAAATATAGTAAAATTTGGAAAATGGGTAGAATATTTTATTTCTTACTTTTGTAATGATAATTTTACTATATCCTGATTTTTTTTTAGGCTGAATCAGAAAATTAAAAGTAATCTTTACAGCCATTACCAGAATATAGTCCAAATTTAGTTCATTTGGGTCATGAAAACTATTTGCATATTAAAACAAAAGCAAATTATGTTGTTTTTCTCTGAAGTATTGTATTAATATTTTCTAAATAACTGACAGGGTGGGAAGGATTTGTGTATTTATACTCTATGTGGTACAAATACCAGTATTGTAAATGTGTACAGTTCCATTATCTGTGACTATTGACCTTGTCATTCTGATTCCACCGAGAAAGTAGGAACTGTACTTTCACATCTTTTATTTACTCACAGGCTGAAATTAGTTCTACTGCCTATGGGTTCCCTGAAGCTATTTCTGTGATTCACTGAATTGCTTCTGCCGGCTTATTGCACATTAGAAATGAAACTACTGCTGGCAGTAGTTGCTTTCTGACCAATAATGCAGGCCAAATATGCATATATTAAAACGTTACAAGAGGTGTCCTCAGAACAAAATGAGTATTACAATGTTTAAGTAGACATTGTGGATGAGAGCAAACTACACTTGAGCTGTACTTAATTCTGAGCCCAGGAGAAGGTTCCAGCTTAGCTTTAAAGCTGTTTTTTATTAACTCTGTCAACATGATTTGCCTGTATGTTCCTGAAACATTAAACCACTTTCACCTGAAGCAATTTTGAGCCATATTTAAATAAAAATGTCATTTACAGCTGCTTTTTAGAATACCTTTTAAAATCAAAGTGATTAAAAATGTAGCAAATTAGAACATAAAAATACTGCAGGATCCAAGATTGTTCCTAAACTGCCAGACAAGGTGCATGCTCAGTCATGTCCCAGCCCTGGTTTAGGATGAGACCTGAACAGGAAAGCCAGAAGTGGAGCACAGCTGAACAGACTCCCAAGCAGGAGATCATGCAATTAGCATTGCACATATATGTCTCTGCACAAAACTGCAGAAATCGTCCTAAATAAAAACTCTCAATAGTGCTAAATTTAAAAAAAAAATTTGAGGGAAGTAAGACTGCATAAAATGATTCTTCCAGATCAAGAATTCCATTGGCATTTACACAAATTTCTCAAATAAACCTGCATAAGTGAACTATGTTTTGACTTCTTCATTGCCATGGACTTGCCAATGTCATGACATTGTCCATCTCCATGAAAATATGATGCATTTCTTATCTTTTTCTGTATCAGTTTATAGTAGATTCATCTAAGCTTTGTATGTTGCCCGTTGTAAGCATGCCTGTATCAATAATGATAAAAATTATTTGGTTAGCTTAATTTTTAGCACTCTGGATCTCCTAATATCTTATGTGCACACGCAGATAGATAAATACCACAGGGTGCATCTACTATTTTTAATAATCATGTATAAGCATTTATATATATAAAGAACTGTGAAAACATTAACTGAACTTCACCTCCTTGCAATATTGTCTTCACTCTAATCAACATTTTCATAAGCCACAGAACTCCAAGAAAATGCACAGACATGCAAGACCATAATCTTTGGAGCCAGATACTCTTCTGCTTGTGCCCACACTTGCAGTGATTGCAGGCCATTCTGAACACTTTGAAGTGGAATGCTAGAAAAATATTTTAAGTCATTTCAAATTGAGAAAGTAATACAGTTTTCTGAATCAGTGTGGCCATTTTCCAATGTTAATAAAATTCCCATTTCTATAACACATAAACTTGAGCCACACAGCCCCTGAAGTCCCAAATTATCTCATGACAAATTTGACATACTGGGTTTTATAGGCCTAACACAATTTTAAACACACACACACAAAAAAACCAATGCATTATGCACTGTGATCATTTTTAAAAACACTTAACACAGTCACAGCTGTTTAGGTCTTGTCCTGCTTGCAAAGAGCTTTATTTTTCAAATTTAATCCAACAATCATGGAAAATATCAATAGACAGTAATGTTAGTAAATGCATTATGCTAGTATAAAATATATTTGTCACATTTGCTTCTCAGAGATAGTAAATCCAACACCACCACCAAAATGGAACAAATATTAAGACATGATCAGTTTACAGACATTAAAAGTTTAAAACAGAAAACCCTGAAAGAGAATATTTACCATTAAGAATCTATTGAGCATTGAAAGTTAGTTATACCACTCTATAAACACAAAAATTATGTTTGTGAAATGCTACTGCATGATTAAATATCAAAACCAAAAGTTTTAGAATAACTATATTTAGAATGGGGGGTGTCCACAAAATTTAAAATTAATTTGTCTCCTATGATGACTTATTCCTTTAACTGTACATGAAAGAAGGGGAAAAGTTTTGTTTCTAGTACATAATAAATATTCAGTATTCTAAATAAATTTTTGTGACATTTTTAGCAAAGCTACAAGCACATTCTATAGTATTGAATCAAAGCTCTTATGACAAGATTTACTAAAAATGTGAATTAAAAAACACTGTATTTGGAAAAATACTATTTACAGAAGTTGAGATATTCCTAAGATTTCTGCAGCAATAATAATTTTCTGAATTAAAAAATTATTTGTGTAAATAAAAATATATAAGGCATCAATCTTAGCAAGAATCCATCAGACCTTATTCTCAATCCAGTAAATAAAAGACGAATATACAATAGTCATATTATTTTATGACTGATTATTTATTAGTTCCATATACCAAAAAACAACACTCTGAAGAAACGTTTGTTAATGCACCAGCTCAGACCTTCCAGCACACCTGGTCATTGCATAGCTCAGAATTATCTAGGCTTCCTCCTTTGTGCTCCAGCTCTCCTGCTTTTCTCCTGTGTCTAAAAGACACATAAAATTTGAAGGATCAATTCATTTTCCTCAAGACCATCTAGACAGATCTTAAACAGCTTTTTCTCCAATTTGTGAGCTTATTCTGAATAGTGTTCACACTCAGTTCTTTCCATTTGTCACCCCACAAATCACAAGTCACCTCCAAGACCATCTTCACGATCTCCAAATAAGGCTGGAAGAAAATATGTTTACATGATTCTTGGTCAGGACAATCCAATAACTTGTATAGAGTTTGCAGTGTTATGACAGAACCTGAAAATTGTACTGAAATGAATATCAAAAGAAGGTGTTGTTAGGCCTTATGAGACAATTGTTGCCCTGACTTCTGCAGTTCTGGATGTTATCATTCTTTTGTAACTACTTTCTCACACAATTCTCTGTAAACATAGTCATGTTATTGTAACAGTATCTTAATGTTTACATTCCTTTCTCCTGGGCACAGAAGTTTCATGGACATTTCTTTTGACCAGTGTGATTGAGGGACGACAAGCTGTTCCCCTCCAATGGACAGTGATTTCTAAAACGCATATAGAATAAACCGGGCAGGTCTTGCCCGGCAGTTGCTTCTTGCTTTCCTAACAGGTGTCTCTGTCTCCTTCTTTCGTGTCGTTACTGTGACAGACAATAAATTACATATAAGTTAGACATTTTTCCAAAGAGGATTTCCTCAGTATTTCACTGACTGATGAAACTATAAATACAATTATCAACTTTCAAGGCAGGTTATAATACAATTATCAACTTTCAAGGCAGGTTATAATACAATTATCAACTTTCAAGGCAGGTTATAAACCTCTGTTCTGATATTTTAAATATACCCACTACCATTATGTCTACCCCAAAGTCTTTTCTACTGATTATTCACAACAGCGGAATGTTTACTAATGAGAGAAGTGAGGGAGAAATGCTATAGTGTGGAAGAAGTTTTTCCAAACTCCCAAGGGAACAACACAAGAAAGAATGCCTTCAGGAGATATTGGAATGTGCTCATTTTTGTCAGTCTGGAGGAAAGGTCACTCCAAAAGGGCCATACAAAAGAAATGGAATATTGCAGTAAAGTATTGTAATAGCACAGAGGATCTTTATCAAAATTTTGCTGAAAAGTCCAAGAGAAGTACCAATTTTAAAACAACTGTCTGCTTTGTTAACCAGTTCAGGTTTTCAGATAAAATCTCACTGTATCTTGCATATGGGAGAAAAGCACCCTCCTGATAAGGAACAGTTTTCAAAAAAATAAAAAATACAGATGCACAGAACTCAGTTTTGAAGCTAGGGCTTTAAGGCCTAGGATAATAAGTTTGGATCACACTTCAGGCAAGAGTTTTGATCAAACAACTTGCATGGAGCCCCATTAGAGTTAGCTCGACAAGCTGAACTCCTCTGCACTGTGTTTAGGAACGTTTATTGTTTATACATAAACACTTTATTTCTGGTTATCCACAAACTTCTCACTTCCTTCTTCTTCTAATTGAACTAAATAACTCTAGTGCCCATAACTGTAATGATATAGTTACGATAATACAATGACTGATAGAGATGCTTGAAATACTTTTTAGAAATTTATGGTACACTTTTAATAATAATGTTGCTGCATTGGATGTTTGATTTCAGCACCCCTGTATATCTTTCTCTTCAAGACTAAAGTAACTCAGTTAGATTAAGCAGATTGGAAATAATGTGTGAGAAACTTGAAAAATGGATCATCGTCCAAAGAAGATCATCTGTAGTAAGGCTTTGGTTTCATTATCCTCTGACTTCAGGCTCAAAATCCATATTCTTTTCAAATTCCCCGAGACATTTAGGTAAGAAGACTAAAAACATCCTCTTATTTTTTAAAGTGAGTAGAAAGAGAGCTAGGATAAAGCAGCGCATCCTCTCCTCCCCTTGTAAATTCTACTCAACATTTCAACTAATATAAAAATTGGTATTCCCTTATCTGAATAGAAGGCATTTTGCCGTAAAAAGGCAGATTCTGATAATAAATTCAAGCATAAGAAAGGAGGAAATGAAAATTCCATGGAAAATGCAGATAGCAACAAAGAGAAAAGTAAGAAACCTGCCCCAGCAAGTAAGTTTCAACAGTTTGGATATACAAAGGAGACAGTATTTCGCACTGTGCAGCTACCACAGTAGACATTCTAAAAGAGGACAAATCCTCACTCAGCCTCTAGCAATAACTCTGTTAGCACTGACCTTGGTAGTACACTGAGAACAAATGGCACTGTCACATCCCTTTTCTCATTGCCTTATGCCTGCCATTTGCATGGCAAACAGTTCAACTTACTGTTCTTCAAAGCCACTCTCGTTTTCAATGCATTGTATGTAGGAAAGCAAGGGGCTAGTAAAGATGGAAGAGAGTTTTGCATTAAGTAGACAGCCCTCTGGAGCTTAAGTATCTAGCATTATGTTCACATCCTAGATTTGGGTGCACACATAAATTCCCCACATCTCAAATTGGATTTAGTTCTGTAGATAGAAAACAGCTGCCTATTTAAATTCCAGTGAGCTATGTATTTATCAACCACATTCTGCTATTTTTCTGAGTTATGCTAATCAAATGCAACATGAATAATTGCCTTTGTCCTAACTAACAGTAAAAGCAAGGTTTGCACCCATCTTGGTGTAGTGCCTGCAACCCCCTGGGCGATGGCACAGGGAATGCTGAACACTTAAATCATAACAAATTTCTGTGAAATTTATTTCAGTACTGAAAAGGAGGGGTTCTTCATCTCCAAGAAGAGGGAGACTATCCAGATGTGCCAGATTTGGTCTGTGAGAAGTCTCCATAAATGTAATTGGAAAAGTCTCTGCAGTTAGTAATGATTGTTGGACAATGATCATCTCTGGGTGGGTGAGGTGGCTTTGATGGTATTGAGAAACAGTTTGAGCATCAGTGGAAAAACACCTTCATTTATGTAGTTATTATTTTGTTTATATAATGAATAGGAAGTGAAGCAGAACATTTGAAGATATTCATCACTATGGTAGTGGCAAAGTCCTCTCTATTGCATGTTACTTGAGATTTCATGAGTAAGACCTGATAGATTAGCAAGCAAAAACTTTATGTCAAAATCCTGAATTCTTTAAAATGTTTTTCTCCAGGAGAGAAAATAAATCAGCATAAGAAAGGGAAAGTCAGTCACATATACTATCTGTATGATTCTCAGCAAAATAAACAAATAATTCTGGGAAAAAAAGAAATATTAAAATAAACTTTATCTTTGTCAAAAACAGAAAAAATTTTTCTCAAACAGATAATTATGTAAAACACATGGTTTTCTCCTTGAGTTCCTAGATATACTGAAATACACTGAGGTTTGCCATATTACATCAGAATTTTTTTTCTGTGTGTACTGTGTTGACTTGCTTATATTAGTACTAATCTTTCCTATAGATGACGTACAGGACAAGGAAAATGACACCCTAAAATGAAGAACATTCACTTGGCGCTTGGTTAAATACAAACACTTGGAAGCATATTTTCTATAAGATTAAATCTAGGCTTTTGGTAACATATATCTAATTATAAAATTAGATTGTATCTCTAGAGCAACAGTTCTGTCATCGTACCAATGTCATTGTACAGATCTTAATTTTTGCTTCCAAAGACTTGGAGAAAATGCCAAAATAATACTGTGTAGTTCCAGCAACAGCAAAATAAAACTTAGGTTCAAATAAACTAGTATTTAAATTAAGGGCTGTTGGCACAACTAAATATACCATGAGTACATTTGTAATAATATTCATTATGACACAAAAGAATGTGTTCCTTGCATTTTTGTCATAAGAAAATGAAATTATTCGAATAGCTTGTTAATACAAACAATAAAAGACACCAACTAAAAATTAAAAAAAAAAAAAAACAAAACAGAAAACAGTAGTTGTGGAATAGGTTTTGAAAGTCATTCTATGAAATTGTTGCTAGTATAAAGGAAACATTCCGAAATTTAAATTTTTGTGAAAGTGAGGAAAGCAGAAGAGAATGTAAGTCCAGAAAGCTAAATATAAAGTCATAAAAACATCTAAAAATACTTAAGGAACTCCTTAAAAAGATATAAAAACTTATAATAAAATCTTTTCAGCATGAAAAGTAGGCAGTCTGACAAAGACTCTATAGGACCAACAGGTGATTGAGGAGCTGCAAAAGAAGATAAGCTGATAGGTTAAATTAATTCTTTGTATTGGTGTTCTCTAGAGTTGAGGTTAGACTGGTTTCCACATGGAAAACTTTTTTGCACAGCGAGTATTATTGGAATTATTTGCAATTGGACACTCAGTGAAAGAAATCTTGGAACAAATTAATAAAATTAATAGTAACAAATCACCACAAAAATGTGATATTCACTTATGAGTTTAAAAAAGTCAAATATTAAATTGTAGATGGTTAATACTACTAAAAGTGATCTCGGTGCTGAGAGAATTAATGGTAACAAAAGTTAAGCCAGTTCTACTGACAGGTCTTAGTTGCAGTAGAAGAAAATATGCATGAGTAAATGACTCCTTCAAAAAAAAAAGGAAGTTAAATGTAAAAAATGGTAGATCTATAAATAAATATGGTATAATGAGTAGAGTTAACACAGCATTTGTGGTGTATTATTGTTCCTCACAAACTTACTGGAACTCTTTGGAAAAATGAGGAACATAGTAGCGTGGCTACTATGGCTGACATAATGCAATTGAATTTTCAAAACGATGTTAACAAAGTTCCTCAGCAAGGGATCTTATAGACAGTAAGGTACTTAGAATAACAGGAAAGATATTTTGTAAGATTCTTCATCTCTTAAGGGATAAGACTTGAAGAATATCAGGCTTTTTTAAAAGTTCTTATATGAAAGGAGTTTTCTAGAAAACACCAACAAGGATGTGAATATATGCTTTATTCAGAGTTTATAGCAGGATCTGGGGATACTGATGAAAAGATGACCAATTTTGCTGACTATGCTTAATTATTTAGGGTTGTCAAAACAAAAGCCAGATGCAACAAGCTATAGAAGGTTATCATAATAAGGAGTGTTTGAACTTGGAAAACATCCAAGGAATATCAACATGCACTAATACAAATCAACTATTACTATGATGAGGCTAAATTAGCCATGTTCACTCAAAACAGAGTTTTGGGAGTCTTCAACACACCTATACAAGCTTCAGTTCAATACTCATGAGAGATCATGAAAGCAGAATAGTAGACATGGTAGACATGGTTGGTAGACATGGTTGGATAAGAAATCCAAAATAAGTGTCACTGAATGTTGAATGCAGTTGTACTTCCCCATATCTGAAAATGGACTCTGGAAAACTAAAGAAGGTCCAGAAAAGTGTACCTAGCAGGATAAAGAGTTGTTATTTAAAGCAGAGAGATGAAAAAGACTAGGTAGAAATGAAACATCCATGAGATTAATATGATGAATATTTATAAAATATTGACTTGAATAAGGTATACAGAGAACTATTCCCTGATTCCGACCATGAAAGAATTTAGGAGACTTAGTTATCAAGTGTCAGGCTTAAAGCAAACAAAAGGAAACCCTTTTCACAAGGCATGTAATTAAACTGTAGAAATCATAGTTACAGGATGTTGGACATGTCAATAGCTTAGGTGGGTTAAGAAGTAATTAGAAAAATCTTATGGAAGAATAAATTCATCCAAGGTTATTCTATAACACACACCAAAAAAAAAGTTTCCCACTCACAAAGTGTTTGAGTCATGGTTTGTCAGAATTCAGAAGCCATAGCAGGAAAATTTTACTTTCTGCTTAGCCTGTTCTGCTTTTCTCTTCCAAAGCCTTATTTGTGGGCCACTGCCAGAAGAGTGGTCTAATTAAATCTTTGTATTTATTCCTATACTTATGCTCATCACTTTGTTTCACAAAGGACTTGCCTTTGGTCTTTGAGATAACAACTTGATAAGAAGTAAACTTGCTAAAATAAGAGCAATGATTACTCTGCAAACATATTTTTGCTAGAGATATTTGGTGAAGCCATCTTCTACCCAAATTAAATATCTATCTTAATTCACAGGGAACACTCCTATCATTTGCGGCAGTCTCAAGACAGCTTTATCTAACAGTCTGTACCAAATAGGGTCATTGCCTGTAGTAGTTGCCTGGCTCACCTGGTTGCCCTCAACCAAGGCACTGACCTCCAAAAACCCAAGAGCTTGCTTCAGGTGCGGGTGCTTCAGGGCTAGGCAGGGGTGTCTCACGCAGGAGCGAGGTGGCCCGAGGTGATGAGCAGAAAAGGTGCAGTGGAAATAAGGCAAGGAGGCTTATGGGCAAGGAGGCAAAGGGCTGTGGAAGGAGGTGTCCCCCGTGGTCTCCTTTATTGCAGGGTCAGGTGAAGGGATCCACAACGGAGAGGGTTGGCAAGAGACTCCAGGGCTCTTGGCCGTGTGCAACAGGTTATAAGGGAGGGGAGAACTGGGAGGAGCTGGGAACAGCCAATGGGATGCAGGGCACGGGGAGGGAACAGGGGTTCAGGATCCAATTAAAACAACTGAGGGGGCAGTACAATGAACTACAACCAATGAAGCACCGAACTTAACAGAAACCTCTGGAAGGGTGGGTAGGTCTGGGACCCTGGACACATTTCCTTTCTAGAAGGGAGGGCCGGCTTCAAACTCCGGTCCCGCCTGTAGAATCCTCCCCAAGGGAGGAGCCTCCTACATCTGAGGTGGAGCTGGAGTAGGAGGCAGTGGCAACCTCCATGACCTCCCACAATTGCCCATGCACCTTGTAACCTGTATTTTCTGTAATGTTCTTCTAGGTTCATGTCCAGGCACTGACTCTGTTTTACAACAAAGTACTTTGTATCAGTCCAGAAACTTCAGCTGGAAAGCTTGAGTTTAAATTAATACAGCTGCTCTGAGGGATGTCAGCCCCCCGCTCCTGAAGAACTTCCATGAATTTTGTGTTCACATACTTTCTGAGCTGATAGTAAACAGCTGAGAATTATCAGGACCTTATTAGGCATTTCTCTCTTGAGCACAATGAATTATCATTTTGGTGTTAAAAATTAAAACTATAAAGCTCTATGTCTGGCCTTTAAAAAAACAGTTCATGCCAGCTGATATTATTAGGCTTACACAGGTTTCCTGAGAGAGGTTACAGTTAATGAAATTTGCACACATTTCACAAAAAACACTTTTGATAGGAATTCCTAGACATTCTACCAGTACTTGTTTAGTAACAAACATTGTGAAAGAGTATGATTTCTCAGGCTTTTCCCATACATTAAACCAGAGCTATTTTCGACCAGAGTAACATTACATAACATGGGCCAATATTCAGTTGATGTAGGAATAATCCACATTATAGAACTACACCATTGACACCCAGAGATGATGTAACTCAGTCATTAACCTTACAATTCATGTTAGAATTCATCCTTTTATATTAAGTCACATGATTAATACAGGTATTTATACCCAGACGCTTTGAGGCTATTTCTTCACAGAAGGATATTATAGAATTCCTTGCTTGAGGAAGACCCAGAGCTCTTAAATCAATACAAACCTGAAATCGTGGGACATCTGAAAGAAGCTGCTACTCCAAGCAGCACTGACGCACTGATTAGAAATAAAACTCAGACGGCTTACATTGTTTGTTTCCAGGTGAATGACTAGAGGAAATTATGTCTATACTATTGCACAGTGACTCTGACGACTTTACTTACTTAGCAAAGAGCACATTGCAGCCCTTCTCTGTTGTGTAAGCTGATCTGAACGCTATTTCTGGTGCCATTTCAAGTTGCTTTAAGTTAGCAAGATTTTCTGCAATTCACTGGTATTTATTTACCCTCTTGAACTCCTTCTTCTTAATAGAATTCTTTTCTATCCATTCTAGAAGTTAAACATTGTCTACATCAATTCTTATTTTCTGGACTTGGGGCATTGTGGTCCAAAGAAGCATATGGGTGCACTCCTAATTTCAAGACTCTGCTACTAAGTGGAAAGAAAAAGAAAAAATAACCCAAATAAGGTTTACCTAATCTGTGCCTTCCTCCACAATCCTTTCAGATATCTAAAGAAGATATAAAGTAGTATAAAGCAGAGGGAAAAAACCTTCACAATGTTAAATACCAAGGACTTTTTGCTATCAGGTCTAGTTCCTGTATATTGATATGCCACCTCAGAAATAACCTAGCTCTAACATGAGTAGAAAAATGTTGTTTACAATCTTGAATATTTTACTATAACGAAAAATGTGGATTGTTTGGTTCATTAACTTTTTGTCTTCCTTCTTTTTCTGGTTTGGTATACAGGGCAATCTTTAGACTGAAACCTTCAGTGAAGTTATGCAAAACCTGAACAATACAAAAGTGGGTTAAATTCAAGCTATCCAGAAAGATTAAGATAGCCAGGCTAGCAAGGAGATGAAAAGTTCACAAGTGGTGCACAAAAACACAAGCATAAAAATAGCTGTGTTCTCAGCAGAGTGATTATACAGAGCTCATTTGTAGGCTGCAGACAGATGTTCATCTAGCAAAGAATAGTGACAATTGAACTTATGAGGAACCCGAAGAGTTTCCTTCTGTCTGTTCCCAAGAGCCTGCTGGTTCTGCAGCTTCTGGGCATACTGGATCTTATGAGAACCCCATAAGGAGTTACAGTAGTGTTAAACAGCTGATGAAGGCAGCCTGAAAAGAGAGCTGACTTTGCCTGAAGTGGATAAGGCGAAGCTCTCAGACTCCTTTGTCCAGCAGAGAGTGGGAACGGCCATGTGGGAATGGCACCTTCCAGCTGGCAGATTACAGGTTTGGAGAACTGAGCAAACTGAGCACAGTAACATCCTCATTCAGCACTGCTAGATCTGGAAGAGGTCTTCTTGTGACCCTTGGCAGATTAGTTGGTCAAAGTTATTTACAGGCTTACCTTTCTTTTTCACCACAACGTCACAGGAAAGAAGGGGGGCAAAGGAGATATTAAGATGTATGCCTTTTTGTCCCTCCATAGTATGTAAAGAAACCTTGAAGATTTTTTTTGTTTTCTCTATTCTTTAAAAATGAGAAAATTCAGTCTTTGTCTGTAGACTAGAAGGAAAAAAATCATTTCACAGAAGTCAGAAATATGACCAGAGAAGAGAAAATGTTATTAGTACAAAATCTAGTACTTAAATATTTTTGATGATTCTACCAGAATTAGACAAGATTTTCCATATTACCAGTAAATATATGTAAGATTACAAAAAGTTGTTTTAAAAAAAGTGCCTGTTTTCATGATTTCTTTGTAAATCACAGACTTAATCCCTCGTGTTTATCCCAGATCTCCTTCATTATCCTGTCCCTACAATAAATGCCGAAACATTCTAAGGAAGTTGCTTAACGTCATTTGGCCAGCGCCTGTTATCACATTATAAAACTCAAGTATCTCAGGAAAACACAGCCTCTTTTACAGTAGTACAAGTTGTACTAGTCCTAGAGTTATTTTACATTTAACCTTCAAGCCACCATGCTCTAGGATATAAACCAATCATCACTGACAGAGATTAACAAGAAATTTCCTCTACAGGCAGAGTATTTCATAAGTGCTCACTGCAGGGTTTCTTGCACTTTCCTCTAAAGCATCTGGTAATGGCCATTGTCAGATGGAATAACAGCATAAGCAAGCTGTTAGTCTGATCTGGAATGGTTCTCTTGTACACTAAAGCTTTTGTCCCTGATCTGCCTGTACATTTTCCCTGCATTTTGAAAGAGGCAATGCAGATAACGCCACACTTATTGCCAGTTAATTAGCAAAATCTTTCTCTTATCCTTGCATACTTTGGTTAAAATACAATTAACAGCCATTGCAGAGAATCATCATTCACATTAGGTATCATATGAAAACTCTAGCCATTCCTCTGGACCAGCTTTTGTAAATAGAGTACTAAATAAGAAAATCGAATTTAAGATTCATTTTGCAAGGGTTCCTGGAATTTTTACTGTTCCCAAAAAGAAGACATTATGTAAATAACTCTTCCATTTAGAGTATAATAATAAATAAATAAGATTAACAAGAATTACCTACACACAGTCTCATAAACTTTTGATTTTGACATGTTGAGTTTGATAAAGTACAAATTTCTTCAGCAGATACCTGAATCAAGAATTAATATTCTTTTAAAGTAGTTGTCCATACCATTAGTTTCCTAGGAATGAACTAGTGCCTTGAAGAACATCTCACATCAGCATGCAAAAAAAGACAGCTGCTAATTTAAAATCTCATCATATAAAAGAAGATAAAGATATTTGGGTACCTCTAACAGTCACATTCCTATTCTTTGCTGATTCTGATTTAATTGGAAATCCTGAGAAGTACTGTGAGGAAAACTACAATTCAAAGGTAGCCTATGCACATACATAAACATATACGTATATGTACATTAATATCTATGACTGTTTCTGAATGCAGTGTCATATTTCTGTGACTGATAGAAATAGGCCTACACCACAGAAAAATCATATTTGATAATAGATATTAAGTCAAACTATTTTCTTACCTGTTGTAGTTCAGTTTCTAGTTTAATGAGGATTCTTAACATGCATATCAGTTACTGAAGTGTCTATAACAGCCTACAGCAAATATTCCAGCAATACAGTTTTTAAAAACCATGAAAAATTATGAAGATGAATTAATCAGTCACAGTTCAATGAGTTTGTTGTTCTGATTGCATGCAGACACTGAAGGAGTTTTCAAGAGACCTGTCTGGGAAAAATATCTTATTTTGCATTCTTAGTACTACGAAAAAAACAGTATCTTAGATACTACTGTGATAAACACTGGCATATATACAGGAACTAACACTGGCACTGACATACAATGGAAATTAATGATAATTTTACAATATGGGTAGAAAAATTACTCAGCAGTGGCTACAAGAGAACTCAGCTGTGTTTTGTGCTCCTTGGCACTCATTTGCTACCAAAGTGCTAATGGAAAACCTATTTTCATAGGAAGAAGTAAAGAATAAAATTATAACACTTGTTTACTGAGATTAAATCCTGTATCCTGCCTGGGTTCAAAATGTGAGCCAAGGTTTTAGTATAGTTTTCCAATGTTCTTCCAATGACTGATCAGAACCATGAAGGTGGTGTTAAAGCATAACTTGTTTCTAAGTTGCTTTTTGCATCTTTCCAAATGCATCAAGTTTTGCACATGTGAAGCATTAAATAAAATTACCTGGAAAAGGCAAAACCTAAAGCAGATATTGCCACCTTCTCAACATCTGACCATTGTATTAAGAATATTAACCTGGTAGAGTTATTGTATAGTGCATCAAAGGAAATTATATTAATTATATTCATTATATGCAGCCTGAATAATTTGCATTGGGGGATTTGTCTTTATAAGGGTATTGGTGCCCCCTTTATCCTAATCAACCTAGCCTTTAATTCTCTTTCACAGTAATTTATTAAAATTCATTGGTATTATGCAATAATCATGCACTCCAGATACATTAAAACAACGTATCAAGATATCAGCCACAGAATATCTCAGATTAGAGTTGTTCTTTACATGGTATGGATAATACTAAAAACAGTCACACACTGCTCAAAGAACTAAGTATTCTTCTGATTATTGAAGTTATTACTTGTGGTAATATAACAGCAACAATCTAAAAAAAAGAAAAATAGACATCAACATTTTCATAGGTTACATATTTAGTGCAAATTCTTAAAGTTCATTATTTTAGAAGTCTGCACACAATAGCTTTTCAAAGTAATTTTCTCTGTATTGTTTATTGTGTAATTGAATGAGTTTTCTCTTTTCAAGAGGAAAGGAGAATCACAGGAAAAATCACATGAAAAAGGACTTTTTTTCCCCCACCTATAATCAGTGCATTAGCATTTGTAGTTGTTTCAGAAGTAAGAAGTAGTTGTTTTTAAACGTAAGGCAGAAAAATTTCTGTTTCTTTTAAAAATGTACTTGAAAAAGTTTCAAAAACCCTCAGCTTTGGCCTACATTCATTGGAAGTCAGAGGCAAAATTCATTTCTGTCTATAACAGCCTACAGTAAATGTTTTTGAGTCAGGTACCAAAAAAATAAAACTGACTGCCTTTAAAATAAATATTTTTTTATATAAAAATATGTGAATATTTTTGATTTTTGCCTTAGGTCATTTATCAATCTATTTTCCAAGTGTTTTCCACATTGTCCTCATGCTTAGAAAAATTTATTTTAAATGAAAACTGACATTTCTGAATATTTGTATAAAATATGGATTTGAGTCAGAACAGAAACACACAATACTATAATTCTCATCCTCATCCCAAAAAACTATAAAGTTGTCATATTTGTTTCCCTGTCAGCCAACACCAAGCTTTTTTTAAAAAACCCACCTTGATGGACTATATTTTAAAAGAAATGTTTTGAACTGTGTCAAACAAAAGCATCTTGAATTCTCCCCTGTACAGAGGAAAAGATGCAGCTGCATGTGGAAATGGAAGTTCTTAAATATTCCTCAAACTGTCTGCAGCACAGCATCCATGGGAAATATTTTGATTAATATTTTGTGTGAATTTCAGGAAATTTGTGTGTTTTCTCATTTCTCAGTCTACTGAAACAACACGGGCTGGTAACACTTATTTTGAAGAAGTATATGAGGTTTTTAAAATATTATTTCCAGTAGGATAATACATGTTCTAGAAAAATGGCAGTATTACCAGTGATGGCAAGTAACATGGCTCAAAAATATATACAGATGACACACAAAAGCAGCCGATGCATGAGTTTCCGTGCTTTGCAAAATTAAAGGGACATTAGGAGCAGGAATGTCATATTACAGCTACAGAAATAAGCAAAGTTCAAGGTAAGCTTTTTTAATTCTATGAGGAGGTCCATTAAAAGAAGCCAGGTTTGAATGGGAATCCTGCCATCCTGTGGTCACGGGTTTCTCTACAAGACTCCATTCAACAGTGTTGAATGTGAACACAGACAACTTTTGCAAAGACTCATTAGAAATAAATTGATGCTTTAACAACTGTATGATTGCTTGATAAAATTTAAATATTACCTATTCATACTAATGCCATTTTGTCCAGTGAAATTTTGCACAGCATGTTACCTATAAAAACAATTTTATCTTTCTTGCCTATTTATTCTATACATTTAGATGTAATGTATTCTCTACATTTATAAATTCATTCTATACATGTGTTATATACGTTTATACATTTATATATTTGTTTATATATTATTTTTATATGTGTATAGAATACATATCTACACATTTACATGCAATTTTAATCTATTTAATATTCACTAATTTACAGCCTTTCTCCATAAAACCTGTCTCCGTTTTATGTATATTTGGCTGTTATATATAATTTGCTATCATGCAAGGTGCAAACCTCTAAGCCAGCTTCACTGTGAAAAAAAGGCTCTGCTTGGAGATACAGTAAGTGATGGTGATTATGGAGTGATTATGAGTGATTATGAGTTAAAATTGCAGTAAAATTTGCAAATCATCATTCACTATTGTGATATAAAACAAGGTGTTTCTGTTCTACTCCGAGGGAACATCAACTCATAAATAAGGTCTACATGGGATGATAAACAGGATGGTGGCTATCCTGGTATGCACCATGGTGGTCTTGTGGCAGTTTGCTAAAAATTACCACTTCAGAAGTTCCTAAGTGAAGGCCAGAATTCAATCACCATTAAAATAAAGGCTTTTGAATTTGCTCAGCCACACAAAGTTCACACATCAAGGTCATCGAAGAGAAGACTGAATTTCTTGGAAACCACAATTTTCCACTCCATCCATCCATTCTCCAAAACTCTCTTTTCCATCATCTGCTGTCCCAAACACACTCACCCAAATGGTAACCGCTTTCCTGACACCCCAAGAATTTCTCAGTCCAAATTTCCTTGTCTGTCTCTTTGACCACCACTTTCTCAGCAATTCACTTCCACACTTTTCACAGCATCTTTCTTCTTGCTATTTATGCCTCCTTTTTACATTTACTCTTTTTGCATTTTCCCAGATCCCTAAAATGGATCAAATGAGTAACTGCAAGCATGAGGCAGAATAAGGCATGAATTAATGGGTGGCTGAGTCGAACAGGAAAGAGACAGAATGGTGAATGAAGTAAAACTATGTATGTGGGTGAGTGTTAGCATGAGGAGAAAAGTAAATCAAGTAAGTGGGTGGATGAGGAATGAAAAATCATAGCTAAGCTGAAGAAGAGCAAAGAACAATTAAGGAACAGTGTGAGAAAAAAGAACAGAAACAAAACTATTCAGAAAAGTCTTGTTGGAAAATTTGGAAAAAAGAAGAAAGGGAATTCAAAGTAACAGGAATAAAAAACTGAACAAAAAGCCACTGGGTCCAAATAAAAAAATCGCAGCAAAAGGCTTGAACTAGGAAATACTACAGGAACACAAACCATATAAACAGGAGATTGAAAAAAAGAAAAAGAGATCAGAAAAAAAATTACATGTCCACCCCATCCATTAAAATAACTTTGTTTCAATATTAAAAGGCATGAAACTAGAGGCAAATGGGGACTTGACTGGAGAGGGTGACAAGAGGAACCCTACATTCCTCATGTCATAACTCATCTTCTTTTATCCCTCCAAATTAGCCTTTCCATCTACCT
Source organism: Climacteris rufus (assembly GCA_013398175.1). NCBI lineage: Eukaryota > Metazoa > Chordata > Aves > Passeriformes > Climacteridae > Climacteris > Climacteris rufus. The sequence continues at coordinate 1,519,008 of VZRZ01001590.1, read as the reverse complement.
CCAAATAAACCCTACACCACAGACAAGTCCATTCTTGGCATGTATCCTCCTTATTCCTTTGAAAATCTGATCACTTCATGTTCAGTACTGATCTTTTAACCCTCCAAACACCAATTTTCAGGAATTTTCTTGGCATTACATCTTTGTCATATATTAGACAAAATAATCAATTTTCTTTTAGGCAGATGCTGTTCTTGAATCTTTATTTTCTTGTTGTTTTTCTATTGCTCTTAATGCCATTGTTAAAGAAATAATCTATCCTGTGCTTTAAATTGACATGAAAATAAACTGACAGAATCTATTTTTTTTACACCTCTATTTGTGAAAAGAAGCAGTAAACAGCAAAATGCTAGCACTTTCTTCTCACTTAATAGTTATGATCTACTAGATAGACTTGGATGCATATCCACAGACTCACATACACATAAAGAAAATCTGGTGACTGTGAATATTTCTCTTCTTTGCTACAATAGGTTATGACCAGTTATCTCCAATAATGGTATCATGATAACAAAGTGGTGTAGGTTTCAAACCAGTCTGCACAATCCTGCCCATGACCTTTGGATAATTATTCAATATCTGTGTAGCTATTCTGCCCTTATTTCTCACACTAGCCATGAATAAGCAAATTTAGACATCTTCTGTGCATGCTGCAATTACTGTATGCCTAGGACAAGGGCACAATTTCTAGGGTTTTTTTAAAAGCAAAATCCCGTTTAAAAAAAAGGCAAAGAATTTAACCAAATGATTATTTCAACTATGTGGTAAGACAAATACTGAATTAACAAGCTTTGATTACAGTACTCCCAGCTTTCTACAGGTCATGTTGGATTTCTTATCAATTTGACAAATGGATAGACAAATTGTTAATGAAGGTTCTGTATTGCCAGAGTGTGAAGTGGAAGAAGTTTCTACCTCTAAACTGAACTCAAAGAATAAACTGGGAAAAGCAAAATTTTGCCTGTGTGTGAGTGAAGAGCAATCAATAGTGGAACATAGCCATAAAATACTTTGTGGAAAATTTTTACTTACTTTCTCAGTTAGACTACTTAGACAGTGGGACTCTCTTTGAGAAGTGTGTTGTACTAGATGTTGATGGGATCCATCTGTCAGAGAAGGGAAAGAGCATCTTCAGTCACAGGCTTGCCAAGCTGGCAAATAGGGCTTTAACCTGAAGTTGAAGGACATGCAGTGGTGGGAAATGAGGTAACAGCTTCAAACTGACAGAGGGTAAGTTTAGATTCAATATTAGCAAGAAATCATTTATTGTCAGATGGTGAGATACTGGAGCAAGTTACCTGGGGAAGCTGTGGATCCACCATCCCTGGAATTCTTCAGGGCCAGGCTAGATGTGGTTTTGAGCAACCTGGTCTAGTGCAAGGTGTCTTTATCCATGGCACACGAGTTGGAACGAGATGTTTTTAAGGTCCTTTCCAACCCCAAACATTCTGTGATTCTATTATAAAATCAATTTTCTAAAACGAGTATTTATAAAGCTGTTTCCACAAGGATTATTAGAAATTTCAAGCAACCTAACCTAAGAGTTATCTCTAATACATATGCAGAGCAATTCAGACTAAATAATTTTACTGTGTCAGATTATTAAAGAATACCATTAGCACTTGTAGCAAAAACAAGCTAAATTATGAATGTATGTTCAACTGGGATAAAAATGTAGCTTTTAAATTGTGTCTCATTAGATCATGTTGTTGAATAACCAACTCTGAACATCTTCTTAAGGACATCATGTCAAGCCCATTCTCTGGTAAATGTGCCTATCAGAGTAAATGTATTCACTCACATGCTTTAGATGTTGCAGTGGGCTGAAAATTTAAAAATAACAGTAAAGGTACATCAGCCAAATCACTTCAGAAACCTTGGAACATGTTTTGAAAGCCAATAGAGAGCTAGCAGAATCTATGAGCTAAAACATTGAATCTACTAATTTGCCTAATTTGCCTAATATTCAATCAAGTCAGATATGTATTCTGGATTAGGAATGATTAAGAGAACCAGTTTAAAAAAATCATCTCTTTACTATAATAAATCTTTTAAAAGAAAACTTGTCTTCTCTCTCCATTATGAAACATTCATTAGAGTTTAATATCTGTATACTTTGAATCATCTCTGTGGGTAAAAGTGCAATTGGCTATTTATGCAATAGTATCTAATGACAGGACATGTTAGGGAACCAGATCTAATTTAGACTGAGTAATCTTGTTCAATGCTGTCTGCTTAATAACAAAAAATTGAAGCTAAGTCAGAGGTCATTATGTGTAGTTCACTGAAGAGAGAAGTGTAATTAAAATTAGGAAACATTAATTCTTTTCTTGGCTTTATTACTGAGACAATTTGGGACCTTGAGCAAATAATGTACGTGTATATGTATGCATGTGTATATATAGATATATATATATATAAAGGAAGGCAGATTCAGACCCATATATTTATGCATACACAAAACATAAATACAAAGTGTGCAAAATGTGAATACCTTAGAATGTGAACAAACTTTTTAAACCCTGTCAATATAGATCCCAAAGCACAAAGTATTTCAAGGAATACAACACACTACTTACCAACCAAATGCTGAAAGGACCTCAAAGGAATTAATTTATCCAATTCCCAAATATTTCATTAATCCAGAATACTTTTAGGCAACAAGAAAAGAATAGATTGGCTGTGAATTGGCAACAGCACAGATAGATTTCCTTAGACATGTACCTCACAAGGGTGAAAGCTTGCACATTTCTGGGTTTTCATAGCAAAGTTACAGAGATGAACAGCTTTGAGCTCAGGTCATTTTTGGCTACTCTTTTATCTCAGACACAGTCTGAAAATTCCATCTTTTATTTTCAGTTTAGGAAGTATCATATCTTTGTGTGTGTGTTTCCAGAAGACACCCAAAAACCTTACTTTGAAATCAATTTTCTAAGGACGGTGATTTGTTGCTTATATTTTCAGTAAACTAATACTGACACTGATTTGTATCTGAACAGGAGGAAAGTGGGAAAGTTAATTAAATGTGACTTGCAAGTAGAAAGGTTTTGCTTTTTTTTTTTTTTCCTTACTTTCTTTTTTTACTTTCCTTTTTTTTTTTCCAGTTGTATTTTTGTGGCCTTCCCAGGAGTCTATAAATAAAACAGAACAGTGGTTCTGCTGTGGCAAGTGAAAAATCAGCTTTCAAGAAGGATTCAAGATCAAGAGACTGCTATTTTGTAGATGAAGCCTGGAATATTAGTCCCAGAAGGCCTATATATATCTTTAGATGGAGCTCCCAAGTTTTATTTTCTTCATACTTAAAATATTTATGGATGCACATGATACTGCTAGCTTTAAAAGCATTAATGTCTATCTGTATGGATTAGGAGCAGGTCAGTGCTACTTTTCAGTGAAATAATACAGAACATTTCATATACTTGGAAAACAAAATTCCATACAAATATTCACTGCAATGGATATGATATACACAGCATCAAACAGGGAGTGGTATAATATCCATTGAAAAAGTGACACGGGGAGAAGAGAAATAACCATGATTCACCTAGTTTTCATGTCAATAGAAAAAACAGAATTAGAATCTGCCAATTCCAGGTGCTAGATGCAAACTCCACCTGCCACACAGCATTTCTGCATGACAGAAGTCTCGCCTCTAGAAAAAGCCTTCTTTCCAGGACACCACAGGCTAAAAAACCTTCTCCATTACAAAGGAGATACATTTCACTGAGGCAGCCAAATCTGTCTAACACTGCCAGAGCACAAGGGCTTCCATGAGATTTAGTCTTAATGCAAAGGTTTCCACTGTGAACTCCTCAGAGCACAGCACTTGGAGAAGGAATGTGATGTAATAGTTTTATATTGCTGTATTAGTTTATTTTGCCTCTAAATGTCTTATCCTTGGGGTGATGTGGTTCATGGCTCCCTCAGTGAAAAGGAAGAGATAAGAATTTAAATCTTTGCTAGGGCTGCTTAAAGCTAGTAGAAAATTAAAAAAAAAAACAATTAAAAGGCATCTATTACTGCCATGAAGAAACATGTTTTGAAGAACACTTAGCATCTCAAAATTTCAATTTGCTGATTGCTATGATAGTACCTCTGTTCTAGTTACACCATGTAAGGAAAGCAGCACAAGGCTAAATGGGTTGGAAATATTACTAATAATCTAGAAAAACACCCTTTGATCTATAAAAAATGTGTGCTCAGTTCCCATCCAGATCTTTACTTTCTTCAAACTTGTTATTAGCATATGGAAGGAGACTATCTAGTTAATTTTGGGATGAACTAGAAAACTAAAAATAATGGCAAATACTATTTCACTTAGGTACCAACTGTGTCTCATTGGTCTCAGTAAAGACTTTATCTAGGGACTTTCACTTCAGCTCTCATATATAAGGTGTAGCATCTGTTGTCACTGGTATATGAGGAATTATTGTGTAATACACAAGAATGAAATTCTGGACAGGTATTTTTAGGCTTTGTTGTAATTAAAGTGTGTAGACAACAGGGTGAGATATAGTTCAAGTTCATACTTTTACTGACATTGCAATGTTGCAGTTCTGTGGGTCTTTTTAACATGTACAGATGGGTCAAGGACTTTTATTGACAGACTTTTAAAGTATTCTATGCAAACCTGAGAAGTGATTGGCAATGAACACAAATTATAAGAGGAAGTTTGGATTTTTTTGCATTATGGATGATGTGCAGAGTTATTCTATTATGAAGACACACATTCCAATATGAGAAGCCCTATCATCATCATTTGAATGCAAGCTAAATTACCAGGGAAACTAAACTTCAGGGCTTACAAAGACCACATACTGCAAGTAGATGTTAAAGTTCACTTTATAAGCAGTACTACCAAGCATCAAAGCAAAGGTTATGATGTCATTTGACACATGGCGTGCTAGAGACAGACTAAGGACAAAATAGTCTCAGACATGTTCTGTGACCTAGTGTCATGGTTTTAGCTCAGCTGGCAACCAAGCCCCACACAGCCATTCGCACTCTCCACCTGCTGGGATGGGGAAGAGAATCAGAAAGTCAAAAGTGAGAAAACTCATAGGTTGAGATACAGACATTTTAACAGGTAAAGCAAAGGCCATGTGCAGAAGCAAATCAAAACAAGGAATTCATTCACCACCTCCCACAGGTGGACAGGTATTCAGACATCTCCAGGAGAGCAGAGCTCCATCACATGTAAGGATCACTTGGGAAGACAAATGCCATCACTCTCAACATGTCCTCCCCTCTTCTTCTCACCACAGCTGCATATGCTGAGCATGATGTCGTATGACATGGAATATCCCTTGTGACAGTTGGGGTAAGTTGTCCCAGCCGTGTTGCTTCCCAACTCATTTTGCAGCCCAGACCACTTACAAAAAGTGGAGAAGGCCTTGGTTCTGTATAAGCACTGCTCAGCAGTAACAGAAGTATCTACACATTATCAACACTATTTTCAGTGGAATTCTAAAATATGGCCTCATGGTAGCTACTAGGAAGAAAATTAACTCTTCCCCAACCAAAACAAGAACACCTTTTCAATATCTAAAGAAGGACATTGTGAAAATAAGTTTATTTTTCTCATTTTCATGTCAGATGGACCTATAACTTTTCATAGTAAATTCCTTGTTTTTATATTTCTGTATGTTAAATGAACTGAGGAGAAACTTGTCCATTTTATTCAGTTATTGACCCAGCCTTTTGTCGTAAGTTCTACTTGCATTATTTATTATAATTAATTGTTACACTTCATTGACTATTGAGAAATTTGATCCAAGGACATGCATAATCCTTGAGATTCATCTATCTTGATATTATAAGGATCATAAACCTTAAATTAGGAAAGGATGGACTAATGCACATAAATTGCTTTCATGTACTTTAGGAAAAGTTTTAATTGTCTCTGCCAGAGTGATGGTGTATTTCTGATACCTATCTGCCACTGATGCCCTTGCTCTTAGCATAAATTAAACAGAACTGTTTATTTCCATAGTTGTGATAATTACAAATTAGCACATGCAAGAAACCATTTCAGCATATTTCTAACTCAAAAATTAGAGAACTGAAGAAGTCTAGGTACAGCAACCACTTTTATTAAGTTCCTGCTTGTTGCAGTGCCTCTGGGCACCCCGGCCTGCGTGCCGGGGGCAGCCCATGTGCTGGGGAGGACCCGTGCGAGCTTGGGGCTGGCACAGCACAGGGTTTGGTCCCGGAGCTGGCAGACCAGCAGGGGAGGCTCCTGCCCCCCTCCACGGAGAAGGTGGTCTCCCATTGGTCGTTCCACTGTGTGCGGACAGCCGCGTGACTGGCCAATACCCCTGTCAGTCATTCCAATCCTCCACAGCCATTGGCTCTCTCCCGACTCCCTTCCCCTCACTTCCCTGGTATAACAGCCAGCCTCCGACAGCTTTTCTGGTCTTTTTCTCTTCTCCCCAATGCTGTTCAGTTAATAAAATCCACTAAACATACCCGGAAAGGACCCCTTCAATCTCTTTGTTTCTACTGCATTAATGAATTGCACCATGGACCTGAGCAAACACCACGCAGAAGCTCTGAGGGAGCCGCGACTCCAATGGAGACCAGGAGGGGCTAAAAATTGCTTCTCTCGGGTCACGTGACTGCTGCCAAAAGCTTCCAAGAAGACCCATGAATTTAGCCATGGCACCTGCTCTTAAGACAGGAAATTCCTTTATTTAGTCTTCACTAAGTAGAATCATTGGAGGAATATAAAATGAACGATTCTGCTCCACTCTTCTATTACTATAATCTCATTGCAAAGCTGTCTCGGTTTTGAAAGACAGGTGTCTGCTGAGAGAGGTTGAACCCTCCCTTAGGACAGAGAATGTGATTTCCCCTCCCTCCAAATTATTTTAATTTTGAAATTAAGGGCTCTCAGGCAAAGATNGCAAAAAAACAGGGCGGCAGGGGCAGGAGCTGGCCCCTCCCCGGCTAGCCAGCGAGGCAGCAAGGATTTCTGCAGTCACAGCAGACGCCGCGGTCTCATGCGGCAGAGAGGGGCAGGCAGCAGATGGCAGCCAGACTCTCCCGGCAACTGCTGTGAGAAAACGCAGCCCGGGGAAACGTGCACTTCCCAGTGGGAAAAAGGTTGAATCCAAGCTCACCCAGCCAGGAGAAGAAAAACAGGGCACAGTTGGATTTCCTCTGGTCGCAGCCAAAAGCAAAGAGCAGCCTCTCCTCTCCGTGTCTGACCCGAGAGTGTCTGTTCCAACGGCCGGTTCTTCCCTTACCTGCCCCGCCCAAGCACGCCTTTTGTCTCTCACAAAAGAGTTGATGACCCTAATCACCCAGCTATTTGTTGCTTAGTAACAGTGATGGAGAAAAATTCCAAGGCATCCCCCAACCTCTGACAAAAGCCTTCTCAGTTTCAGCAGAAAACAAAAAAAAAAAAAAAACCAGAAAATACCGAAATCTCGAGTTCTCAGTATTTTCATTTAGCATTTTCAGTCTTAGCCAAGCAGCACTGCTTACATTGTGCGATAAACACAACAGGAGATACAATGCTGCTGAAACCATTTAAAGATCTACTCATTTATCGTTGGGCTTCAGCTGAACCTTCAGTTGTCTGCCAGCTTCCTAGACGATTTGCATCTGAGAAGCAAGCTGTACCTGCAGAAAACACAGATTTTAGGGATTGGATACCGAAGGATGACAGCTTTAGGGACAGATTATTTCTGTCAATTCACTTTCAAACTTTCCTATCTAAGATAATGTTAACTAAGCTTTTTAAGCAGGATAGTCTTTGTCTCCAAACCTACTAGACAGACTGTTACATTCTTCTTAGTTTTTTTCATTGGAAAACAAATTTCTCCCTAGCCTCTGAGTCCATTTCAAAAGATGTGAGGCAGACACCCTAAGTAAAGAAATACCTTTCCCAGTACTTCACTAGATTATAAAGTAGCCAAGAGGCAAACAGGTCGATTTCAAACACTGTTACATGTCAGCAGAGCTCTTGTTGGAATATTAAGGAGGCATAATGATTTTTAGAAATTTATTTTTACTTAGAACAAACTATTTTTGAAAAAAAATCATTATAGCTGCTCATTGATTTCATTAAATTTACAAAGCTCAATTTTCCTATGGAAAGTCAATTGATTCAACAGTTTACAAAACTGTCTCCTCAAGAATTCTCCTCCAAATTAAATAGCTAATCACACTACTTCCTTCAAATCTGGCTATGTAAGGCTGGCAGTGTCCCTTGCATGTTTGAAAACTAGTGCTTTCTCCCAACAGGACACAGCAGGACCTTGTTAATGGGTCACCTACAAATGCCCTGCTGCATGCCCTACACAGTTTGTTACCTAAGGACTAACTCTATTTAAAGGGTCCTAATTGATCTCAACTTCCTGGGCTTGGGAAATTCACCAGGACCTGTATCAAATCTGTCTCCTAAGTGGACAGACTCAAGCTTTCAATCCCATAAAATACCTGTGGGGCCCTTTGGCTAGCCCAGGTACTAGAGTCAGGGTGGCAGGTTTCTGCCAGAGCTAATCCCGCAGGAGTAATTCTTTTTTTTCTGTGTTAATCCTCACACTGGTCAGATGTTCCTGAAAAACAGATTTTTTTTCAACAGTGCAGACAGGAGAAAAGAATCATTCCAGTCAAAAGAACTTTTCCCCTGTATTTTCATATTTATTTTCTCTTTCAAAAACATTTATCTGGGCAAAAAGAAAGATATTTTTGCAGTACTGATTTTAATTTGCTATTCTCTCTCTCTTACTTATGTAAACACTCCACTATAAAATACCGTCCTCTAACAGCAGAAATCAATAGACTCTTCATATCTTAAAAACCATCAGGTAATGCTTCAGTGATTAAGGGATTGATTCTGTTGTGCTGTTGTCATCTGGAACAACTGAACTGAAACCAATTAATTTATATTGCTGTAAAATCACAATCCAGCCCTCTACCTAAGATGTTTTCCTTTGCTTCCCAATCTTATAATAAGAAAAGGCACAAAAGTTTCTATAATATTACATATGCTTTATTTGTAGTTTGTACACCAGAAGAACATATCTTTCCACTGAACAAAGGGCTTCAGCATAGTACTCACACCTCTTTCAGCACATGCATACATATATAAGTATATATATTTCTACAGGTATGCAGCTATGTCTACACACATACACTGAACACACATAGACACCTATATGAGCACTCACCCACAGATATACTATCATTCAAATATAAATATCTGTCATAGCAGACAATGAATACATAGCAAATATATTTTCTGTTCTCTTTCCTTCTATCTTTTTGAATTTTTTTTTCCTCTTCTAGAGCTGCATGAAAAGTTTAAAATTTTCTCTGTATACAGGACTTGTCTCCCTTACTATTTACAATAAAGCATTTTTGCATTTAAGCAAATCCTCTGTTTTCCCAGAGTATCAGATACCTTTTAATAAATAATTATTTAAAAGGGGATTTCTGGGAAATATCAGGCTGCAGATTTTTTGTTTTAGACATTACAAAGAAAAATAGGGTTATGAGTCAGTAGGGAGGAGACATGCTGTCCAGTTAGCTAAGCACTGAAGAAACAGAAATTAGATTTCATACTATCTAAGGCAGGTCAGTTCTTTAGCCCCTTGAGTATCTTTTAGTATCCAACCACCTCATAATTTTTACTTGCAACTTTACTTATAACTCTTATTCATCACTACTGGTTACAAAAGGAAAAAAAAAGGAAAAAGAAAAAAACAAAATAAAATCCAACACACTCTGGCAAGTCCTCAAGCTTCCACCATGCTGCCTTCAATATTCTTTGCCTCAAATAATTGGCTCTGGAGCTGTTCAAAATAAAGATAGAAAAGTTGTTAGTCACTTTACTTCAAAAGGGCTTATGTTTGGTCACTCAAATCTAGAACCTCTGTCTCTCTAATCAGTCTCAACTTCCAATATGGGTAATAAGGTAAAATGCACTCTGAAAAGGACACCTGCTTTTCCCCCCCCCACACACACAGTTTCAGTTCATCTGCCCAAAAGTCAGTGAGTAGAACATGTGAAATTTAAGGATGTTTCTGTGGGGCAGCCATCTGTTTTATGTTTTATTCTTTTCAGAATACAATTTTATATTTCATTTATGTGCATTGGTTGAGATTGATGACATTTTTTGTAACTGTGACCCATCATGATGAATATTACAGATGATGATAGGCTCGTTAAGCACATCTCATTTTAGTCAAACTGCAAGTGGCATTTTGTTTATATGGTTCATTTCACCAACAAATTAGATTCCAAATTGATTGCTTTCTGGAATGACTTTGTTCATCAGTTTCTAGACTAGGCAATTACAAAGACTATACTAGTAATTAATAAGCCTCTGTATCAACAATGTTTTCAAACTGCTTGACAGTAGCGAAGTTTACAGGAATTCAGAGGTTAATTTTCAGGGTTGTCAGAGCTTCTAGAATTTTATAAAAGAATACCTCACAGAGATATCTTTCCATTGTGCAGAATTAAAAGCCTAACACATAATACAGAGATAATACTCTTTTTTCCTCTTAGCTTTAATAGAGAGGGAACAAAATACACTGTACTTCATTTGTGCACTATTCAAATAAGAAACTCAGTGTTACTTCTTTCAATAATAAGTGAGAAGACTAGCAGGGCCTAGAGTTAAGTTTTGATTTGCCAGGGAATTGGTGAATGTCATTGGTCGAAAGTCTAAAATTTGTTTGCATATGAAAAACTAACTCAAAAGAAACCAGCTCAAGTCAAACAAGCTTGGGCAGAACCCCACAGTGAAGACAACACTCTGCCTCTGATCCTTAAGTGAGCAAAGACACTTCTGAATGTGCCTTGCAGAATACAACATAAGTGACTTACCCAAAGGCAGCTACAAACCTCATGCCAGAGTGAGCCCTGACTGGTGTTTCTGTTCTCAGTATGACAAATATGGAAAACAGCATCTCCTACCTTACAAGCCTGATGTGTGTAAAGTAAATGCTTGTGAGGCTATCAGACATCATAGCCACGTGCTCCATCTAATTAATTTAAAATTCATATTTAGTCTTCTAATAACAGGTTGTACTGGTCTTGGCTAGAGCTAATTTTCATCACAGTAACTCATACAGGGCTATGTTTTGGATTTGATAAGAGAGAGATGTTTTAGCTGTTCCTGAGTGGCACTCACACAGCATCAAGGCCTTTTCTGCTATTCACATCACCCCACCAACAATGAAACAGGAGGTGCACAGGAAGCTGGCAGAGGGCACAGCCTGACAGCTGACCTCATTGATCCAAAGGGTAGTACATACCATATAGTGTCACGCTTACTATATAAGTCTGGAGGAAAAAGAGGGGGAGGGGGTCGCCTTTGGAATGGTGGCATTTGTCTTTTTAAGTCACTGTTAGTCATGATGGAGCCCTGCTTTCGTGGGGATAGCTGAATACCTGCCTGCCCATGGGAAGTGGTGAGTGAATTCCTTGTTTCAGTTGTTTGTGGGTGAAGCTTTTGCTTTATGTATTAAACTGTCTTTATTTGAATACATGAGTTTTCTCATTGTTAACTTTCTAATTCTCTTTCCCATCCCACCATGGGAGAGTGAGTGAAGCTTGACTACCAGCCAGGGATTATCCACAACACAGGTCAAATCTAGCCTATGCCACAGATGTTTTTTTCCATGATCATCACAAAGCTAAAAACATTACCTGATGTGCCTCGGAATCTCAAAATATCTTCATGGGACTCTCCATGTGTAAGACTATCTCCTACTCCTTCATCTGTACTGACCAATATCCCCTTCTCAATTGTGGAACCAGGTAGACTGTCCTTTAAGATGTTTCTAAGGCAGGTATTCCACTGCATGGGACATGCCACTTCAGAATGAATTATACCAGTTTTCTGTCCAAATGCCCAGGTGATTTCTAAATTAAAATTATGAAGGGCTATTAACCCAGAACATAAATCAGAGCCTTTGGGATTCAGGATAAAAAAGTAGGAAGGGAAATGTAACCCTAACTTTCTCACAATTTTACAGAAGAGCACATATTAACCATCAGCATTTGCTAAAAATGAATGTAAACTGTTCATGTCCTTGCAAGCTCTGAATATTAGGCTGTGGCAGCAAACTATTAAGCTGGCTGACAGTATGCATTCCTGAATAACTAAAATGCCAGAGTATGGAGAAGAGCCAGCAAAATATGAAAATAGAAATAAAATTTTAAAAGACTCTGAGGATTGCAAAGGCCTTAAGTGAGCAATGAGGTGACGGAGTAAATCCGCAATAACTCTAGCCTAATACACACTTTAAAATGCAATAAAACAAAGAAGTCAGGAGAAAATGGAAGCCTCAGATGTCCAGAAACTGCAAAAAGTAAAGACAACTGAATTGCAGACACTTGTATCTCTGATGCTATTGAAGGGTTTCAAGTCTGGATATTGAAGACTGCATTCTCAGCAACACCATCAAACTCTGTTTAAAATTAAGGATTTAATATAAACAAACACTATTAAACTTAGCTTATTATACCGCCCTTTCTACCTGGAATAGAATATTCCATTGTATTCAACAATAATGGAATGGCACATACACTGGAAACATCTTCTGATTTTTTAAACTCCTTCTTGCTAAATTTTGGAGTTTAGCCCACTTTAAATCCAGGCAACTAATATCCAGGCAGTTCAAGCCCCTTTTACAACTGCTATTCCAGGAAAAGAATGTCATTTTTCTGACCATTGTTCTGACTTCTATAATTCTCAACTTCATTGAGAAAATCAGTCACAGTATACATTAATATAAGAACCTGAGATATCTGTCTGGCATTCAACTTTTGCTTTTTTCCAGGAAACATGTTTTAAATACTCCCTAAATAACTAATCAAAAGCTAACCAATGGATTTCTCACTGATAACCTCCTTCAAATTTTCTTCCAGGTTTGACCTTCAAGAAGATTTGCACCTCACACTTGATGTTATCTCTAGGCCAATAAACTATAATACATTACATCATCTTTGTCAACCACAGATATGATCCCCAATGTTTTGTGTTTGAAACATACTGACCAACGAGAAATCAAGATTAGTTGCTATCATCATGCAAGAATTGCTACTGTTTCTTCAACCTGAACTTAAAAGGACAATTTCTGCTTAAAAACAAAATCCTTTTTCCTCATTAGTAATGACGTTTCAGGTTTATACAAACTAAACCCATGACTATTAAAGCAAGCATTACCAAAAGATATATTCTGCTTGGTCTTAATCACTTGGGTCATGTGGAAGACATAAACCAGATTATGAAATAAAATGAGTTCAGTTTTCACTTAGATGAGAATGTATTTCCTACATCAGAAAAGTTTATTTTACATGCTATATTAGCTGTTTAAATAGACTCAGTGCATATACTGTAATGAATCCACATATAATACACTGAGGAATTAAAGGCTCAGAGTACTGGCATTACAGGTTCCATTATTTTTCAGGTAATTTATTTTGCATCACTGTATTATAAGATTGAGGACAGATGCTTTGGCCCTTTGCCTCAACTCTGCAGACGGTTCACCTTATGTACGTGAATACTTCCTATAAATTCAACAAGTCCCAAGGGAATAGTTAAACATGTACATAATATTGCCGGATCAGGGCCCTCAACTTGATTTTCTATGCTTTTTTTTTCCTGTTTCTGTCAGACTCCTTGTTTGTTAATCATCTTTCCAGATGATTACTTCTGCTTTCCAAGTTCATCTCTGTGTGGGGCCACATATACACCTAGTAGGTTACTCCTACCTATTTCTGATTCCATAATCTTGCTGCTTCAAAGCATCCAATACAGTTCTCTACCTAGTACTCACTTTTCCTGAAACCCATATCTTGTTTGATTTCTCCTAATCCTACTCAAAATGTAGACAAATATTTAAATGTTATTATATTTTATTTAAAAAGAGATATTTCTATGACAATAATAGCAAGAATTTTGCAGATATTAGACATAATTACATCCTTGTTTACTTTAATAAGATTTTTCAAAGTCCTTTTAATTACCCTTCAAACTTATTTCATAGTCTTTTTTGGGCATTTGGGGAGTAGTAGATAAAATAAAAGTAAAAGAGATGTGTGTTATTTCTAACACAATTTCCCCAAACATATTATACATCCCTTCATTTCCATACTTGATGGGTTTTCTAGCCACTTCTGAGGACAATATTACCACAAAGAAAATGCATTGTGTCTGTTCTGTCTGCTCACTATAAGCATGTTTTTGCATCATTTAATTGTTACAAAGAGTCAACAAGGTCAGTGTATTTTTAATAAAGCTAAGAAACTGATTTTTTTTTTTTTTACCCTGGTAGATGGTTCCATAGTGTTTGCAGAGTAGTCCTTTGGCAGCAGGAAACCATCACAGATTTCATTTTTATTGCACTGCATTAGGATCAACGTCACATACTTTTTACTTAGTAAATGAATAAGAAAGACCAAAATTTGTTTTAACATTGGCAATCTCTGTAGTATTTCTGGCTAAATAAATTAGTCACTGTCTGCCATCTTTTGATGTAATATGAAACTGAGGCCATGAATATTTAGGAGCATTTAGTTTTCCAAATAGTTCTGCTCACAGACATATTGCAATAGTCCCTGTGTCCTGGCCAAATGCAAACAAAATTATTTCCTCTTCTTAACTACTGAATTTCAACCCTCTATGTTGAAATGTAGCCCATGGCTACATTTCCCAAGATAAAAACATTTCATCTATAAATTGCATCACTGCTGTTACATCAATTCACAAATACTGTACTTAATATTTACTCAGGTAAAATTAATAAGCTACCTGCAGAGAAATCGCTAGTTAGCAGTATCTACTATCCAAACTTATATGCCCCCAGAAAACTGTGCAGATATGGAAAGTAAAGAATGTTGGTCAATAGTGCTTAGGAAGATCAGCATTTGGAATATTCTTGTATTTTTGGAGTACAAGATCAAAAAGAAATTAAATTCACAGCGTAGCCATGTGACATTCCTGGGTTAAAGCAAGCCGTGTTGAAGGATAAAGGGAAGCTGACAAGTGGGGTTTTTTCTTGCTTTCCAACGGAGAAGAATTAAGATACAGCTGGAGACCATGTTTAGGATTCTAGATATTTTGATTTATGTCTCACTTCCAATCTTCAGGCAAAACAATTGTTCCATCTACCTATATCTCAAAGATGTATTGCCTCTGCTAAAACATTTGATCTTTATATTTTATTTCAGAAAATCTTATTTTATTTATCATGATTAGGAACATATAGATCCTATTAAACACGTTAAATGTATCTTCAACACAGATTGGTATCAAATCCCTTAAAATTACATTGACATATCAAAATCTTCCCCAGACAGATATACCTAGAGAACTTACAGCTCAATTCACAGATGGTTTAAGGATGTACGTCTGCCTTCAGTCTAGACAAAATAAGAGCTATGGAATATAGCAAGTAGACATCAACTCTGTTCGAAAACTAGGTTTGATAAGTACACAGTATATATGAGCTGGACCACTTTAATAATGAAAACAAAAAAAATCAACATTTCAATTGAGACAAAGCTGATAGATTGCAGAAGTAAACATCTCAGTGTTTTTTTCATCATGCAACTCTGATATTCCATGAAGGAACAAATTACTGTTCTTAAGTTGTTCGTCTGCAGTGAATACTAAATACAAAGCTCAGGATTTATTGATTGCAAACATTCCAGAGGGCAAGTATGCTGTTCAGTGTGCCCAGAAGTCTTAGTTTTGATTGATCCAGTCTGGGGGATGTATTGAAACACACTGTAGGTATCTTTTTGGCTATGCACCCAGATTTTCTCTTTGTATTTGGAACATAGCCTAAGTGCAGAAAGTACTTGCCTGACAGTCTAGAGAGAGCCAATATCAGCACTTTCTGAAAATAAACATAATTATTTTATTTCACTCAAATTTGCAAAGCTTTGCAAAGAATTCCCAAGCATATGTACCAGGAGGAGATCATGGCAACCAGCTTTGATCCTGTAGGAAGTTATATTGAAAGTGTATGTTAAAGGCAAGCAAATTCAAAATGAAGTGTTTCTTTCCCTGAAATTCCCAGTGGTATTTATCCTTTGGAATTGGTTGCATGGGAAAGTGATCATTTCTCACCTGACAGCCTTTCCTCAATATTAAACACCTTTCCCAAAGATAAACAGATATAGCTCAAATTTGATATTTACTGGGAGAGTTTCTATCATTTGTGTAACACCAGATTAAGGCAGTGTTACTGCACAAATGCCTCTGGTTCCAGGTTTACAATGGCATGAAGAATGTCTCCAAAAACTGTGGACACTCAACAGTGATCATGGTAAAAATTTCTGTTTCTTTCATTTCCTTGTCTTTCTTGACATTTAACTGTGCAGAATGCAATATGCTCCAAGAACTTTGGACAAGGCACACCTAGCACATTCAAAATTCTTCTCTGTTACTTACATATTTTGAACCTGCACAGAGAGAAAAAAAAGTATTCAGAAAATATCTACACCACAAACTTTTCCTCTCCACTTTCCATTTACTGCATTTTAGTTTATTAGTATGGTAGTTACAATCATAACACATATTGGGGGTGCTTAACATAGTGGTTTTTATCAATCAGATTGCAATCACCTCACAATCCTATGTATTTTCTGTTCCAGCCTCACCAATAAGGAGGCTGGGAGTGCACAATGAGCTGGGAAGGGACACAGCCAGGACAGTTGACCTCAACTGACCCAAGATATATTCCATACCCTATGGCATCATGCTCAGCATAGAAAACTCTGGGAGGAAGAAGAGGAGGGAGGGACACATTTAGAGTGACAGCATTTGTCTTCCCAAGTAACAATTAAATGTGGTGGAATCCTGCTCCCCTGAAGATGGTTTATCAACTGCCTGCCCTTGGGAAGCGGTGAATGAGTTCCTCACCTTACTGTGCTTTACTTTTGTGTGCAGCTTCTGCTTTACCTATTAAACTGTCCGTATTTCAACTTAGGAGTTTCCATATTTTTACGCTTCTGATGCTCTTGTCTATCCCACCATGGGAGAGTGAGTGAGTGGCTGCATGGGACTGAGCTGTTGTCTGGGGTTAAACTACAACAATGTCTTTTAAAGGGGCTTTCTGCAAGACATAAACATGGTTCTTGTAGGAGTTTTGGTATAGAGGCCATAAGAGCACAGAATCATAGAATATTCTGAGTTGGAAGGCACCCACAAAGATCATCAAAGTCCAGCATCTGACACTGCACAGGACTACGCCATGGATCGCATCATGGGCCTGAGAGCATTATCCAAATACTTCTTGAACTCTGTCAGAATTGGTGCTGTGACTACTTCCCTGGGGAGCCTGTTCCAGTGTCCAATCACCTTCTGGATAAAGAATCTTTTCTTAATATCCAAAGGAAACTTCCCCTACACAATACCAGGCCATACTCTCAGGTCCTGTCACTGGTCAGCAGCAAGAAGTGATCAGTGCCTGCCTCTCGTCTTCCCCTCACGAGGAAGCTGTAACTGCAGTGAGGTGTCCCCTCAGTCTCCTCTTCTCCAGGTTGAACAGACCAAGTGACCTCAGCTGCTTCTTATACGTCTTTCCCCCAAGGTCCTTGACCATCTTCATTGCGCTTCTTTGAACAACCTCTAATAGGTTTATTTCCCTCTTATATCATCTTGCCACAAACTGCACACAGGACTCAGTTAGGCCACACCAGTGCAGAGTATAAAGTCACATGAATATAAAGGAGAAAGTCTTGAACAAGAAGGGAAAACAGTTTTAGAAAAAACTGTTAAAAACTGAAGGAAGAGGAATGTGCCCCATATAGAATGAGATACAAAAGGAAAGAAACCAAAAGAACCATACTATCGCCGCTAATCACCGCAGGAATCTGGAGACGCTGAAGAAAAGAGACGGAGCCAGCTGTGTTCACGTTCAGAGCAAAGGAAGGAAGGGAGGGAACCCACCTTCTTTAATTCTTATATACACTTTTAGAAATCACAGTTCATTGGAGAAAATTAACACTTCCGTCTTTAACTACAGTGGTCAAAAGAAATGTCCATCAAAAGATCTGTGTCCATGAGAAAGGAATGCAATAACAAGATAATTCTACAATAACATAGCTATGTTTACAGAACTCTAGTCCTTGAAAACTGTCTAGTAGAGAGCTAGCTATTTTTAACAGTAAAAATGAGGCGACACCATACCAGTAACTGGATGGCATGAAATGGACTGAATAGCAAATTGTGAGCCCTTGCAGCTCCCAATAAGTTCAGAATAGCTCATGTACAATATAAAAATGCCAACTACATTAGAAGATACTTGATTTCAGACCATTGATTTCTGTACTAATAGAGGCTGATGAATTTCATGTGTTTCTGATGTTTTCAAGCTTTCATTGTTGTTTTTTTTCCTGTTTTCCAAAAGGGAACTGGGCCTTTAATTCAACTTCTTTCACAATATTTATTGCCAGACATCCCAAAATTATAAAAAGTGCTTTTCCAATCTGTGGCAGTGTGCGTGGCTAAAGCCACATCATGTAAGCCTCAACGGTGGTGGAAGGGAGCTCAGCACACTGCCCTCTGAGGCAGCTACTCTGGTTAGGGTGACACTGTTACCCATTCCATCATTCCTTTTGGTTGCTGGTTGCACACGTTGTTTTCCATTGGATGGTTACGCAGTTATGTAATGTTCTGTATTTGGTTATGTTCCAGAAAGTACTTGTCTCCTCGGTTACCCATTGGTAATATTGTAATTTCTGTTCCCCTATTTAGCTGTATTCCCTCTCCCTTTCCCTATATAAACCCCACTTAAGCCCTGAGCTGGGTTCTTTGTTCCGGACCCTTCAGCTCACCTGGACCCTCTTTCCTGCTCCTGCTCCCAGACCTTTCCCTGGACCCTCTCCTGCTGCCCTACCCTAATAAAGAGCTGAAAATACTGGACAAAGGCCCCTCCTTGGTCTTTATTCTCGCCGACCCGCCAAAGACCACCGGGCTCCGGGCAATCCTACTCAGCAGAGAAGCCGGCACTGTCCAGCCAGGCACGGCTGGAACCCTGCTCGGGGGAGAAGCGCTGCGGCTTGGCAGCCAGCCCCCGTACCACCAGGGAAAGCCAGTGCAGGATGCCGTGCGCCCTCGGGTCTGTCCCCAGCCCTCAACAGAGCGCGTCCACAGCAGCGCGGCTACACCAATCAATGAAAATTTTGCCTCTTTGGTGAAACATAGCAACATGAACAAATTAGCTTCCAGAATGAAAAACTACATGGAGAAATATAAGAAAGTAAAATTGTCATGTTAAAAATTTACCACTGTGCTGGACTATTGTCTGTCTGACAGTGAAAGGGAATGAGCACTGCAGAGGATAATGAATGGATTCAGTGCTCAAACGAGAATATTTTTCACTAAATCACACATTGCTGTATAGATCCTGGTTTTCATGAAGAAACCTTTTATCCAAGCATTTCCTTGGTATAATCTATTGTAATGTATTTAACCTAACTTACTTGCAGTACATGAGAAATGCAGAACATTAATCATGTCTCCTTTTAGTTTTCTTTGTGGTTATATGAAGCTTGCTTTTACTCTCTCAAACACCACTGTAAATCAGAAGTAAATTTACTGAATTAGGTGGAATCCACTGGAACAAGCTGCTGTAAGTAAATGAAGAATCAGATTCTTTATGCTTTAATTCATTGTTCCTGCTTTCTTTCCATTCCTTTCCTGCCTCCCATCATTATTTTAACCCAGAGGTAACTAAGGTCAGTATATTTTGTTTGCAGCCTTGATCATAGTTACATCTTCACTATATTTATAGTGAATGAGACAGATCAAAGAACTCTAAATCAGTTGCAGAAATAGCTAAAGCTTGCTTAAACAACAGCTGAAAAACACTTTGCACACACTGTTTGACCTAACCTCAACTCTGCCCTCATGATGGATGAAGAAATGCAGCTTTCTGGCTGAACAACAAAAGTAATGGGAAACGTTTACCAGCACACAATATAATGGTAGATGACATACCATGTTAATTTATGAAACATCAGATTTTCAAAAAAAGCAAATATGAAAATTCTAAACTTGAAAAGTAACTTTTTTTTCTCCCAAGAAAATGCAGGTGACAACTGGAAATTGTTGTTTCATTTAGATAGAATCACTATCACAAGTCCAGAAACTCTGAAGTACTTGTAGATAATAATGTCTTAAGCTCACTTTCTCTCTCAAGAACTGCTCTTATCCACACACGTAAGAAAACAAAACAATCATTCAGAGGAAATGTTTCCCTGACATTTTGAATACCATGAAGTCAGTAAATGGGGAAAATGGCAGGGTCAGATCACAGCATGTTCATACATAGCATGTCAATCAAAAAGGTAATTAGTTGGTGCAGGCTGAGCTATGGTTTATTTTTTTTTGTTGTTTGTTTTAATCCTGAATTACTATTAAAGCAATTAGTAATAGAAAGGGGAAAATCACCTCTTGGCAAGTTTCCATTTGAGATGCATGTGTGAGTAACTCCACATCTAAATATTTGATTCATGTCACATTCAAGTACTTCAGAAACTGTCCCCTCATGCACTGTCATAAGTCAAAACATGGAGCCTTTCTATGGAGAGCCTTGAGTCTACTGCAAATGAACAATCAAATTTCCTGGGGACTGTTCTCAGCTTTCAGGAATATTTCTGCATGATATCTGTCACAGGATATGCTTAGCATCACATATAGACATTCCTCTCAAACCCTACTAATCCTTTTACAGAGTACAACAATATGAGGATGACAACCTTAATAATGGATTTCCCTTATTTTTTCAGATTGATATTATTTAAGATTTTGAAGGAATATCTGGTTCAGAATAGTATATTTATAGTCGGTAAATAATAAAGATTTTTAACAAGTGTCTAAGAAGTGCAAGAGCCAAACACATATTCCTTCCCAAAGAGATGTTCCAGGTGGTCAGATCCAAGTACATTTGCTATTTAAAGTAGGGAGCTGACATTGCTAAAGCTACATCATCCAGCAGAAATATCAAAGACATTCTCCAATGGTGAAAACATTTGGCACTTTTCATATGTGTAGTTGTAATTCAGTGATTAAAGAGGGATTATTTTTTCTGCATGTTTCATTACACATCTTCAGCACACAGAAAAGTAAGCTGAAACCATCTTCAGTGATCTTGGATTCACCATGTGCAGGAACATCATTATTAGTACTTTTATTGCCAGCAAAATCACACTGTTGGACATATACCATACATCTTTGCCTTGGGATCTGGAAAACAAGTTCAGGGGGATTTCAAACACAATACAAAGGACTTAAAGTCTGTTTGCTTAGCATCTGAATATAATCATGTAGATAGACTTCTCATTCAATTTACAACTTCACCTATAACATTGTGAAGGGAAAGAGTTTCTGTTTCCTACTTAGTTTACTTGTATTCTGTGCAATGTTTTACGTTCAGAGAGCAGCTGTCTGATGACAGATTATCAGTTTACTTTCTCTCCTTTGTAAGAGATTTTAGCATACACTTGAATATGCCACAAGACAAAAAAATGGTAAAAGAAAATGGCTCTAAATGAAAACAAACCCATCTTGCTTATTTATAAGACAAAGTCTTTTAAAACCATAGAAATCCTAAATCTCACCTTCACACATTGAATCTTATTTCATTGTGCTAGAGCACCCAAATTCGGTTGATTATAGATAGTGTGGTTTTTCTAGATCAGAAAAGAAATGTCAGGCAAGTACCATAAACAAAATATGAAATTTTCTGGGCTTGAGTTGTCTATTTTTGTGGGATTTTTTGGTTGGTTGGTGTGGTAGTTTGACAGGGCCTGGTTTTTTGGGAGTGGGGGGAGCCACAAAGATGGCTCCTGTGAAAAGCTGCTCGAAGCTTCCACAGTTGTACAGCAGAGCCAATCTCTGAAGATGGACATGCTACTAGCCACAGCTGGGCCAATTAGAGAGGGAGGCAATGTCTCTGTGACAACATATTTAAGAAGAAATCAAAACAAAATAGACACACAGCTGTAGTTTTAGCTAGATGAAGAGGAAGAGTGAGAACATGTAGGAAAAGCAGCAAATATGGACACCATCAAGGTCAGCCAAGAAGAAGGAGGAGGGGGGAAGCTTCAAATGCCGAAGCTAAGACATTTTCACAGCCTGTGATCTGTGGTAAGGACTGTGTTGGTGCGGCATTCCCCTGCACCCCCAGTGGAGGTACAGAGATCCACCCCAGCCGTGGGGAAGGTGTCCATGCCAGAGCAGGAGGGGTGGATGCCTAAGGGACGGCGTTCTGTGCGAGTCAATAGATAAAGAAGCTTCTCTCTGGTCTGGTAGGAGTCATTACTAATTAAAGAGATTCGCCCCCGGAGGGTCCCACTCACCCCTGAAAGGACTATAGTCCTTGGCACTGCTGTATTGGATAAACTGTTATCTGATGGAAGGAGGGAATTAAAGTCACAGAGCTGCAAAGACACGCCCCTCCCCCCCTCCCCTCCAAGAAGCTGCAGCAGAAGAAAAACATCTCGGGGAATGAACTGACCAAGGAAACCCTCAGCCCTATCTCCTTGCGCCATTAGTGGGAAGGAGGGAGGGGCTGAGGGGGAAAGAAGGTGTTTTAAGAGTTTATTTTGCTTCTCAGTATACTCCTCTGATTTTGTAAGCAATAAATTCACTTGATCTCTTTAAGTTTGAACCTGTTTTGCCTGAATGGTAGCCTAATTAGAATCTTTCTCTCAGTCCTTACCCCTATGTTCATTAAATTTTTCCTCCCCTCTGTCCAGCTGCAGGAGGGGTGAGCGGCTCTTTGTGGGGGCCTGGCATTTGGCCAGCCTAAACCACAACAGTTGGTTGGCTGGTTGGTTGGCTGGTTGGTTGGTCGGTCGGTTGGTTTTGGTGGGGTTTTTTTGCCAAAGTAAAGCTCTTTCTTCGCAGACTCACTTAAACAGAGAATGATGAAACCTTTCTTTCATGCTCACAGTGTCTTATTTCCCTGATAGATTCTGATATTCAATTTCAACTCAATTTGCTTTTTTCCCTAAGGAAAAGTATGCTTATTTTGTGTGGACAATCAGCAAACTTGTAAAGTGTGATAGGCCTATATATTCACCCATCAGCAAAAATGCATAAATCACACTCCTACTGTCAAAAATGTAGAGGAACGAGACCGCATTTTATAACAGTCAAGTCCTTAAGATCTACTGCTTCCTTAAAGAGGTAAGATTCTATCTGGTTCTTGTTATAATTTAACCATCTAGAATGGGAAGAAGTGGCAGGAGACAAGGATTCTTTTCTGTTTTTCATCTTCAAATGTTGCTACATCACTCTAGGTGTGAAGTCACATTATAACTGGTCTACTTCATCAAAGAAAGTCTTTAGAGGAAAATGCATTGTTCGTAGGAGACTCTGCATGCTGATCACATTGTTATGTGAGGACTTTCTAATCTAGTAAACACCAAAAAATATTTTAATAATTAGTTAAAGTCAGCAGATTTGAAAATTTTCAGATAAATAAATAAATAAAATTTTCAGATAAATAAATCCTGGAAGAGCTTATTAGCTGACTGCAAAAAATTTGCCATAGGTTAGGACTTTCAACAAAAGTAGGATTTAATTCTGCAAAGTACCAAGAAACAAAAAAATATTCTCATTTACTTCACATTGTGGATGCAAACAATGAATGCAACTTTATGGCCTAGTATGTAACAGGACAGACTGAACAAGTGAAATGGCTCTAAAGCATTCAGAAATTACAAAGATTTGCACTGCCTCCCTTACTGCATCCCGTATTCCCTCATGCACCAACCCATGAGCTAAAAACAGCCTGGTATATGCAGAAATACAGGAAAACTAAGAGAGCACATTAGAACACTTAATTTTCACAATCATTTGATCATCATTTGTCAATCTATTCTCAATTTTAAGCACCTGTGTATCATTTAAAACAAAAATGTTTCAGCACACAAAATAGAAGTTATCTCTATCTGTGTCATAAATTTTCCCAAAAGGAGCTGCTTCTACCAAAACATACTTAGGTTCAGCTTTTTATAGAATACTATTCAATTTCTATATTGTTTTTGTTTCTTTAAGGATCTATCCTGGGTTGCATCCAAAGCAGAGTGGCCAGCAGATCAAGAGAGGTGATTCTGTCTCTCTACTTCACTCTGGTGAGATCCCACCTGCAGTGCTCTATCCAGCTCAGGGGTTTCCAGCACAGGAAGGACATGGACCTGTTGGAGTGTGTTCAAAAGAGGGCCATGAAGATGATCAGAGAGATGCAGCACCTCTCCTATGAGGAAAGGCTGGGAGAATTGAGACTGTTCAGCCAGGAGAAGAGAATGCGTAGGGGTGACCTAATTGTGGCCTTCCACTACCTGAAGGAAGCCTTTAAGAAAGATGGGAGAGACTTTTTACAACAGCATGTAATGGGGGAAATGGGTTTAAACTGAGAGTAGGTTTAAATTAGGTATCAGGAAGAAATTTTTTACTGTGGGGATGGTAAGGCACTGGAAAGGTTGCCTAGGGATACTGCATGACTTGAAGTGTTCAAGACCAGGTTGGATGGTGCTTTGGGCAACCTGTCTAGTGAAAGCTGTCCTTGCCCACAGCATGGAAGTTGGAACTAGATGGTCTTTAAGGTCCCTTCCAATCCAAGCCATTACATCCTTCTATGATTCTATGATAGACATTGTTTTCTTTTCTTTAAGGAATTATAGATACTTAGTGAATGAACTCAATAACTGTAAGGAATCACTAAAGAAAAAAAACAATTCCTCAGTTTTGTCTTGGCATTTTGCAGTGTGGTTGAATGACACATTGCATAAGTATCCATATTACCCACAGAGTGTAAAAAGCTATAGAGATGTCCTCCATTTCGTGTGCCTGAAGACTGCAACTATTTCCCCCTTGTGTAGATGTATAAATTCGCACTCTTTCATTTCTTAAAAATAATAAATTTATGTGTGAGCTCTTCTATCTCATCTAGTAGGATTTAGTTCTACCATGTCATCCTTGTGACTCTAGGCTTCAATTTTTGAGGTTTCTGACAAAGTACTTTTCATGGCAGATTTTGTGTGGCAGGCCAAGGCTTCTGTCAGCAGTTCATCAGAGCATCATGATAAAGGGTATAAGCCTATCTGATTTGAAACATTTTTAGTTTACCTTTGCACTCATGGAAAACTGGAAATAATATTCAACATGCAGGACATCTACAGGCTTCAATAGTTTGTCCATAGCATAGTTTGTTTTTCAAAAATACAGTAAATACTGCAGTGTTGAGATCCCAACATAAGTTACTAAATAAATGGCTTCTAGAGCCTTAGTGTGCAAGTTTGTCTAAAAGGAAACTGTACACCTTTCCCAAAAGACATACCAGCTGCTTGGTGTCTGACAGCAAGTGAAACAGATTATATGCAAATCCAGAAATGTGCTACTCTGGCTCTAATCCTCTTTGTTTGTGACATGCAGCTGCAGTTTTAGGCAATATGATGAAGAAATGGGCCACACCAGATTTGCTAACAACAACAAAATGTTTGAAAAATATTCATGGCAAATTATTCTAATGTTCTTCTACCATCAAATGTACAGAACATTCACATATTTCAAATGCTAAATAGTTGCAAGTGCATGGGATGTTAAATCATTCACTAAAGGAAGTGACGGAGGTCATCTGAATGTTATTAATTATGGGATGGATATAGAGACATGCATCTTCACATGACTATTCAATTATTGTCCATAACCCTGAGCACTTTCAATTCAGCCAGTTTACTGAAAGATGAAGCACAGCAAGTCACGATGACTCCAGGAGTTGTCTGCAGAAGGACAATCTGTTCTGGTTAGACCACATGTTTTCTCTAGACTTGTCTGCACAAGGACCTATTCAATATTGCTTGCAAGAATGCCAGAAATACTAAAATAAACTCAATTGCAACATTTTTCACAAATGACTTTTGAAATACTATGCATTCTCATGATAAATAATCTTTAAATACGGGTCTAGAAAGACAACTTAAAACAATTACTACATGTAAAAGGTCTTGTTTCTCAGGTCTTCATCTTGTAAAAGATGTACGGTCAAGCCATGCACTTCACAAGGCCTACCCTAACATACTGTACACAGAGAAGTTGAAATCCTGCCTTTCTGTCCCAGCACTTGCATCCTTCCTATAGACTGGGATAAGCATCTGGGATACAGTTCCAGATGAAGTCTCCTAAAGTGTCTCAGTCCATCTGATATACAACATAGAAGCTGAACTCCTTTCACACTGTCACTCATTCCACCAGTTTACAGTGCAAAACAAGCAGCATCCACCCACCTGCACAGACAGGGGGAAGAACTGACCCAAATGGGACAGTTGACATGGTCTTTCAGCATTTCGATCTGTTTACGCTCCTTCCCGAGGTTTAACCACAAGGAAGAGGAATAGGCCTTCCACCTCTCTAGAAAAATTTTCTAGGATGATCGCTAGCTGATGGAGGTGAACAGGTTAAAATGTCACTGGAGCTTTCTCCTTTTACCTTTTCCATTTCTTTCTATCTTGTACTATACTTGTTTTCAATACTTACAACAGGACTGTCAGATTTTACTATGTTTCTTTTCACTCCTTACTCCATTTAGTTATTCAACTTTCTCAGAGGTATTACAGTTTGGCTGTGAATTTCTGCTGTTATTTCCTCCTACAGAAACCTGTAGAACTGCAGAGTGAAGTGAAATGGGAGAACCACTCCACCCCAAAAAGAAAGCCTCAGAAGTATTATCTTTTTTTCAATTTCAAGACTTTTCAATCTGTTTAATAATTTCAGATTCAATTACATCAAGATATTTCTTGCACGTCGTGGTAGTCATATAGTGGAGAAGGACTCTGAAAAGCTCTGAAATGTTCCTGAAAGGCCCCCAAAGGCCATGCTGCCCACATTTACAAATGGTTGGGTAGCAATTCTGCTGATAAAAATGCATGAGCCAGCAAGAGAACTGAGCTCATCCTTGACTGTAAGAAACCCTTGACATCTTTAGTATAAATTTGGACGGCTGGCTCACACTGAGCATCCAAACGTCCTGTGTTGTACTGTCATATTTATCCCAGTAGATAAATATGCATATCTAGTTCAGGAAACATAAGTTGTAGTCACAGCAATATAGGCATAATTACAAAAGTAGCATTCTCCATAAAATTTATATTAGTTGCAAAAAAAAAAAAAAAATCCAGACTCCTCACTCTATTAAATAAAAGTAGGTAGCATTGGAGCACCAATTTGTCTCTAATGAAGTAATAGTGTGTTGACAACATAGTACTATTAGCATAGTAAGTAAGTATTTACATAGTATATAAGTATCATCAATAGCAATTCTCATAACTCACTGGTAGCATGATTATATTTTGGAAAGACAATGCAAACAGAATAGAATAGAGTTGGAGATTTTAAGGGCACAATTAAAAAAACAATTAAAATACAATAATTATCATAAATCCTACAAGTATGTTCAATAGAAAACAAACTTGTGGTATAGCAGAATTTTTCTTCACAACAACACTACAAAAGGTCTAGGTGTTCACTTCAATGTTAATAAATATGTGTGTCATAAATACAGATAAATATATAAATACATAAATATTTATGTGTCAGTTAAGAAAAATCCTCTGTAGACCTGAAATTTAGCATTTTTGAAGATTGAGAATATTCTTTGTTTGGATTTGTTTGTTTGCTCTTCAGACAAGAGGAATCCAGAGAAGCATAGAAGTGGCATTTCCTGAGCTGTATGCTGCAGAAAAGAATCCAGCAGACAAATGTAGAAACCAAACATCAAAGTCCTCCCATGGATGAAAGAATGGGAAAAAGAGCAGAACCATACTAGCATCTTTTGTGGCAGTCAGGCAGAGGGCAGGG
Source organism: Climacteris rufus (assembly GCA_013398175.1). Lineage (NCBI taxonomy): Eukaryota > Metazoa > Chordata > Aves > Passeriformes > Climacteridae > Climacteris > Climacteris rufus. The sequence goes on along the minus strand of VZRZ01001590.1, from coordinate 1,491,164 downwards.
CAGTAGGAGAAATACTCTCTGTTGGTTTCATTCAGAGCTGATTTTCAGACATAAGACTGGTGATATTTGATCTTGTGGAGCTGTGACACTTAGTATGAGTATAATGATGTGTTTCATAATATTAGAAGTATAATGAATGAAATGTAGTAAAGTTTAAATGACAAATCAAAACCCATATGCCAAAAAGCACACAATATAGTGGAACACTAAAGCTAATAGTCCTTAATGGGATAGAAAAATATAATACTATGAAAAATGGCTGCAAAGAAGAACTAAGCCTGAGTCATAACCAGGGGCATATAAATAATTCCTTGATATAATACTTTTGTACCTTCCTATTTCTTAAGGATTTATTGTGACATTTCTGAATTGAAATAACTCTTTTATATACGTGAAAATTACAACTCATGGTCCCTGTTTGGGAAGAAAGCAAAGTTTTAGAGTACTTTAGAACATTATGGCCATTCACAAATTTAAGACAAGTCACAGGAAGCCAAACCTTAGTCTGATTAGTGAAGATGGCAAACAGTAACAATATCTAACTGCATTTAATGAATCAGGCTGGACTGTGAAAGTGTTTGTGCAGCACATCCTCAGAGTCCAGATAAAGGTTTCCTGATGGCAACTGTGTATGAAGCAAATTGGAAAGATACATTGTAATTGTATGCCTTGTAATCAATGCCTTTACTGAAGCTGAATGACAAAAATGGCAATAGACCAGGGGATTGTGGGGGTTTTTGTCTTACACTTGTATTAAGAGGATGAGAAAAAACTCTTGGGTATATCTGGAAATATTGAAATTACTTCCAGATTTAGTTCAGAAGAAAAATCTCCAGAGAAAGTGTCTCATACAGTGGTCAGAAAATACAGCAGGAGCAGGATATTTCCGTTTTGTTCTCATGTTGAGGATACGTGATGCAAGTCAACCTATACCAATTTTTTTAAAAGTTGCCAACACATGATATAACTCCAGAGAAATCCAGTGCAAATTTCTTATATCTTGCAGCTTGGTCATTTTTAACGGAAACACATAGGCTTCTCCTTTGTATGCAGCTGTTGTGGGACTCTGCACATAAGTTTTACCATGAGTTTTGGTATAGGTAATGAAATAAGGTAATCAAAGAATAATTAATAATTATTAAGTACTCCAAAATGCTTTGTATGCAACTTGTAAAGGCCCCCCAAAATACAGAAAACAAGAACATTATGGAGAAAATTTTGGCAGTAGTGATGACATCGTTACTTTTTCTGGGTTAGAGTACTTAATGAAAAGCTTCCAGTGAAATTTAGGTAACACTTTATCATCTTCCAAATTACCCTCATGGTTCAGTTGAGTAAAATCATGGTTATCTGACCAGAAACACAGGCCATGCATAAATGAGCTAAGAACACTGGAAACTGAACCTGATACAGATGTACTGTCTGAATTGCAGCAGCATAGCTGAGCATACAGTGAAGCTGTATTCTATGCTTTAGACAGTCATGCAAAGAGTTGGACTCCATGATTCCTATGGGTCCCTTCCAAATTGAGGTATTCCATGAGCCTAGAATCATAAAAAGCTTCACAAATCCCCAAACTTTCATCAAAGCAGATTGTTTGGAGCTTGATGGATATTTTTGTTTAACGTAGCTTTATTTCACATAATAGATTAGGTCCTCCCAAAAAGAAATGTCTAATTTCCTCTCACCAAAGGTGCAATTGAAAAGGAGTCTCTGAGCCCACACTCAATGGGTGTAGAAAGAGATCTCATGTACAGATGATAGGGCCATAGGGACCATTACTACCCTCAGGATATTCGCAATAATTATATCTTATTCAGACTCACAATGTTAATTTCACTATAGAAATTAAAAAAAAACAAAACAAAACCAGAAAGGAAGAGAAGGAGCAATTTACTCAATATTATCAGTGCTACACAAAGTTACCCAAAGTTTGTGAAACTCAGACATTCAGATTCAGATGACCTCCACAACCAAGAAGTTGCTTGATTGTTTTATATGTCCAAACTGTTTGTACAAACCTTTAATGAACTTTGCTTTTTCTGGTTACAGAACATCCGCTAACATTTTACAGGCACTGTTTATAGAATTATTTAAAGGTCAAGTGTGATTCTGCTGAAATGCATTGTATCCTCCTGTGATGTTGATCAGAGTATATTAACCCATTCATTTTGGTTACTTGCTTTTGTATGACTGCAAGGGGCATGAGAGTACTGAAGGAGCCATTTTCCTGAGTTCTCTCAGAGTGAGGATTCTTTTGGTAGGTATATTGGATGGAAAACTCCTGAAGAAAAAACCTGTGCAAGATCCCACCTCTGTTAGATTCCAGCAGGCAGCAATCTAGTACTATATTACCTTCAGTAATTTCCTTAGTTCCTGGGAACTGGCTCATTATTTTACATTTTGGCACACAAATATAGACTGGAATATTTCTTTTAGGTAACTCCTGCACCAGAGTAGTTGGCTGGTCTCTGTATTCCTGGCAGAGGTCTAAACATTGTAGTAATTCTCTGAAGTACTGAAATACCCATTTAAGTGTGACTTTACGTATTAGCTCACATAAGCATGGTAACCCAGTTTACAAGGCCCAATATATGCCTCTGAAATCAGAAATCTGTTATGACATCACCCAGATACTCTGACCCACTTCCTTTTCCAGCAAACCAACTCAAAATGTCATTAGCTAATCAAACTTGAACCTTACTTCAGTACTTGAAGCTATTTCATGACAGGATTTGATTAAAGGAGAAATGGAACTGTTTGAAACCTTTTTTTCTTAAACTTCATGACAAGTGAATCTACATATTTCATGACCACTGATGCTAGACAGTATACACAATAGATTTTCAGAATTTTTTTCCCTAGGTATTTTACAGCCAAAATCTAAAATTGCTTAGGGAATTAATCCTGTCAAATCCAAAGTACTGACTCATTCTCTAATACAGCATGAATAACAACTTTTTGAGGACCTGTTCCAGATACAAGCAAAATCTCATCAGAACAACACCAGTTTGTATTTCAACAATATTAGTCTGTTGCTCTGTTGCATATTGACAAAAATGAAATCAGAAAGGATCATGCTTTTTAGAATAATAAACAAATTAAGACCATGATAAAAGCATGTGATATCTGGTAATTTCTTTGCTGCTTACTCATAATACAGAATATGAAAAGAGATACAAAGAATATGAAAAAAGATATAAAAAATATGACAGAAATGTTGGCAAAGCACAAGTTATGTTTATAAACAGTCAGAGACAGAGGACTTCTTTTGTTGGTTTCTATTTTTTATGAATATAAACTGGGGTAACCGTATGGATCTCCATATAGTAGATGTACACTAGCAGGCAAATTCATCCATTTTCCAGTTTTATACCAGAAAAGAAACAAAATCATAATGAGTTATTACATCTTGACATCAAGCCTCTTCTACTGGAAAAATTAGGAACATTTATATGCCAGAAATTTCTAGTATAACTTTAGTCTGTATTGTGGGGCAGAAGCTTTTCCCTTAGATAAAGTCAGTGCAGAACTATACTGGTAAAGGGTCAAAGTCATGACATGGAAGGCTGTGAAAACACTGGATAGTTTCTACCAGTACCTTTCCCCAGCTACTTTCAAAAAAAGGTCTTCAGCTCTGTCAAACAATGACAGGCTACAATATCAGAATACTGTCAGCAGAGAAGACATCAGGAGCTCGGTTACTGCAGACCCTGAAATGGTGCCTAGTTCCACGAAATAGCCTAGAGGGAAGGGAATTGTTTCCCACTTAAAGGTAGGCACAGCTAAAAATTGCAATATCTAGCATTTCAATAAGCTGACTAATGTCATAACTGCAGAAAAAAACTCCCAAACATACAGCACACATCATCAGACATCAACAGCAGGTAGCAAAATTTGCAGCTGCTTGAAAAATGCTATCCATGGCAAGGAACCAGGATCTCCATTACTATGAAAAGAGTTGCAACAAAGTTAGTTCACATTAAAATCAAATCAAGCTAACACAACTTTTCTAAGACTAAATACAGATTACCATCATCTTCAGGTATCATTCTTAGGACATCCTTTCCACTCATACTGCATTTTTCCATTGTGATGTCTCCTCAGCTGCTGTTTTAATGGGGTTGATGTTAAGCTTCCTTTCATCACTTATCTATAATTAGGATGGCTGTTATTCTATGGTTTCTGCAGAGCCATATGGTTATCTAATGCTAACGAGACCTGCAGTGCTTCAGTTTCTGTATATTGCTTCCTGTCTGGCTTCTGGTTTCCTCATTTTCTGCAGCATTTCCTGTGTTGTCTATAAAAGGAAGGAAAAGAAAATCAAAGTCTGTATTTATTGTGCTTCCTGGAGATTAATATTCCCCTATGAATAGGTTTGAAAATATTTCAGCCATGCTTGTCTTGTTTTTTCTGCAAGATATACCTTCGGAGCTACAAGGAAAACTGCCCAAACTTGCCTCCGTGTATTTATCAAAACACTATTTGTTTTATTTTACTGAGTTGCACCAAGGGAGTACCAGTTAACGTTCCTCAACTGATACTGCCACTACAACAACAGATTTTTTTTCTTTTTTTTATGTTACAATATTTTTTGCTGTTGTTTCCACTACTACCCAGGAGGAGTTAGGCACCAAAAACATGTAAAAAGAAAAGATACTTCCTAACCTAAAAAGGATGACAAATGTGAGGTATGAAAGGAGATAACAGAGCAGTCCAGGAGGTGGCATGGCCTGTTGTGGTAATTCAGTGTCTAGTAAAACAGTGTCAAACAGTGGTTTGATAAGGGAAATCCACCACACATTTTAACATTCTGTTCTCTGCCAAGGTTGCCAAGGCTTTGCACTGAGAGAACAGTTTCATGTAGGGCTTTCTGTGCCCCAAAAAAGCACAACTGTAGACATTTTATTATAAATTCTCTGTTTCTTAGAAACAAGTTTTTCTCATTTTGCTCTAAAACTCCTTTTACTTCCTGTTTCCTTTGGGTCCATTTTTTATTGTTTCAGTGCCAATGTCAACATAAAGACAGGAGCATTTCCAGTTTATGACAGATCTGACAGTCATGTTTCCAGTGCTTCTAGCTAGAAGCTGAACCAGTGGGCCAGCCCAGATGTTTTTGTAATGAAAGCACTGACTGAAGAAAGAAAACAGACATCTTGGACATTAACAGGAGCCTGGAAAGCAAACACCTCACGTGAGAAATAACCCAGAAAATGACACCATTACAGAACATGGTGATTCATGGTATCTCAGAGGAGGAAGAACTGGCATTAACCGTGAGTAAGGTCAAATCATTCTGAATTTGGTAGCCATCTAAAATTGTGCAATTAAGCTGAAGATTGGGTGGAATATAAAAACAGAAAGGGAAATGGGATAGTCTTGAGTAGAAATTAGCACAACCAGAAAACCTATTGTAACACATTAGACTGGATGCACAGTTACACAGTAGCCATCAGTATTCCAATACAGATTTCATCAAGATTTCTTCTCAAGTGATTACAAGAAATAAGTTTTCAAAAAAATATTATAGGAATGCATAAACCCAAATTGTGATTACCAGTTTTTTTGCTGATTCTTTATATGTTTCAGTGAATTTTCAAAGAGTAACACAATTTAGGTCCCACTGAATGCAGATAGTCCATTTTTTATTATTTTTATATATTTTTATATTTTTTTTTATTTTTTCAAAAAAATACCTCTCACAGAACAGAAGAACTCAGTATTTTAGTTCCTCTTGTCCACACTGCTTGCATTATTAGGAAGATGGATTAGAATACACACATAGATGTGCTAGCATTGTGCTGTACAGGAGAGAGATTCCCTCCATTACCACTCCTTCAAATGGATTGAGTTAGATATCAGTTTTAGGTACTTTAGCTGCTACCCCATAGTACAGTAAGAGTTGTTGTAGAAGTGTACTTGGCAGAAGCTGCTGCTTTTGACCATCAGGACTGGTGGGAAGAAAGCCAAGGCAATGCCCTCAACCTTCTCCCTCCAATATCTGAACTCTCCTCCTGAGCTGTGGCGAAATCCCACATTTCTCTTGTGTTACCTGTATCCACACCTTAGGTCCCATATATGGCTATGCCCTGGGAAGCTCTCCCCTCCACTGGTCACTTTGAACTATGCAGTTTTCCATTGGGTGTTTCCTGGTCTCTCTAAAAGACCCGTGCAGGGCTTCCTCAATCTCTTTCTTCTGAGTTACTCCAGCCACCTGGATGTCTCTGGACTCCCTTCCTGGACCCACATAACGCAACAATTTTATTTATAATAAAAAGGCTGTTATCCCAGAGAAGAGCCCTCTGTGTAGCCTTTCATTCTCACAGACACTAGAACATCATGCCTGGGGAAACTCTCATTTCTAGAGGAGCCAGCAGAAATAGGTCATCTGCAGTAGCTAGAACTCTGTCCTTTGGGAGAGTTGTAAAACCATTGCAACTCGTCTCAGCAGGGATTTCGCTTGCATAAGGGACAGTGAAGCTACCTTGAGAGCACCGGGTTAAGTGTCTTTAAGCTGTACTATGTAACATTTTTCCTTGCAAGTAGAGCTGTCTTCATCTTTCCATTTCACAAATGGAGAATTCAGATGCAGCAGGATTAAGATCCATATTTTCAGCACAGGATGAGATGTTTGGCTATTGGCATTGCATTCTCTGAGTATTTAAAAGTTATCCAAGGCCACACTGGACATCTTTAAGGGCAAAAAGGAACTGAACCTGATCCTCTGAATTTCAAGCTAGAATCCTTAACTTTCATCCATCTTCCCTCTTATGTCCTGATTTTAGGCTCAGAAATTTTAACAGTTCTATTGAGAGTTGTAAAGCAGAGTAACACCTAATTCTCCATATCACAATGAGGACTTTCTCTATAAAATTACAGTAGGCTATGTGAGAATTCTTTTGGCGCTGGAAGATACTGAGAGAAATGGATATCATCTCCTCTTATTTTATTTTATTGAGGCAACCCATATTATAGATTGTCCAAAATAAGCCTATTTTTAACAAGAAAACTAGTGTTTCTACATTAAAACACCGTAAGTCAAAATTAGATACCATTCTGTAAAGCAAATTTTTTTACCTCTTTATAAAAATTCATTAGTTGAGACTGTCATCATTGTTGATAACAAAACCAAAGAAAAATAGGTAATCAAAAACCTTAACAAATTAACAAACAAGAATACAAGTGAGGACATTTAACAGCAATCTGACATATATACCACTCAACAGCATTTGCACTATGATAAAAAAGAAAAATTCACATTTTGAGTGGGTTTCTAATATCTAATGAGCCTGCTACTTGTGTAGCAGACCTCTTCACTGGAGATTAGAATTATGCAATTTATAGCATTGCTGCCACTAAATTTACCCTTACTTTGATTTGGAGAGAACAGGCTTTACTGTTTCGAAAAAGTGATTAAAAATCCTGTAGATTATTGAGCGCCATCTACTGTATTGTTAACTCTTCATACTTAACAGTGCTTTGGAGCTGCCCAGTCTAATCAAAATTGCATTCGGCAACTAAAGCAGAATTTCAGATTTGGGGATTAATTTTAAAATTGCATTGTAGTGTATATATTGTACATTGTAACTAGGCATATTACATATTACATATCACATTGAGTTCAGATAGGCTTCTACCTTCCTGAATAACTAATTTACAAGCAGTTTTTCTTCAAGTTGTAGTGAATTTACATAAAGAAAGAGATCAAATGAATGTCAAGATTAATGACCTATATGGATCAATTGTTCATACTCTCTTGCACCGGTAGTTTTCCTCTTTTGCTTTCATGCTTGCAAATTGTTCATAGAATTGCTGTCTCTACTCATGAAGAGAGGAGGAACACAAAAGCTAAAAAAAACCCCAAACCAAGACAAAACAAAAGAAATTCCACTCAGCTCACTGGATATTCAAGCTGTCATTTGCCTGCCTATTCTAGCAGTTCAATATCACTTTGCTGAGCTACATGACCTGAAAGCAATCTGTTGTGGGCATCATTCACTGTTTTGTACTCTTTAGCTTCCTAGTGAAGTCTGAGGATATATATAGATATATAGATACATAGATACATAGATACACAGATATATAGATATATAGATAGATAGATATATAGATACATATGTGTAGATATATTGGGGGGGGGTTGTTTTTTTGGTTTTTTTTTAATGAAAATGATACCATATTCTGGAAATATCCCATGCTTTCACTGCTTTTCTTCTCCCAGTTCAGATGTGGTTTCAGATCTGCTAAAGTTGAGACAGTTACTTAAAGCGAATATTCTTACCTCTGAAGTTAATAAAGAGAGGTGAGTGCTTCTAAAAGACAATCTGTCTCATACTAAGAAAAGTGCTGAAGATATACCGTCTTATGTGCATACATGATTTTAATTGAATAAATTCACAAACACTATAGTCAAATACCTTTGAGTATATTTAAGAACATAGGTGGGGCAATTCTCCTTTGAACAGGCTGACAAAAAGAAGGTGTGCTGTCTCAAGCTCTAGCGCTCTATCATTTAGACCCAAAAGGGTGAGGAGCAGCAACAGATATAACAAAACATCAAACTCCCATGTCCAGCTCTAAAAATGAGCATGGGTCTTGGAAATGGTGAAATGCATCATCAGAGTAGTTGTCTCAGGCTCCTGTGCAGAGCTCTTGTAAACAGTGTCAGCCTCTCACTGTTCCAGACTTCAGCTATTCTGAGACAGCTTTGTGCTTAAATGGCAGTATACAGCAAACTGTGGACAGCCTCAGATAAATACACTGATGTCAAGAGGACTCAGGAGGAGATTAAAAGGAAAGAATTTAAAGTCTTTCTTTGTGAAGGAAAACCAGTGCCTGATCCCTTGATTCTTTCCGCACATCTCATGCAGGAAGATTTCCATAGCAGCTTTTCAGGGCAGAGTCTGCATACACCAGTACTCTGCAACAGAGGATAGCATGGGTATGGCAAGCACTGCAAAGGTCACACAGGTAGTACAGAAGGGGCAGTGTGGCAAAGCTGAGAGCCACTCTTTGGCAGCTCAAAGTCACACAAACAGGCTCACACTAGTCTGTGCAGGCTAACAGTACTGCTTAAAAAATGGTGTTATGGTGCTGGCTTATATCCCTCTGGTCCGTTCACTGCACATGACAGCCTCTCCCACTTGCAGACTCATACCATCCCACTCTGCCCCCACTTTCCTTAGGTGGGAACTGCAGAGATTAAGCAGATTGTCACATTCTAAGCAGGGAAATAGCAGAGTCTGTGTAACCCTGTAATCTCTAACACTTCATTTAAAGGCATAACACCATTGTCAATGTTCAAACCGAGCTTCAACTCTGACTCTGAATTTGGTCTTCAAGCTGGGTAACTTTTCAATGATTACTTTGCATGAATACAAGTTTTATATACAACATGGAAAGCACACTGACTGCAATATTACCATGCCCAAGCCTTAAATGTTCATGAGTCAGACCTCCCATGAGCAATGACTAATCTAGAAACCAGTGGTTTTTTTCTTTTATGTGTACAAGTAATTTGGTGTTTTCATCCACCTTTTGAATTATCAGCAGATCAGTCAGGACACTACATGTTTCTACCTTTGGCTTTTGCACTGGACAGAAAATTCCCAGAGAGGTTCTGCACTGGCTGAGATCCCAGACAGCTGGGACCTGAAAGGTTCCAAAGACTCAGTAAGGGTGATTTGAACATCTATGCTGACCTCCTGGTCTTTCAGTTTTGCCTAGACAGATGGCTTGGATGTGTACAGGTGAGAGGGGTCCTTAACAGCTCAGAGCTATTTTAACGCCATGGTATCATGAGACAGCAGTGTACACTGGCCAGTAATTGCTTAGGCTGTGAAAGGCAAGACACAGTGGGGTGCAGGAGGAAGGCCACTACAGCTCCTGAACTCTACATGGACATCTACAGAGTCTTGGCAGTTGCCAAGTGAAGGATGAGCCACAGTGGGATCTGAAGAACCATCTCAAATTCCAAAATCTCAGTGGAAGTAGTCTGAAAACCAGCCTACTGATTTCCTGTGTAAGCCTATCCTATAAGAAACATTAAGCTCACTACCACCAGTTGAAATTGTGACAAAGTTTAAGAGATTACAGATTATAGATTCCCCTGAAACACCATAAAAAACAGAGCTTTTTCTTTTATTTGTGGAGAAATTAAAGACAACAGCAAATCCTGCTATAACTTGAGATGTCTTGATAGAGTAAAGTGACGATCTCATTTACAGCACCAGATATTTTATCAGATAGGAGTGATCATTTCAAAACCAAGACCATGTCAAAGAGAAGACATCTACCTAGCTCCATACATCTGGGTAAAGAATAAAAGTTTTTCCCATACTGCAACTCTCACTTTTCAGGTTTATGTTGAATAGCTATTATTTACAATGGACATTACTGCCACAAACAACACTAGCACAGTCAAATGGATAGCTAATGAAAAGTATATAATTTTCATTTGTGGACAAGTTTAGTTTAAAATGAGAGTGCTTTTTCCTATTTAAACTCCTGGAAACACAGTGTAAGAGGAAGCCAAAGCAGTACTTTATAAAGATAAAAAGCCCAACTCCTTCACTATTGACCAAATCTCCTTTTAGGTGATGTTTCAATCCTAGGGATAGTTCAAACAATGTTCTACACATAAACTCTACTCATATACTCAAATACAGGCACTTAAAAAAATACGTAAAAAATAACCCCACTTTATCCTGAAAACTTTGCCTGCAAGACACAAGGAAAGGGTTTGAAGAGCAAGTGCTCCATAAATCCTCTATAGATGTTTCATTGTTTCACTAACCAGGGAGTTAAAGCCTTACTGTGGTGTAGTCAGAGAGAGTGTTCATACTAATGGCAGTACAAGTTTTGTGGGACAATCAGGGTTTAGATTTTCTTTAAGGAAACAGTTTATCCAAAACATCAAATCTATTTTGCAGCAATGCTTGGCTTTGTCATTAGTCAACTTTAATAATGTAAGAAATTTAAACGAAAACATCAGACTTAAAGATACTCAGAATTTGAATGCTCTGCTCTGAAGTTTCTTAGATTTATGAACTTAGTCGAGGATGAAGCCAAATTTTCTGTGATATATTTTACCCTGTATTGTACTCTCAATTCCAAGTCAATTTTTCAATGTAAGCATCTTCCCCTTCCTTTCTCCCATATTCTGCCTGACAGCTTATGGAAATAAAACATTTGAAAGATCAGGGGTCGTCTTCCATGTCTTATACATGAAGTGCACATACCCACACAATTTCAATAGTAGGGCTGTTATTTAAATAAACTTTTCTTCAGAAGTTAAAGGTAAATGGATATGAATGTAAATAATGTTTAGTGACACAAACCTGAAAAACGGACTAAGGAAATAACCTTGAAAGCATAAACAGCCACAGAAAAAATTTGTTATGGTGAGCATTTTCTCCTGGCGACAAGCTTTTATTCCCGCTATGTTTCTCATATATTTTCTGTGATTTCTATTATGACTTTCTCCCCTACTTCATGTTTTGTTTCATGCTCTCTTTGATTTCCACCCTTTCAACTGTGACAAAAGACCTTTGGCATTACTGTATTGTTTTGTAGCTAATATATTAATCTATGGTGCCTTTATTTACATAAGTTTAATCAAATCCAAGAATGACAATGAAGCAGCAGGATACTTAAGACATTTCTTTAAAAGTAACTGGCACACAGACAATCCTCCTAGTATGAAACTAGCTTCCTGGCTAGGCAAAAATTTTTTTTCATATCAGAATTCTTTTTCTCATACAAGGCAATGTTTCTTCTATACAGATTTCAATTCCAGTACATTCCTGGTGGAGCTATCCAACTTCTACATGGCAGGAAATGACATAGTATTAAGGAGGCATTTGCAAAATTTACAAAAGCTACAGTGCAAATTGTGTCCACCACCAGAATGAATTGTCTTAATTGCTGTTCATTTTCAGTTGTTGAAACTGCGGCTTTTGACAAGACAATAAATATTCTTAGGAGTATTGTTCCATGTACTGACACACAGAAATACCCAAAGTATTGAAGCATGTCCCAGTATTTGAGCTGCAAGTGGAAACAACAGCCATTAACATTCTAAATAGTAGGGTTTACTGTTGTTTAAACACGTCCCTTACAAATTAGTTAAAGATATAATGACTACTACAAAATGCCTAAAAATGTTGTGTCTTTTGTAACATGCACATAGAAAAGCACACACAAAATACTATAATGTAGTCAAGATATCATTAGCCATGAATAATTCTTGAGCACTTTCACAAATGTTAGGATTAGTCATTAAACACATTCAATAACTTGCACAAACTCTGCAAAGCAAGCCACAGAATGCCTGCCAACATGGTATTTTCCTCTCCAATACCCATCCCACCTCACCAGCAGGAAGCTGGACAGCCCTGAGGCTGTGACCTGGCCCTCAGGCAAGCCCATGGCAATGGCACGTGGACTCAGCAGGACCCATGGTGGGGGACTGGAGACCAACCCTCTTGCAGTTTCGCTGGGGCAGGGACCATCAGACTCAGGAGGCTGAAATGGGGTCCTGGGGTCCTTTACTGTGGAAAGTCCTGGCCAGGGAAGGCAGAGAATTGCTAAAACAAGGCACACACTCAAACATACCTACAAAGACACGCCAGTTTTTGAAATCTGGGGCAACAGGTACAACCATGAACCATGTCAGTATTTTGAAACCTACTGAACTAAGGCTTTCTAAATAATACTTTGTTTCCCTTCAGAGCCACAGTACACCTCTGGAGAACCATACCTCCTCTCAGCAGGGTCACATGAGAGCTTAGCACTAGCAAGCAATGCATGACTGAGTGATCAAATTCCAGGGGATGTTGTTGAGCAGATTGACACCAAAAATGGGTTGTCAGAGGTTACAATTGTTCAAAACTTACAAATAGTGCATTTATAATGAAACAATACACTGCAAGGAGGAAACGTATACTCCTTGACTGAAATTTGAAGGAATGATACAAGTTGCTTCTTAGTTAAAACACGTGTGTCTGGCAGTAAATACGGAGGGGTGCAAAATCTGGTGTCTTAGTTTATTTGCAATTCATGGTTTATGTTCTGTTTAAAAATGGCACAATAGGACTGCAAGGAAGAAACTACTCTGATTATCACAAGTCAGGCAGACCCTCTAGAGAGGTCTAGCCCTACAAACTGCTAAGCATTCTAAAGCTGAGAGAAACTTCTCTGTTGGCAGACAGAAAAAGGCTGAGAGCAAAACTTGTAGTTTCCCAGAGAGAACCATGGAACTTGTTTGTAAAGAAAGCAAACCCAGAGTCCAAAGAAGGCATAGAGAAGGAAATGCTTGCAAGACCTGAAGCAGGGCTATGTATAGTTTCTTGCAACCAAGGAAGTCAGAAAAAGTTCCTGAACTACGAATTCAGACAAGACAAAATACTCTGTCAGGAGTGAGCAGAGCAGAGCAGATATCTGTTTTCAAAAGCTTTGCTTTAAACTTTTCCACTTAACAGATGCAATCTGTCTTTCATGTAAGATATTTAACCTCTGAAGTTCAGATACCTGTATTTGATATCTTTTAATACATTTAATCTAAAGATGGAACAGACTTCTGACTACTGCCAAAGTCCAACTTCAGGATATCAGACAACTGAATATTCAGCAAGCAAGACAAATATAAGCTGTCTTCTAACAGATGAGCTTTGGTGAGTTTATAGATGGCTAGGGAATTTTGAACAGTGGTGTGCTAAGAAACAGTATCTCACCACTCCAGATTCTGGTTGTATTGGTCTCTTCAGGGGCCATGAAGGATCAGTTCTTTTAAGTCGAAAGTGTTAAGAAGTTCAAAGTTATCCCTGAACTTTTGTTCTTGTCATCTGCTGCAGTTTTGACCATTCTTTATACAAATCTGTCATCACATACACGGGATACTTGTCATGCTCTAGCTGCAGCTTCCTTATACTAAGGTCTTTATGGACTTGCACCTCTGAATTAAGATGTGTGCCTTAATTTCTAAATTTCATCTTAGAGTGTATAAATATTTACATTTACTGGAGATTTTTAAAAGTAACAATAACCTTTACTGAACAAAATCTGTAAATCAAATCATATGTATGCAGTGTTTAAAAATATTTTTATATGTGCTGCTAAGTCCCAGACTTCTATGGTTTTGCAAGCAGGTGCAACTGATTACTTCAGATTCCACTTCTTTATTGCATAAAAGTCATTGTTCTGTTGCAAACCTTGTTCTAGGGAGGTAAAATTATGCACCTACATAGAGAATAGTTAACCCACAAAATATTTGTTGTAATTTACTGGACTATAATGTATAGCCATCACAAGATTAAAAATAAGATCAAAGGTGGAGATGAAATTCAAAATAAGAAATGAGGTTCTCTGAGATTCCACTATTTTTTCAGATCCCTAACACTTCCACAAGCTGCCTAATTACAAAGCTACTACATTTTTAAATGAATAGAACAATTTGCCTTCAGAACTAGTTTAACATGTAATACTGATTCCTCAAAAATACAAATCCTCCAAAAGTCTAAATATTGTCTGGTCTATGAATCTGTATCAACTAAAATATTTAAATAATTTAATTATTTATTTGGAAAAAATATTAAGTAAAAGAGTTTGCTATTTTCAGGGACTTTATTAATACTGCTTACATCTTATGTATACATATTTCTGTTCATACAGCACCTATAGGATAAGACTGTACTCAAAAAAATTAAAACAGATTGAAATAGGATACCAAGTCTCTCTACAAATATGGAATTGTTAAGTTCTTCTAGAGAAAGTGTCTGACAAAACAGAACAAAGTATTAAACAATCCAACTTATTGAATCATTCTTATGCAAAGGAGCTTCAGCCAGGTTTTATTTATTTTTCCAGCCATGTTTCTTCTCATCTGGAAGATGAAAATGTGCCCAATTCTGCAGCTGCAGTCACAATGGTAAATACTTTTGTATAGGACTCTTCTGCTCATCTGTAAGTGATGCATAGCACATGTAATTTAATTATCTTTTGTGGATGGTTAAATATAGAGATCAAACTCAAGAAAGATAGTCACATATGCTCAAACATCATTTGCTTACCAAAAAATGCCTGTCTTTTGATTTGCACCTTTGCTATTTCCCATCAAACTATCTATCAGCTGTCCCTGTCCACACTCAGACATTTCTGTCTGTTAGCCAGACTATGGCAGGCTGAGATCCTTAAATAATTTAGTCATAATCTTCAAGGCTATCTACCTTGCAGACACCATAGGATAAATGACAGGGGGAATCTAGCCCTCCCAACCTTTTATCTGTAGACCCATCAACTGCTGGACTGCCTGTAAAGTGGGAATTCAGATGGTCCCTGTGTGACACGTTGACTTCTTTGACTCCCAGCTTCCATGCAGCAGTTACAGGAACCAGAGAAAACTTGAAGTGTACCTTCATTGCATAGTCTGAGATGAAAGGTGTATTACACTGTCCTTTTATCAAACACCAGGACTACTTAATAGATTGCATTGGCAAAAGACATAGGTTTTCATAGATCTTATCTGCCAAACCACAGATTTTAATCCATATGGTTTATTCTAGCCACAGAGAAGAGAAACACTATGCAGAGCCAACACAGATACAGCCAAAGTTTGGATGAGAAAAATTTGCCAGATACGCAGCAATAGCAGCATCACAAAAATCAAAAAATACACACTGTAAAGCAGAAGGTGTAGATGGGAGTTGTAGAATTTTTAAATCTTTTACTAAGTCTGCACAAGCCAGAAGTCAAATTTTGCGAAAGCATTTTAACAAAGCGGGGTTTATGCCTTAGACAGGTCAGTTACGTGCCACCCTCTGTAGCTGGATTAGCAGAGATCCGTAGAAAACTCAATGTTGAGTATACAAAACTCCTAGAATAATGCAAAACTCCTTCAATAAAGACCTTATTCAATCTTTAGCCAAAACATGGCTCATACTATTTCCAGCATTGCTGTCCTCCTCCCTTTAATTATTTCAGAGATTTAAACTCTTGTATTTCACTATAAAACTTGTGAAATTTATTGCACATTCAAAACATATTTCTTTTCAAATGAGAAAATTTAGGCACTTTGAAAGCATTCTGTAACAGCGCTGCTGTGGACATGCTCTGCCGAGGGCTGGGGACAGACCCGAGGGCGCACGGCGTCCTGCACTGGCTTTCCCTGGTGGTACGGGGGCTGGCTGCCAAACTGCAGCGCTTCTCCCCCGAGCAGGGTTCCAGCCGTGCCTGGCTGGACAGTGCCGGCTTCTCTGCTGAGTAGGATTGCCCGAAGCCCGGTGGTCTTTGGCGGGTCGGCGAGAACAAAGACCAAGGAGGGGCCTTTGTCCGGTATTTTCAGCTCTTTATTAGGGTAGGGCAGCAGGAGAGGGTCCAGGGAAGGGTCTGGGAGCAGGAGCAGGAAAGAGGGTCCAGGTGAGCTGAAGGGTCCGGAACAAAGAACCCAGCTCACCGACTGACAGGGGTTTATATAGGGAAAGGCAGGGGGGGATACAGCCAATGGGGGAACAGAAATTACAATACAACCAATGGGTAACTGAGGATAAAAGAACTAACTGAAGCATAACCAAATACAGAACATTACATAACTGCGTAACCATAAACAGCAACCGAAAGGAATGATGGAATGGGTAACAGTGTCACCCTAACCAGAGTAGCTGCCTCAGAGGGCAGTGTGCTGAGCTCTCTTCCACCAACGTTGAGGCTTACATGCTGTGGCTTTAGCCATGCACACTGCCACAGCATTCCTTTATCTTCTCCAGCCTCTCATTTGGACAAGATGCTAAGTGTGAGGAGTAAAGGAGAAGACCTTAAGAAGATTAAACTGCAGACAATCACCTGATACTTTAAGGTTAAACCTTAAAAAAAAAAACACCTCAGCACCTCAGCTTCCATTTAAATTTCTTGTGCAGACTTCAAAATAGAAATTTCATTAGAATTCCAAACATTTGGGTCAATTTATGCTATCTGTCCTGCAAGAGTGTTCATAGGAAAACAACCTTGCTCTTTGTTTAGTTTGTCTAACAGCTACACAAATATAGGATTCAGTGTCTTTAACTTAAGCAAGTATAAATTTTCCTTAGTGAGATCATGTGAAGACAGGATGCAGCCTACTATTTAGAATTATCAGTGCTCTGAGCAGCAGGAGTAGCCCTTATATGATTCCTTAGCCTTCTGGATGTATGGTTTAGAGCCCATTTTCAAAATCCCAAGGTGTCAGCATAAGCCAAAGTTTCAGGATTTTGAAGTTCATCCAGCATGCCTATAGCCTCTTAAAACACTGTCCTCAAGCCCAAAAAACATTCTTCCTTAAAACAACGAAATAAAACAAAAATAAACAATAATAACAATAATAATAATTTTTTAAAAAGAACCCCACACAACAAACTCCACACAACAAAAAAAAACAAAACTCCTGTCTAATCTAAAGTATCATAGCAGTTCCTCCCAATGAATCTTTTTCAAGAGAAAATTGTATTTGTCCTGCTCCTATAGTCTGCTTTATCCTAGTAGATTACAACAGATTTGCAGGGAGTCTTCTTCAATGAAAGCTCAGCAAATTCAGTAGTCCAAATGGGATATACTTTCCAATTAAGGATTAGCATACTTAACATGAGGTTGTCGATTTGAATTGGCATGACTCAAACTGAAATGTCAACCCACTTGCCATCTGCTTTATACAGATCGAGTCTGGAAAGCAGCAATGAAACAGCCGAAAGGCTGCTACCATAGAAACAGTACCACATACAGTAAATGTTACCTAGAGATCTTTTAAATTCCTACAGTCTTGTACCAGTGACTTTGGGTTTGCTCAGAGACATGTTTAGAGAAGATTTAATCTGAAATGCAGAACACTGAAGCAACTGAGCTCTAGAAGAAAGACGCCTGAAATAAAAGCATTTTAACTAATGAGTCCAGAGGCAAAAAATTAATATATTGGTCATCTATTTTAATTTGTTACAAAGATTAAATAGGCCAAGAGAATATGTTGGACTAGTTTAAAGGGGGAATTCAACCTAGTCCTATTTTATATTAATTCAATTTAAATAGAGTACAAGGATAATTGTTAAGAAAGAATTGCCAACATGTCTGTCAAGAAAGGCTGTTTGCACCTGTTGTGATACATTGCATAGTTCATAATCATAGAATCATTAAGGGTGGAAAAGACCCCTAAGATCAATGAATGCAACCATTAACCCAACACTGCCCTGTTCACCACTAAATCATATCCCCAAGAGCCACAGCCATGCATCGAGTACACTAACCTTGGCCAAAATTGTCAGCCACTCATTTTGGTCAACACAGCTGACTACAGTCCCACTGTTGAACCATCCACATTGCAGTGTCCAGCATCCAGAATGATCAATGCTTTGAAAAGATGTTAAGAAGTAAGGGATAAAAAAGAAATTAAGATTGGAAGGTAAAGTTTCGTACATATTAGATCCTGGGTAATAAGGAAGAAAGCAAAGCAGCTGGATGAATTTTAGCTAAGAAGACAGACTTTAACCAAGGGCTCTGCTGTACAGTACTAGAGCTCAGAATAGGTTCACAGCTAGTCCTAAGGGCCTAGGGTATTCCCCAGCAGACAAAAAGTATTGCTGCAGCTAAAAAAATACAAGCAATTTTGTTCTTTCTAGAGAGAATTATATTCATTGCTATCACAGGTCTCAAATTCTGAGATGACTAAATGTGGAGCTGGGGGAAATCAGAGCAAAGAAATGTACGTGGACAGAAGGGGTTCTCAGCCCTGAGTCAGAGTCTTCCAATCCACTCCTGACCTATTTACAAGCAAAATTCTGTTGCCAGAACTCCTATCCTGTCTCCTATCACAATGTAACAAATAGTCACACGTTTCTTCTTAGTCCTTCTTTCCTTCTGTATTTAGAGATCACAGCAATTTTTCAACCATACAACACCAAGAATCTCATGCAATTAACCTTTCTGTCAAATTGCAATTAACCAATTCTGTCAAATCATCCCCATCATCAGATGGACTCCATGCTGAAGGATTGAATGCAAAGCAGGCACTCCTTACTCCCTGGCATACTATGTCCTTTCTGGACTTGTTCCTTTTCTGACTTGATATTATCAACATCCTGAGAATAATATTTTAAGTTTACTGTTGGAGCTTTAACGTTTGATCTGAGCTCTACCACTTGAAAGTTTTAGTTCTTGATGGCTTGGATTCCTGTCTCATTAATGCTCTGTTTTGTGGATTTGTAAGACCAGTATAAAGAATTATTCAAAAGCTGTCTTCTTTGATTTGAGAATTGGTATACCTAGGAAAAATTTAAAAAGGATTTTAGATATATGGGAAGAAAAAAAACAATTAATATTTATCTCCCAAATAAATAGCACTATTTTATGATGATACTAGTAAATAAGAACACCTTATTCTGAAATATATCATAATCCCCAAAATCTCTAGTTTTCTCTTGAGATCAAGATATTAATGAACTAAGCAAGTAATTTTGTGGATTGAGGGTTTTACGGGGATTCAGACAGACAATAGATTATCAGACACAGGAAACAGATATTACCAAGAGAAACAATAGGCGTAATTAAGACAGGATCATTCTTTACTTAGGAAGAAATTCTTTATTTAGGTAGATTCTTTACTGTGAGGGTGGTGAGGCACTGGAACAGATTGTCCCATTCCTGGAAGTGTTCAAGGCCAGATTGGATGGAACTCTGAGCAACGTGGTCTAGTGAAAGATGTCCTTGCCCACAGCAAGGAGGCTGGAACTAGATGTCCTGTAAGGTCCCTTCTAACCCAAACCATTCTATGATTCTATGAAACAAAATTCACAACTAACATCAGAAGGAGCAGACAGAAATTAAATGCATATTTTTCCTTGATAAGAGTTTGTTGAGGTAACTAACAAAGAACATTAACACTCACATTGTTGGATTCTACCAAACTGCACAGGACTCCACTGAAGTTAGTGGAAATGCAACACAAAGACCTCAGCCATGCATTATTACAGTCAGTTGAATTTACATTTTCAAGCAGGTACAAGATCAGTCGGCAGGAGACGTCAGGATGTATGAGAGAGAAAAGTTGTTGGCTAAGACCAAAGAAGAAACTTTGCTCCTTCAGAGCTAGAAATCTGAAACCGAAGGCCTGAAATTTCTAAAATAAAGTGCAAAGCATTTCTAAAAACCTAAAGTGCCTGTCTTAGCTAAAACCTGCAATGAACATTCACAAATATTCTCAGAAAACTCCAGATAACATGCACCAGTGGCATCGTGTGTGTCCAGTCAGCATGCTCAAACTGTATGAAGCCAGATGGATGTTTAAACTCCAGTTTCAAAAACCTGACAATGATGTTTTGAATTACAGAATTTTTTGAACAAGATTGCAACATAAAAATCATACGCAGAAGACAATTCAGTTTATCTGGAGAAGTTTTTCTGTCATCCTGGGTCCAAAATCTAACAGATCATCTATTTTTTTTAAGATTCCAGTTTTCATGCAAGATATTTTTATTTGTATTTTTGATACAAAGCCTGACCTAACAGGCAGGTGAGGAAATAAGCCTTGTCTTTTCCAGTTGTTGTTCTCCCTTCAGCCACAAGATGACGGTGTTTTCCAAGTCTTAATTCTTTTCCAATTCAGGGAGGCCACAGCAATTGCCATTTGAGACCTGCCAGACTCTTCAGAGGGAATGGATATGGGAAGTGATGTTAATCATACAATCTCTGCCTTCTTTTACGCCTCTAAATATGTTTTGGTATCTATCATAGCAGTTTATCACAGTTCATTGTAGCAGATTAGTAGTTTAAAAGGAAGCCTTTCGGTAAATATTTTGAAAGCAACTTAGAGAAACACGCTCACCCTGAAATACTTCTGTCCTCTCCCATGTTCTTACTGCACTTTTTCAGTCTTATGTTCATGATTTGTCTGAAAAGTTCAGTCACAAAATCTGATTTAACAAAAACCATGGAAATAAAAGTACCAGAAAGATTTTACTGTAACCAAGAGATCAAGGTTATCAGTTAATAGTCCCTGTGGATTTCCAGTACAGTCACTGACAGGAAAGTAAAAAGCTGGTATCACTCTCTCTCTTTTCCTCTGTCTCTTCTGGGGTTTGGGGGGGCTTGTTTGTTTGTTTGTTTGTTTTCTTCGTTTCTGGTTTGGTTTTGTGTTAGGAGCTTTCTAAATTATTTAGGTTCATGCAAAGAGAAGTGAAAGATTTCCTTAGGGCAAGGGGAAAAAATAAGAGTTTAATAAGAGAGACTTTTCAAAAGCATAGAAGCATCATGTACACACCATATGTGCCCACTGGGCATTTATTCTGCTCAGTACTTAAAGACTTGAATATGCAACTCCTTCCCACACTGGAGTTGTGCATAGAAGAGGCTGGTTGCCACAATAGCAGGAGTAGTCATACTGCTTAATTTGAGGCACAGATTCTCAAGAATCAAGTTGACATTTAAGATAGACAGCCAGCTCCAGTGAGAAAAAACAGTGCATCTGCTTTAGATTCACGTTCCAGATCACCTTACAGAGAAGTATCTCTTATTTTACTGTAGGATGCACCCGCCCCCACCCCCCCAACCCCCTGCTGCATAAACTCTTTCCTTTTCTTAGATCAAGACTGAAGAGCTTCAATAATTGTGTATGAATTTCTGGAAATCTTCTCGTAGCTCTAGAGACCTGACTTTCAGGAGAAAGGAGTGCTTACATCTACCACACAAAATGTCCATACAAAGATATGTGCTAACTCTGGAACCTAGAAGCTGCAAAGCCCCTTCAATGGGTTTCCTCAGCATTTCCTTTAGAGACAGTTATTAAGTTATTAAAAATTTTCCATACCAGGGACTGGAACCAGGTGCCTAAATCCACAGGCTAAAATGCTATCCACTGTCTGTTTTAGAAAAAGTATCACGCAGGAGAGACTTGAGGAATCACACTGTTGATATACGGTATCCCAGTAACTACAACACTTACATGAGAAAGCACATTCAAATTCACTTCCAGTTTACACTTACTTTCTCAAAGTCATGGAGATGCTAAATGGGAGTAACCAAAGGAATCTGTGTCAATTGGACTCTAATTTTTTTGTTTGTTATTCTTAGCAATTTCTCTAAGAAAACATTACATTTTGGTAAATATATCATTTGACAAAAAAAAAAAAGAAATTCCAGTCTATTTATTTAAATGTGTAGAAGCATACATCACAGAGCATCAGCATGCTTTTTTTAGTTAAGACCACTCAAACAAATAGTAATGGTCTGATTTAAATAAAATAATTTCACAGAAAATCTTCACAATATATTTAATGACCTGTAAAAATAATTTAATGCTATATTCTGAATATATAGAAATAATACTATAATAGATAATGAAATTAAGACAAATTGAAGCAAATTAAATTATTACTTAAATTAA
The DNA here is from genome assembly GCA_013398175.1 of Climacteris rufus. Taxonomy (NCBI): domain Eukaryota; kingdom Metazoa; phylum Chordata; class Aves; order Passeriformes; family Climacteridae; genus Climacteris; species Climacteris rufus. The sequence continues at coordinate 1,468,771 of VZRZ01001590.1, read as the reverse complement.
ATTTAAAATAAATTACTATTTAAATTAAAATATAACTGCCTATCAAATCACTATATATGAAAAAAAAACCCACACAGTGAAAGGATGTTTTCTGCTCAGTCCGAGACTGAAGTCAGGCTGAAAGAAGAAAAGGGAGCTCAGATTTTCATTTGTAATGTTTTTACATTGCTAAGGAAATGACATGCAACAAGCTAAAAGAACAACTTTTCCAAGATCAAGTTTATATTATACAAATACATATAAATATTTTTGTATTTACAAAGCATTCTAAAACACTTCTTTTTGCATTTGCATTAATCTAATCCAGTGCATTGCTTCAATTTATGACAAAGAAATCCTTTCAATTTGTCACCACATTAAAAAAGGAACATTTCACAGAACTTTTCTTTCACCTTTCTAGTTTAAGGGTCTTTTATTACATATCTGATGACTTAAAGTGTTAGCTGACCCTACTGAAGAGGAAATAGGCGGCACATGGAGAGTTAATCCGTTTTCCATCTGAGACACAAGTGACGACATAATTAGTTACACCCATGCTTTCGCTTGTGCATGTGCTTGGAAAAAACTGGCTCTCCTATTTCACCAATGAAAGGCTTCCACATCAATTTATAATGTGAACAAGTATATATGAGAGTGAGTGTATGATCAGTCATTTCTCCATGCTAGATTTGCTACACATGCAGTAGTGAATACATCTTTGCTATTTGTTATCCTTTATTTTAATGGTTGTGATTTACATTAAACTACATTTTAGGATATTTGATTCCTTTCGTTTTACATTGCAGCTTACAATAAGAAAAAATTGTCATTCAGAAATCTACTCAGGATGTCATTTTTTGCTAAATGTTTTCTTTTGTGATTCTAAACTGCTCGTAACTGCAAGCTAAAGACAGAACAAAGGTAAGTCAACTACTGTAAAAAACAATTTAATAATATTTTGAAATGCAATTTCCTAAGTTAGTAGCACAATGGTTCTCTTGAAACAGTTTCTTTGAAACAAATGCAAAATGACATAACTGAGAAAGTCAGAACCACAAAAGGACCAAGAGGCTCCAGGGAAGAAGCAAACAGTAAACATTCTTTAGGTTCCTGCCATACAATAGTTGTTGATTGTTTATAGTTATTTTTCATTTTGTAAATGTCAGCTCTTTGGGAAGAACTGCAACTACCATAACAGAGCTAGACCTGCCACGGAGCAGTATTATCAATTCTTAATAAATGACAACTGCTAAGCAAACTAAGCATGAACTCCCTCTCCACAGTTATATGAACCAAACTGACAGGACATAGGTATGAGAAATTCTGCCTGTCTATCTGCAAGGAAAGAATAAATGCTAATTTCCAAGGATCCCCTTACCTGATTTTTATCAGCAGCTATGGAATATTTAAATATATTCTTTGTTCCTCAAAAGTTACAAATTTTCACTGACCCCTGTAACCAACTTTTTAACCAACTGACAACAATGCTTAACAGAGAAAGGTGATACTATATATTTTCAATTACTACCATGCCACTTTTGCTTTGCTTTTCTTCTTAAAAGCCAATTACAATATGTGGGAACTTTTTTCCTTATTCTTGCACATTTTCTTTCTAATATCCTTTAGTGTATTTCCATAAAACACTTGAAATCACATTCACTTTTTCTCTTCTACTTATTTATATTCAAAAGTTCTATATAAAAGTTATTATTACCTGATGTCCTGCTCGAGGTTCAGATATCAATCATTTTGCCCTAAACCAATATACTTTCTCTTTTGGTATTGCATGTTCTGCTACTATTCTTTCACCAAAACTTGCCTCTAACAAAATGTAGAAACTCTTCTCCTTTCCATTTCACAACGAGGGACCTTGGTATGATCTGATGTCATCAGTGGGTGTTAGACATTACAGTCCTAACAATCCAACTCTTTCATCTTCTCAAGACTTGAGGCTCTTCACTAACATCAGAGTATCACGCCTGGGCTCAGGCCCCTCAGAGATAGGCATGGTGAAACTAAAGCAGTAATTCTGTAATGGAGAACCCATGATTGCATTTTGTCCTTAAGGAGTTCCTACCAGAGCACATCTATGTTGTACCACAGCTGTTTGTAGAGCTATTCACTGAGTCAAAAAAAAAATGAATGAATCCATGCATCTATCTATTGATCTATATTTATACAGAGAGAGAAAGACGGAGATACCCATGCCTATACACACACTGATATGATGGAGAGAGGCAGATGTTCCTTAACAGAGCATTGCTTCCAAGACAAACATCACTACATCTTAAATCATTTAGGATGTGGATCATTATAACACTCAGACACCAGACCTGTGGTGTCTTTGAGGCACAGAGCATAACTATCCCAAATTTAGGCTGAAGTTTAGAGTATCAGAAAAATATTTCGGAAATATGGTTTTATATTTCACCTCATCTGATAAATACTTCTTAAATAAATCAGACCCAGTCCCATCCTTATTGAGCCAATATATATTCAAAAATAGTTCTACTGAGAAAGGGTTAATCTGGCAAACTTTTACAAGCTTTTGTATATTGGAATCAATGGGAGTATTCATGGTAAAATTAAATGCATGCAAAAAGTGCTTTACTTCAGAAAAAATGACATTCCAAAGTGGATTTAAACCATTTTCCTTAATTCATAATCTGAGTGCTGCGGTTAAACTGTTTCTGTGATCTTTCTAATAACTGCGTGGATGGACAAGGCCTCTATTCTGTAACTTTCAATGTGCAGCACTCAGCTGCTGCACAATGGGGAAGGTTTCTGCAAGCATGTGGTCCAGCTGCCCACTACACTTTTCTGCTAACTGTGGTATTGTATTATATTCCATTACACAACCCTGGCTCAGCCAAAATCATCTCTGTCAATATTAAATGCTGAAAGATTATATACATTTCAGCAGACAAATCACTGTGCCTCATCAATGCCTCTTCCTACAGGAAAAACTGTGATTCCCAAGCAAAACTCTTATGGTTAATGCCACTAAACTAATTCTTAATTTTCTTTTTAAGAAAACATTGAAGAGAAAAAAATAATGGCCTTTCAAATATTTATTTACTCAAGGAATTTTTTACATCTCTATCCACTATGAACAAATGTGAGCCTGATTATTGACAGTTGAAGTCTCTCGCCAATGACACTGAATTGCAAAGTTGAAATAATGTTCTTTTTCATTTTTATCCTTTGAAAAGTATGTTTTCAGAAAGCTTGCTTTCAAGTAGAGTAAAAGAAATAAAAAGCAGCCCACTGGCAATTTAATTCCACTTTTAAGGGAAAAATGTTTTAGGAAGTAAGAAGTTGTCTGCAGGATGCAACATGCCAAGGTTAGTCATCTCACAGACTACTCCTGCCCTGATCTGAGGAGGTCCCAGGAAAACTCTTTGCCGTTGGTAGGACCTGCACTGATAGGACAACCTGGTCCTGACTGCTCCTGCATGGATGTGAGGAGCACCTTAGAGAAATGGCCAGTCAGACTGTACATGTATTAATCTGCAGATTCATAAATCAACAGTAAAACAAATGCCTCAGGGACAAGTCATGGTGCTGAGAGATAGAATTTCCTCTGCCACAGGAATAAGGTTCAGAGGAAATACTAGATTTCAGAGGTTTGCTGTTGCAGTAACAACAGAAAAGCAAGAGCCAGAGACACCTGTTACCAGGATCAGAGAGAAGGAAGGAAGGGGGGCAAGACCCGCCTTCTTTATTTTATATATACATTTGGAAATCACTATTCATTGGAGGAAATCAGTTCTTCCTCCCTCAATTACAGTGGTCAGAGGAAATGTCCATCAAAGTTCTGTGTCCATGAGAAAGGAATGCAATTGATAAGATACAGTTACAATAACATAGCCATGTTTACAGAGAAGACTGAGAAACTAGCTACGGAAAATGAAAACATCCATGACTGCAAAAAGCAGGGCAACAGTTTGCTTCTTCCTGCAAGGTAGCTTAGTGAGGTTCCACCAGTTTTAATCTAAATGTCCTTAGCGGCAGCAGCAGTACTTCCAGTTGAAGGCAGATGTTTAGTTTGCACATGGATGGCTGCTAAGAATGAAGTCTAGCACTAGAAACCTGAAGTCCCTGCCCAGGCACACACACACACACACACACACACATACACGAAATACAGATGTCCAGAGATTTTAGGTAAGCAGTGTTGACTAAGAAATACTTTGCAGGACAAAAGGAAATTAGCTCAACACTCTTTGCATCTTTTTCCAAATAATTGGCTCAATTTGCACTACGTATTGTCCCTAAAAAGGACAAAATATGAAAAGTTGGTCTCAGCTTTACAGAGCTTTTGTCTTCTTCTGCTGTCCCCCATTCATATCTTCCAATTATTCCAATGATGTTAAAGTGGTGAAGATTTATTTAATGTGCAATAATAATACAGTGTATATATTTTTCTCCTCCCTTTGTCTTATGAAAGTTTAAAATATAATCAAAGTCTTCCATTTTTATTGTTATTCTCTAATTCTCTTGTAATTTTTATTGGAAAAGGATAGAATACAAAAAACTGAATAAAAATATACAAGATAAGAAAAATCTTTGCTTCATTAATATTCTGAATTACTCTTTCCACAGCTGCAACCAGAATCTTTAATCCCAGAGAGCTATTTCAGTACAAAGTGCAGTAATTAGCTCATAGATGATCAGAAACAGATCCATGCCCAGTGTTTTAGCCTTTAAAATAACAGGGAAGATGTGAGGTTTTTAAATACCATTTTTGCAAGCCTGCTGAGAAAAGATTTTTTGCTTATTTTTAAGGGCAAAATCCCCTTACTGTGTGGTTTGTCTGTTTACATTATTTTAAAATGTTCAGGGGAATAGTAATGTGTGAAATAAACCTTACTAGGAAAGCTATTCCACTAAAATATATATTTAAATTTGAGCTGTTCACTGTCTTTTACTCCCCTTCAATTGAAACCAGACAGTCACCCCAGCTTGGCTGTAATTTGAATTAAAAACAATTTAAGATAACCTTTCCATATATTCACTTGACACATGCACATAAAATATGTTAAAAGAAAAACAAAGCTGTGGCATTGAGCAAACAACTAGAAATTGCAGAATTAGATCAATCTGAAAAAATCGTTTCACCTCCCTTTTGAAACACCTCCAAGAGTTTTGACTACATGATAATATATTATTCCTTCCTTGTTCCAACACCTTCCTCAGCACACCACGCTGTGGGGACCAGAAGAGAGTGTAGCTGTCTCTCTTTTCCCCAAACTGTTCCAGTCTCCAGTCCCACAGACTCCCACTGGAGTCTCCAGTCTTCAGTCCCCATTGGCAGCTAATTGATTCTCAGGCTTGCTCTCATTTCAGACTCTACTTCCAGTGTCATTAAGCTCCTTTATCTCATCACCTTTTCCCATCAGGTCTTTTGTTTCAAACAAATAAAAATCAACCAGCTACTCTGAACTGATTGTCAGCAGAAAGCTTCCAATTCCGATGTCTGGACTCAGCTGACCACTCAAGACCATAGCTTGAGCCAATTTAGCAGTTTGACCAGATTTGGCACAGATCTATTTTTTCCATTAATATTTCATTTCCTTTGAGATCTGTTCATTTCAATTTATTCAAGAAACTGAGTTAAAATGCAAGAGTTTGAAATGTAATAGGAAAGTATAAATGAAAGAACCACACTTTGCGCAGAGTTGCTATTATAGTTGCTTGCAGAATGAATTAAAGGTATTTTTATCTTCAGACTGCAAAGAAAAAGCAATTCCTATCATTTAAGTACTCGTGCAGAGTATTTAGATTTTTTTTCCACACCTCAAGTCTGACTTTGATGTCTAAAATTGGAGAATTACATTTGTTCCAACATCCAATTCAACAATAGCATTTTGGGCACTGAAATATTTTGATAATTATTTTTCTAGGACTGTTTAGCAAATCATTCCTCATGTACTTTGTAAGAGCTTCTCAGTTAAATAAATTACAAAACCCCCAAACAGTCTACACAGTAAGGGAACAGAAAACTAAACTCCTAAAAGAACCAAGCATAATGTAAAAATATTAAATAAACATAGCATTAGAAACATAGTTATTGAAGCCTATTTTGGCTATTACTGATCTGTGATTTCCTTTTATGTCTTTTAGAAGTGTTGAAACTGTTTGAATCACTTTTTTGTCAATGTCAACCTCAGATCAAATGTGAACCCTCCCTAAGAGCCTGTTGTAACATACTCTAGTTATTTCACAAAGCTATCAGCTTCTGAGTTTCATTCTTCAGTCTACATACTGCCACGTGGCCTTATTTCTTTGTGATGACATTACAATTATTCATGTTTTTAAAATCACAGATTTCTCATAAAATTGTCTGGTACTTACCTCCTAAATGACATTTCTGAAATTCAACCTGCTTAGTAAAAATTACACTGAAATATATATAGACCTAAGTAAAGTCTAGTTCACTGTTATTTCCTAGGAAGTACATTCAGAATTGGCCATATAGCATCACTGTGACAGGAAAATTTTAAAAGCTGTGTAGCGTAGCACCAGAGAAACGTAGAGAAGGAACAGGATATGCCCTTTGTTCTTCCAGGTTGAACCACAATGTCCATAGCAACCACAGCACTCCTGTTGATTCCATAGATATTTGAGAAAAGAACATAAGCAGAGGCAATGTAGACGTTATGCAGTGAACTGTCCTATTACTACTAGTTCAAATTAGATGTTTTGATGGTTAAAATTACTTAGTATATAGAGCTAGTGCTCTTCTGTTGCCCTGAGTTTTGCAGTTCTGGATGTTGTCATTCTTTTGTAACTAGTTCTCACACATTCTTTGTAAACATAGCCATGTTATTGTAACGGTATCTTATTATTTACATTCCTTTCTCCTGGGCACAGAAGTTTGATGGACATTTCCTTTGGCCAGTGTGATTGAGGGGAGGCTCATTGTCTCCTCCAATCCACAGTGATTTATAAGTCACATATAAAATAAAGATGGGTGGGGGTCCGCCCGGCAGTCTTGTTCCTTTGCTCTCAGGAGGTGTCCGTGTCCTTCTTTCGTGTTGTTATTGCGACACTCTTCCACAAAGTTAGCATATGACCCTGATTGCTCACTGATTATCATAACACTCCCCATCTTCAAATTTATCTCTGTTCCAAAAAGCTTCCTTCTGTTCAAGAACACCTGATTTTATATAATACTCATTATCCCAAGCTTCCATTGCCATCACTGCAAAGGTGGACCTTTGTCTTAGCATTTAAATGTGTGTAGAGTGTACATTTCTAAGAACCAAGAACTCCAAGAACCAAGAACCTAGTCCTATATACATATGGGATGATATTATCTCAGCAAGTAGAAACTGTATTATCATCATAATTTTTAAGGTTAAATATATGCAAGTTGTATTTGTAGAGTGCTGAAAACCTGTAAATCACTTTAATAAAGCATTGCATCATCATTCCAGCAATGCACAAGCCTCAAGGAACTGAAGCATATTCACAGTCTTTAAGTCCATAGGAAGTCTCATTGAAGTTCTGAGAAAAAAGGCTCCTGAAATAAAAGGGGTTATCCAAGCTGCTATAATGAAGTCTGTCAAAGTTGGGTATCCTGTGGAAACAGGTTCTGGCACAGCCATTCATCCCATTCCCATTCATCACATGACTTTTTATTTCAAGCAGTGTGGATGAAATGGAGTCCAGTACTTCACTGATGGTAAACCTCATGTCCTCCTTCAGTTGCCACAGTCTTGTGTGTGAACTGCCAGCACACGCATGTATTCTGTAGTGACTCTCTGGCCTTAGTATGGAAATGGAGAGAACAACAAAACCCTAGACATAACTACCATTAAAAGAAAAGATGAAAAGGCAATTATCTTATGCCAAGAACAAATTAAACCACTAACTTGCTCTCCTGTGTTATCTGTGGAAAACTATTACCAGTTTTGACTTTTCCCATCTGTTCTACTCCAAGCTTGCCGAAAGGCTGATATTCTGACAGCAATCTGAAGCACAGTTATGCCAACTGTTTCTTTTTGAAAGCCCATATTCCATATGTTCTTATTATGCTTCTTTTTATTGCCATGAAATTACACCACTAACTAGAAAGAAAAAAAGTTTTCTGTTTTCTACAATTATATTAAATATATACTTTTTACAAATGTTTATGGAAGAGATCATTTGAATACTCTTCTCTCTTTTCCATGAGATACATTCTTGTGTTTTCAGAGTGTATACTCCTGTCACTTACAATGACTGCCTATTAAACTTCATGTACTTTATGTTTGATATGTATCACATACAATCTCTACAAAGAAATTTAATTATTTAGAACAGGTATTTAGTAGAACAAGGTGAGAGTTCATCTTCTTTCTTTCAAACAAGAGTTCTAAATACACATTGACTGTCAGAATTTAAGAAGGAATATATCTATTGCTTATGCATTGAACCTATTTCCACCAGCATTCCTAAAATAACATCTAGTTTTTATCATAAGAGCATAAACAGCACAAATCTTAAATTCTGACCTCATTATAACCATGCTATACCATGCTAACCATTATAACATTTCTATGTAATAGAAAGCATGATCCTAAAATCTATGCAGCAGTTGACACATTAGTACTGATTTTATATCCACTGTGTTCTCATCTATGTGGGACAAATCTCTACAGTTAACATCTACATCAGTATAAACTACAAGTAACTGGATAAACCACAGGAGGAAACCACTGGAGTTTCGTATCCATTTGCAACAGTCTGACTGACTTGAGGTCCAAAAGAAGGCAGTAATTAAAAATAAAACTGTTGAAAGAGGGTTTCAGTGTTACATTATACTGATGATAGCAGGCACAAGCTAAGCTTTATCAGTAAAGGAAAGACTGTGGAAGCGGAATGCTATATTCGCTCACCTGATTGGCTAAGAAACAAAGTTTTATAGCTCACAACTCCTCCATTAATTCTGAAATAGAAGTATCATCCTTCAAAGCTGAGAATCTTTGAAGAATTATCTTGGTGGGCAGGGACTCTGATTGTCATCTAATACAACATCCTGTTCTAAGCAGACCTACAGCCAGCACTTGATCAGGTAGGCCAAGTCTTGTTGTAGCCAATGTCAAATATATCCAGAGATGGAGGTCCCATAACTGGTCTGGTAAACTTGTTCCTATCCTTCATCTCCCTGCCAGTGAATACTTCTACATAATGTCTCAGATACATGTGGCCATTGCCCTTGCTACATAATCTGCCCTACCAAGAAGAACCTGGTCCTATCATCTTCATAGCTACCCTTGAAATAGTTGTAAGCAGATGTTAGATTGGCCCTTAGTCTCCTTTTCACCACAGTAACAAGCCCAGGTCCTTCAGCTTCTCTTTGCAAATGTTCTGCACGCACTAGAGCATTCATCTAGCCTAGCTGGATCCTTTCCTGTTTCTTTATGTATGTTTTGAATGTCAGGGCCCCAAATTGAATGAGCTTTTCCTGAGTGGCCTTGCCAATGACAAGTAAAGAGAGTAATGAGGTTTTTTTGATGGGGTCCATCTCCTCAAAATTCAGCCCAGTGCACTGCACAGTTTATTCCCAGTTGGCTCATACAACCTGACTTCGCCTGTAACATCCCAGCCCTGTTCTGCAGATCTCTCAGCCAATCAATTCCCAGCCTGCACAGGGTAATTCTGCCCGTGAAAAAGAACCTCCCACTTTTCCATGTTGAACTTTGCAAGATTTCTGCAGGCACAATCCTCAGATTTATTCAAGTGTCTCCAGACTAAGGTTGCTATTCTCAGTCGGCTGCTTTCCCCTTACTGACATGCTGAGAGTACACTCTGTGTCATCATTTGCAACACTGCTGAAGGTCACTGAACTACACCAGTGCACTGTCAAGCCCAGGGTATTACAGTCATTACTGACCAACATCCAGAAATCAAACCATGGATTATTGCCCTTCAAACTCCTTAGTCCAGCCAATATTCTTCTAATAGTCCTATTGTTCAGACCACAGTTCTCAACTTACAAAAAAAATGCCATGGGAGATGGTGTCCAATAGCTGCATGATTTTTCCAGGGAATGAGTTTTTTAGGGCCTCGCAATTTCTCTAATATAATAATCACCTTGACCAATTAGGTTATTGTCCTATTCCAGCCAATAGTCTTATCACTTCTCTGCTTGAAAATACTACCCTTTGCTTCACAGGTACCAATCCAATAATCTTTTCTCTCAGATGGTCTAATTATTTAATGGAATTACATTAAACTAAATGCAATTATTTTCCAACTATATTTAGCATGAACAGTTTTGCTCCAAATTCAGACTTAGAAGAAAGATTTACTTGACTGATAAAGTCTCTTACAGCTCTATCAAGTGGTCAAACAGACATATCACTGTTATACAAAATAAGAGTCCCTGATTTTTTTTATTATCACAGACATAAAAGCAATACTATTGATATATAAATACAAATAAGCACTAATTCACAGTTGAAGCTAAGAGAATTAGTTTCCAGATAGTTAACAAGTCTTTAGGTTGTTAGCTATAAACAGGCAGTCAAACTCTGTCATCATTATAATTATTACATCAGGAATATTTCATTTTTTTGTAAGAAAACAGCATTTGGAGTTGCAAGCTTTGCAATCTTCTTTTATACCAGTAACTGAAAGCTCTCAGAGAAACTACCTCTGTTTATTTCCATTCAAAGCCTATTGCTTTCTGAGGCTTTGGTGCAAGACAGAATGACCACCTTCAAAGTGAGTTTCAATGTTCACTTAAACTGCTCTAAACCTCTGGCTCCATTTTTCCTCCCTGTTGATTTGTCCAAATGAGAACATTTTGCTGGTAAGATCAGCTTTCAGTCAGATCCAAAAACTACCAAAAAAAAAAAAAAAACCAAAAAAACAACAACAAAAAAAAAAACTTCTGAAGGCAATGCCAAGAAAAAAAGCAGGCAAGTGAGTCCACACTTATCTTAGGAGTAATACAGGCATAGAAGTCATCTCTAACATTTTTATCTCTCAAGAAATATGTGAAAATACTCTGTTAACAAGAAACTTGAAATTGTTGTCACAGATAACTCTGTTTACACTAACGGAAATCAAAACAATTGAAAACAGCTTTCCTGATGGGAAAGAAATAAGCAATGTCAATAGCCTTCATTTGTACTTCTTTACATTCTCTTCATTTTGATTAATTTAGAGTGACTGATTTCTTTCTTACTTCCATTTACTCATTCTGACATTTATTACCTCAACTGCACAGAAAACTCACAAAATAAGACAGGAAAGCAGAAGCTCAGAAAACAGGGATTCCAAGGTAAAATATGCAACACACACATATAACCTGGAACTGCAGATGAGCTGAAGGACACTGTCTTGTTCTTAAAACAGATAATCCATTTCTTTTATGATTGGCAATAATGCTGATTATGATCTGATTAAAGGCCAATTTCATGATGAGCACATTATTTTAATTTATAGTAATTTGTTAGTAATGTGGGCTATCAGAAAGCTTTACTCTTAATTACACTGATGCTTTAATTGTGTAGTTCTACAGTGCTGATTAGAATTGTCAGTTTGTGAATGTGATTATTGCACATTAGTCTTAAGTATATAGTAATGTTCTTCTAGTATGATATGAACAAGTTGAGTTCTCCCTCTTGATTCTACTATATTTAATTAAGGTTAATATATTCTTTATTAGAAGCAGATGGGCTGTTCAACAGAAGCATGCTTGTACTGTGTCCCTGCACCTATCACAGCCATCCAGACTATGACAATGAGTTAGAATTGCATTGCTGAGGCTCTGCCCATAGTTACTGATTTAAGTCCAATGCAATGTAGCTGGCTGCAGTGGGGCTATTCTGGATTTGCTAGAATGTTCCAAGAGCTGAAGAGCAAACAAGAAATTACCTTATTGATGCACTTATAGGTATATGTTCAGCAGACTAAAACTTAAACAGTAATTATGGTAAGACCCTCTGCTCCAATCTAATGTTATAGTATCAGTGTTTGGAGCCAATTTCTTCTGACTTTACTTTCAAAACATGTATTTAACATGTGCATTTAAGTTCATTGACTTTTTATTTGTGCTGTGCTGAAATGAAAGACTGTTCAGATAGTTACTCTGACTGCTGGGTGACAGTGCTCATACCAACCATGCAAATACTGCTAGCACTGTCCATTGCCAGTGTTACAATGTAGGGTCCATTTTCCTTTAAAAAAGCGTTTTGTACATAAGGAACCCAAACTTGTAGCGGCCCGGAGCTGCTGCCGGGGCTGCTTGTGAGAAAGCCCTACTTTCCCATGGAAGGTATGAAAAACAGTAAGATAAGCACCTGTTGTTGTGGGTCTGGGCATGATATGTTTTGAATTGGGTGGTGTAGAACCCAGCCAACCATACTGGGGGGTGGTTGGACCCTAGCGAATCATCTACCTGGGTTCCTACTACATAAAAAGGGAACAGGACAATAAACGGAACTCACTCTCTGCTCGCTACGGACCAAGTTGTGTTGCCGTGTCTTTACTGCCACCATTGCAACACAAACTAACTACTGAGAATACTTAATTTTTTAACAAATCCTGGGTAGATGTTCCCTTCAAACAGGAAAGATTAGTCATTGTGACTGACTGCATAATAACTAGAAGGACTGGCTTTCTCCATCTCATGTTTGCACCTACTGTATATTAATATCACCATGTGACAGCTCTACTTGTGAAACCAACAGAAGTGGACTCTGAGATGCCACAAGGAACCTGCCCACCAGTGCTGCTGAGTCATTTCTACTTATGATTCTGGTCCAAGACTCAGAATATAAAGGATGTGACACAATACTCTTAATAATTAAAAGATCTGATAAATCTTTTTCATGAGAGAAAATGGTTTCCAACCACTCTTTTTCCAACTACCTTTCTTTCAGAAAGTCATAGAGAAAACATGATAACAGGTTTATGTTTTTTGACAGCTTCAGCATTATGAGGTGCTTCCCTCTCTGAAAGCACTGGGGTTTATCTCCAGGAGCAGTTTTTCTCACTTTCATCAGCCCCAGATGGCAGGTAGCCATGTCCCTATTCTAGCACAAATATTTCAGCAGAATTTTATCTTTCCCAAACACATTAAATTGCTTTTTACAAATAACCGACCAGCTCAGTGTGTTTATGGTGTTGGACACAGAAAGCCGTGGGCTGGCCCCACACCCGCACTCCAAATCATCTGGAAGGGAGCCACTGCCTGTCCAAAAGCCATTTAGCTACATTAATGCAGGACTATGTCTGAGCTAATAAGGCCTGCTGAGAGCCAGTATTAGTACAATTACATTGTCACAGCAGCTTGTTTTTCTTTTAGTGAAATATCAGATCACACACGCTGACGATTTCATTATTTACTTCAGAAGAGTTTAATATGTGTAAGGAGAGTTTATTCCAAACAGAAGCTTAAATAGCCAATATAAATCTCCTTCAAAGTAGTAATAAAGGATTTAGTAGCTATGTGGTAAACAGAATAAAGGATTTCATTCCACAAGTCTTTTATTTGTCTTTTAGCTGACTAACAACATAATTTTGCTGTTCACAATAACAAACCTTAATTGATAGACTTCTTCCTAGTATTTTTTTGCAAAAAAATTAGTGTTTGCATTTAATAGCATGTTGTCATTATCTTGTTTCCTCCACAGTGAGAAGAGTTGTCTGCTTTCTGCAGGTGCAGGGGACCAGTTAAATATGCAACAGCCCCCCTTATCCTTCCTATCAGCATACACAATGATCACTAGTTATTATGCATAATTACACCATTGCATGTACTAAATGTTGTTATATTGCATGACAGCATGTTTTAACAGTTAGGAACTTACATCTCGAAACTCTTACAGTTATTTTAATCACATTTTGAAAAGCAGCATCTTTACCCTGGAACAAAATGTTTTTAGCACAAGTTAGCTTATCTAATGAACGATATGAAAACATAATTAAATAAGTGCAGAAAAAACCTGCATGTTTTTCTCCTTTTTTTTTCCTGTGTGCTACTGTCTGGTTCACTGGTAACCTAGAAACTAGATTTATCAGCTACTAGCTACCTGAAGGCTTGGGAGGAGCTGAGAGGGGAAAGGAAGGTTAGTACTTGGTGTTTGTTTTAACACAATATGTTATAGGTTCAGTAGAGCTAGTACTGTAAAGCTGTATACAAAAACAGAAATACAAACGAACATAAACAGAATTACATTTAATTAATATTACCAAGTCAATATCGATTTTAAACAGGATTACTATTCTGAGGCCCAAGCAGTAAAACACTTGACATGCAACTTGATTTCTCCAACTATATAAAATGGAAGGTTGCTTCCCATGTTTATTTGCTGATATCAGGAAATTCTGAGTTAAGACCACACTTAGAAGAAAATCAAATATTTGAAAATGTGTAAACATCTAGACAAGACATCCTAAAAATTAAAACTAAGAAAACTGAACCAAAGAACTAAGAAGGTTTTTGTCTATTAATTATCCCAAAATTTCAACCAGCACTTGAAGTTGACGGCTCTTCCTGGATTTTAATCTCTGTGTCCCAGGCCATGGATCTCTTATGAGGAGGAGAGCTGTAAGACTACTGTCAAACTGCATTACAGTACAAGCTCTACAGCCATCTTCTAATCACATTGGTGTTTAATATACTACAGAGTATTTGGGGATATTAGGGTAAAATAATCCAACTAGAACTTCCTGAAGGCATTCTCAAAAATCCAGTTTATTACAATTGGTGCTACCAAGACACTTTTCAGAACAAGTGAAACTATAGAAAAGGTAACTACTCAATATTATGGCTTTGAACAGGATTTCTGTTTAATATAATGAGATATCTTGCATGTTCTTACACTCCAACATTTCATTTTAAGCTGAGTATTTCCAAATATAGCAACACACATTTAAAACTAAAATAATCTCTCTTGCACACCTATATTAGCTATTGATTATAAACACATTTGTCCCTTTCTTTTTTCTGTTCTTTAATTTCTCTAGCGTTGGAACAGATTGTACAGGGTTCGGATAAGATTATGTTACAATGCAACTGTAAATTTACACCGTAAAATATGGGAACACTTCCAGATTACTCACAATTAGTATAACCAAGAGTTCAAACGTTTTTCTTTAAACTGAGAAAAGTATCAAATTATATGCCAGTTCTATTACCTACAAATATTTACACAAGATTAACTGTTCAGTTTTATATTTCAGTAAGCAAAAACTGCAAAGGGCCAACTGCTGAAAATATCTCTCAGAATACAGAGCAAAGTGGGTTGTAGAAGAGCATTTACAAGAGCATGCAGTGACATGACAAGGGGGAATGGCTTCAAACTGAAAGAGAGCAGGTTATGATTTGATATTAGGTAGANTTTCTGTTTAATATAATGAGATATCTTGCATGTTCTTACACTCCAACATTTCATTTTAAGCTGAGTATTTCCAAATATAGCAACACACATTTAAAACTAAAATAATCTCTCTTGCACACCTATATTAGCTATTGATTATAAACACATTTGTCCCTTTCTTTTTTCTGTTCTTTAATTTCTCTAGCGTTGGAACAGATTGTACAGGGTTCGGATAAGATTATGTTACAATGCAACTGTAAATTTACACCGTAAAATATGGGAACACTTCCAGATTACTCACAATTAGTATAACCAAGAGTTCAAACGTTTTTCTTTAAACTGAGAAAAGTATCAAATTATATGCCAGTTCTATTACCTACAAATATTTACACAAGATTAACTGTTCAGTTTTATATTTCAGTAAGCAAAAACTGCAAAGGGCCAACTGCTGAAAATATCTCTCAGAATACAGAGCAAAGTGGGTTGTAGAAGAGCATTTACAAGAGCATGCAGTGACATGACAAGGGGGAATGGCTTCAAACTGAAAGAGAGCAGGTTATGATTTGATATTAGGTAGAAATTCTTTTCTGTGAGGATGGTGGGGCTCTGGAAGAGATTATCTAGAGAAGCCTCATCCCTGGAAGTGTTCAGGTTTGAATGTAGCTCTGAGCAACCTCGCCTAGTGAAAGGTGGCCCTGCCCACAGCAGGAGGGTTGGAATGAGATGACTTTTAAGGTCCCTTCCAACCCAAACCATTCCATGATTCTATGATTCTAAGAGTTTGGAAGCCTTAAAATTGTAGTGAGATCCCCAAATAGAGAAGAATCATCTATTATAAAGTGAATGTTAAGGCGAGTTAAAAGTAGAATCAAACCCTGAAACCTAATCTATATTCAGTTCCTTGACAAGTATTTACATATTTTTATAGATGCACAGAAATACAAGAAATCTCGAATCTGGTCATTTAAGTTATTTTAATGTATTTGTATTTGGTAGATGACATTAGGTATTAATTTAAGCTTCATTTACACTTATCATAAACATGTTAAATCATCAGAATTCTGCTCCCAGGTTTGTTACCAACTTGCTGCTAAAAGCAAAGAAATCTGTTAGTTGACATCTTAGATTATTTTTCTCAAATGCATTTTAATTTCTTATGGGTTTGCTTTCAAAAATTTTCATGAATTCTCAGTATAAATGCTTAACAAAAGTGAATTTTCATTCAATGTATTCACAAACATGTAAGATAAATGTACCATTCTTTCACTATAAAACTATTCAGCATAAAGTGGATTATGATTTACATCTATCTCACCAGAAATCTAAGGAAATAAATTGTCTGTCATGACCAATCCTGTAATGAAAAAAAATATAGACCTTGAATTTCAAGCAGTAATCCAAATTTATTCAAACTGTAAGAGCAAATTTATATATATATATATATATATATGTGTGTGTGTGTGTGTGTGTGTATGTGTGTATACATACATATATATGTGTATATAGATACGTATATAGATACGTATATGTGTATATATATATATATAAAATAAAATTACAAACAATGACGGTTCACACATTTTTTTTAAAGGTAGATCAAATCCCATGTGTAATGGGATACTTGTCCATCTCAGAAATTTGTCTGCAGGAATGTTTTAAATCTAGAAAATTTCTATTAAAATAAGTTCTCCTTCTAAACATAAAGACATCCATAAATATCTAAATAAAAGAATCCAAAATTTGGGTTAGGCTGTGTGTTCAAATATTTTGCAAATTTTAAAATGTAGTAATTTGGAATTCATCTTCGTGTTGTAATTTTTTAATTACAAAAATTTCGGCCCATTTCTGAAAGAACTGTGAAGTGCTTTTCATTTGAATTTGGGCCTTCACTGCAGCAAAGACATTGCTGGTCAAGGGAAACATGTCAGTCAGTATCAAGTGTCCATGTTACAGCTAACTCAGTGGAAAAGCTGATATGTGAATTATTTCAGTTACCTCATCTAATGAGGGAAATACTCAGAAAGAACCTTATTAGTTATAGAAAACAGCAACAAATCTGGTAAATGTTTCCTAAATACAAGTCGTATCAGAATTTTAACTCCTTATAATTCCAAATAAGTTTTACAGTTCAGACTTCAAATCATGAAACAAATACTGTGCTCATGATGTAAAAGTATTAGGAGATGTTTTGGAAACACTGAAAGAACTGCAAATTTTGTGTGCAACAAGATCTTTGCTAGCTAAAGTAAAAGACATTCAAATAGTTTTTCAGATAGTGAATCACAGGAAAGTTTTTGATCAAAATTAAACATGCCAATATATATGAGCTTTCAATAATTTAATATCTATATAAGAATCTGAACCTTCTGTATTTTCACTAATTTCTGTGGTTTCCTCACACAATTCTTTCATATCTGTACTCATTTTTCTCCTCACTGTTAGTTTGAGTGGATGATTCATTGTAAATCACGAGGTATTCATACTTCCGCTGCATGCTGGTGTGTACTAACAGATTATAATTTATTTGTCATTTTAAACTAGTCATGTTTCTGCAAGTTGCATTTTTCCACTTTCAGGGATTTTTTCTATACAAGTAGATCCCAAAAATGTGAGCACTGGACACTTAATATTTCAAAAATCAGAGTGTTGCTACGCCACAGGAAAGAAAGAAAAAGGTTTTTGTTTCTATTCTTGGATCTTGAAAGAATAATCATACACTGGCTTGAAGAAGCCAGGCTTTTTGGAAAAGGAAGTGTTTAGAGAAAGATTGCAAAAAAATTAGGATACGGGTAACATTACCAAAAAAATTAACTGTTATCTTTCCAGGCTACACTGGCATATCATCGTTAATTCAAATAATCACAATAAATATGAATGAAAGATATTGTAGATCTTCATTTATTTACTTTAGTTCTATTACTCTTTGGATTGAAAATGTTTGATCACCAATGAATTTCTTTTAAAATACATTCTGAAAAGCCAAAGAAGAAATGCAAGTCAGCTGTTATTATGCTTAGAATTGCTATGTAGGGATGAAAAGGTCAAAAACCATGTACAAATCCTTTACAGGCAGTTCCACAATTCTATTCTCTCTGGACAATTTTACAGAAATATATATATATATATATATATATATAAAATAGCTATATAAACACATGTAAAACACATATAAATTTTAAAAAGCATTTCATAGTTCAATTTAAACCCATTATTTGTTGCCTGCCCTTTGGGGCTGACCTGAAAACAGAAAGCCCTAAGTCAAGCCACAGACCTCACCTTCCCATGGAGCTGCTCTGCAAATGCCAGTTCCATTAGGCAGCTGTAGGGTCAGGGGGAAATGCGTGGTTTTGGAAACACAGTATGTCAGTGTTTCCAAAACATTTTCCTGGAATTTTTTTTCTGAAGAAATTTTTCGTAAAAAAATGGATTTGTTCCAATTTGATACTAAGCCAAATTAAAAAGAAAAAATCTACAAATCTGTGAACTGTGAAGCCTGCTATTCAGCCAGTCCTAGTGCCATGGCAAACTGCTTTTTTCCAAACATTCTGGTGCTCTGGTCCTCTTACTGCTCTTGAAATTTTGTATTAGGCAGTTTTCTAGTCCCTTAACCATTCCCTGCTGCCTTTATTCTTTGTTGGCATCCTGTATTTTGTGAATTAACCTCAACCTCATTGGGCAGAAAGGACAGCAAGATCATTAGTGAGGATTGCTTTCTGTCTGTGTCATCCTTTCCCTGTCAAGAAAAGCAACTCTCACCCACCTTTACTGAAGTGTCACAGAAGCCCTTACTCACTTGTCATAAAGTTTATTACGATCACACAGGATTTCATGCTCTCAGATTTTCACTGGGGTTTTTTTTGGAATCCCTGAACCTACATGAGGAAATATGAAGTCCCAATGACAATAACAATGTGGTGGATGTTTTGGATATGACAATGTATCTTCAGAATCATTAATAAACCTTCTCAAACTTTGCAAATCCTGCAATAAAATAATGATAATTGCTAATATTCTTATTTTCCCATCTGCTGAAAGTCATTTTTCCTGAAACAATTATACTGATAATTAAGTCCAAGCTTTTATCCTGAAATGAAATCACCAGAACAATGCTGCAACCTGAAATGGGTACACAACTATGACAAACTTAAACAGAATAGTGTAAAGAGATGGTCCTGTCTTAGCAGACAGCCAAGAAGAGAGATCATTGAATTATTGAACCTCACTGTCACCTGAATTCACATAAGATAGGAAATGCTTTTTATATGACAATTTATATTACAGGAATGTTTTTTAGTGACAGGTGGGTACATAAGTTCCTTTCAAAACTCCAGCCCACTTTTATCTCTCTATCTCAAGCAAGAAGCTACAGAATACAGAGTGGAGAGAATCTGAAAATAACAGTCTCGGGAGAAAACAACACTGGGCACTGTTTTTTACATGATATACACCCTTAGACTGACAAATTCTAGCTTGTGGACAGGCAAGGACATTCCAATGTGAAATTACCAGTTGAAAATGACAGTAGGTATGATTTAAGACAGTATTTTATATATTTTATTGTACTTCATAATGCAATCAACTAAAAAACATTATTCAACTTTCAGCTAAATATCACATTGCCCAAAACACTAGAAAATCTGCAACAGATGTTAAGTTTCTGTCCATGTCTTGTTCCGTTGGCAGCAATTCCTGTAGTCAGATGGCTCTCTTTCAACTCCATTCATACATTCCAGCAGGTCATACTTTGTGAAGCCTCTAACAACCAATTAAAGTTTTATTTCAGATCTCTAATAGCTCAATGAATAATTTAGAAAGAAAAGAAAACATTTTCTGGGAAAGCATTAGCATAAGATTCAGTGAAGCTGTATCACTTCTGGCCATATTCAACTTTAGGAAGATGAAAGGAGAAAACACAGTATAGCTTGCTGCCATACAGGTAGTTGCAGTGTCAATTTTGTATCTTGGAACACTTCTAAACAGCTTTTCTGCTAAAGAAATAATCAATTAGTATTGAGGCACATCTGTAGCACAACAAGATGTTCTGCTTGGAACTGGATCAAAATTACATTTTGCAAATGTTATCTCATTCCTGTACCACTTTTTTTTTGAATCTACAAATAAAGAACTTACAAGTTTCAATTCCAAATTCCAGTGGATCAGTAATATGAAGACAGAAGAACTTTGAAATAGTAATCTCTAGAGAGAATCTTGGACTCCCAAACTTACTTCAACTCATGTATCATTAATTTCTCTAGGTTAAAGAAGCCTTTGTACTGATGTCTGATTGTCAGGAAATTGTTTGGATTTTTTTTCTGAGGGCAAAACCTATGTAAGCATTCAGAATTGCACCTGATTGTGGACAATAGAAAAAAAATCAGTTAAATGAACTGCAAAACAAACACACAGAAAAAAAATGAATAAGAAGTGGTAGTTACTAGATGGCAAAAGTGCACATAAAATCTGTCTGAAATGGCCTCTTTGCTGCTATAATATAGAAGTCTGAAACTGATAACCACAACAGAAATCTATAAAAAAAGTAGTTAAAATACAAAATTGAATTGCATTAGCTCAGACAATGGGAAAGGCACCATTTTTCAGTCTTCAAAAAGGTGGGAGAGACTCCCTAAACCCAAAACACTCATCTACAGTTGAGGC
This sequence comes from Climacteris rufus, assembly GCA_013398175.1. NCBI lineage: Eukaryota > Metazoa > Chordata > Aves > Passeriformes > Climacteridae > Climacteris > Climacteris rufus. The sequence goes on along the minus strand of VZRZ01001590.1, from coordinate 1,447,814 downwards.
AGAAAATCTCTCGTCTTCTCTCCCATTGGACCAGTAATAATAAAGGGGATAGCACTTGATAAGAAGATGAATAGCCATGCTTAAAGAAACCATCTAGGAGTCCCTACTCCTGCCTATGGAGCAAAGTTCTTTTAGACCTGACTGTGCTGGCAGCAGTCTGCTGTCTTTTTGGACAGTGTTGGAAGTTAAGGCAGTGAGCTAATCTGCTTGTGGTGTATTGAACAGGGTGGCCTTGCAGAAACTGTAACTGGCAAAGGGTAGCATCTCAAGGAAAACCTCTGCTGTAAAACTAAATTTACTGATCTTACAGGCCTCATATATCCCAGGACTGTAGCTGTAGGCAAGTTATCTACCATATGTTTGGTTACATGAGAGGAATAAGTTCATAATGTACTCCAAATTGTATAAACAACTGAAGTTTTTGTGTTCGGTTTTTTGTTGGTTTTTTTTTTTTTTTTAAAGACTCCAAAATGTCTTTCTTCTCCCGCTTTGCTTCCAAGATTCTAGTTTCCTGGATCCATTTTTCTTCTGGACAAAGGAACCAGACTATTGGATCTAGCAATTCCTTAGATCACTACATAATCTGGAGTTCACAACATCCTACTGAGGATTATGCAGGAGATATTAAGTACATAGATCTTAAACTAAATTCTGGATGCTTTTTTTTTTTTTTTTTACAGACTGAAGAGTTCTGCCATTATTTATGATTATTTGGCATTGCTGCTGAAAAGAAATGGGATGTTGGCAGTTTCTATATATAAACGGACATTTCCAGCACAATGACACTTAAAATCCTGATTTACTCAAGAGAATAATCAATTCTTAAAGCATTTTCCATGTGAATAAAAGGTCCCCAGAGTTTAAGATTCATGTCACCATAATTTTGAATTTTAATGCAACACAACAATAAAGAAACTAAAGCAAATTAAGACAAGCACAGTATTCACAGTACAGTTTCTATGTATATATTAAGAAATTCCCAAACAACTAAGTGTATAAATTTTACGTAGGTGGTCAGCATACTGAGGTTCATTTTGATAATAACACTGCAAGAAACAGTGCAAGGAACAGTTTTTAAATTCCATATAAAAGTTGGACTTTGTTAATCCAAACTGAGCCAGACTTTTTTCCAAGAACTTTATCAAAATGTGCTTCTTTCAAAATCTTGCTGACTTTAGGAAATGTTTAGAAAGCTTCCGAATACTTCTGTCTATTGAAAAAGTAATTTGTTTCCTTGCAGTTCCTGAAGAACTTTGTGACTTCAAATTTCTGCAGGTGCCTTTGATATGAAGATGAGAAAGCCACTAGGAACAAGGTGTTTAACCTGTTCCTACCATAGGTGTTTGGCTGGCATAATACAAACATAAATCTAAAGCACACATTCTGTAACTTGATAGATTAGCTTTACTTTTCTTTCTTTAAACAAAAAATAAACAACCTCAAAAATTTAAGTCTTTAAACAGAGCCTTCATCAAATTTCCCAGCTTTCATTACGAAAAGAACTAAATCAGGAATACTTAGTAGTTTCTGCTTCAGTAGCAGTTAATTACAGTTGCATCTTTACTGAGGCATACCAAATATGAAGCAATATTCTAGAGATATTTTTGGCCCTTGACCTCAACAATTTAGAGATTGCTCAGAACTTGCTGAAAATTTTTCAAGTAGGGATCCTAATTTGACTGTTGTTATAACACAGGTACTTCTTTGGCACAAGTAGTGTAAACCAATCCATGTACTCTTAAACTATATAAACAGTGTTGTTTCACATATGCAAAATAAAAATACCAACAATAAGACTGGTGATGTAAAAGGCAACTTTCTTATTCATAGTCTTCACACCTTTTTTTTGTAAGCTGTGTACCAGAGAAGCACTGGTTTTCTTCTATCTAAGAGCAAATAATAATGATTTCTGCTGGTAGGTTCTTAACTTCCAGTTATTATCTCATTTAGGCTGAAGACAGAGGTCATCAAAAACCTCCACAGAATAACTTTCAGCCATGGAAGTCTTTCCACCTTTACCATGACGACCCAGGCTTTTGATAATGGTTTCTTCTGGTACATCTCTCAATAAACAAAAAGCCATTCCATCTGCCTGATAGCACTAAGCATATACAGCAGCTTCTCAAAAGTCTCTGACTGAAGCCACAGTGAAATTCTTTTGTTTAGCAATATTAGCTTATATAGAAAACAAGACTTGAACTTTCATGTCTTCTCTATGCCAGAAAACTTAAGAGTAATGTTGGCGTGTGCCTAAAGTTCAGTAGGCAGCCACGATAATTCTATCTGCAAACACGTATCTTCTGGGACTCATGCCTTCATTCTAGTTAGCTTAATTCACTGTAAGATATTTTATTATGTCCATTTGTAGCATGTTCATATCACTCTGATTTTGTGATGCTATGATTTTTACATTCCCATTAAATACAGTTTCACTTGCAACAGTCCCCTGAGATAAATAGCTACAGAAATGTAGTATACATACAATGGTGGGGATTGGAAGGGACATTAAGGATGTTATGGTTCCAACCCACCTGCCAGGGGCAGGGACATCTTCCACCGGGTCAGATTGCTCAAAACCCCATCCATCCTGGCCTTGGGCACTTCCAGGGGTGAGGAATCCACAACTTCTCTGGGCAACTTATTCCAATGTCTCACCACCCTCACAGTAAGGAGTTTCTTTAGAAATTCTAATTTAAACCTATCCTTTCTCTGTTTAGAGCCCTCACCTCTTATCCTGTCACAAGAGGCCCTTGTAAAAAGCCCTTCTACAGCCATTTTGGAGGCCCCCTCTAGGACACTGGAAAGCTGTTATAAGGTCTCCGCAGAACCTTCTCATCTTCAGGCTAAGCAGCCCCAACTCTCTCAGCCTGTCTCCATAGGAGAAGACCTCCATCGCTCTGACCATCTTCATGGCCCTCCTGTAGACTCATTCCAACATGTCCATGTTCTTCTTGTGTTGGGGCCCCAGAGCCAGGCACAGCACCCCAGGTAGGGTCTCCCCAGACCAGAGCAGAGGGGCAGAATCTCCTCTCTCAACCTGCTGGCCACATTACTTTTAATGCAGCCCAAGTCATGGTTGCCTTTCTGGTATGTGAGTGCACATTGCCAGGTCATGTTGAGCTTCTTGTCCACCAACATCCCCAAGTCCTTCTTCCCCTGGCTGTTCTCAGTACATTCTCTGCCCAGCCTGTATTTATGCTTGGGATTACCCAGATCCAGGTGGCCTTGTTGGATTTCATGAGGTTCACATGGGCCCACCTTTCAAGCCCGTCAAGTTCCCTTGGGATGGCATCCCTTCCCTCCAGCATGTTGACTGCAACACACATCTCTGTGTCATCTGCGATCTTGCTGAGGCTGCATTCAGTCCCACTGTCCATGTCACTGACAAAGATGCTAAATAGTGCCAGTCCCAATACCAAACCCAGAGGAACTCCATTTGTCACTGGGCTCTAATTGGACATTAAACCATTGACCACAATTCTTCTGAGCGCAAATGTCCAGCCAATTCCTTATCCAGTGAGTGGATCAAATCCATGTTTCTCTCGTTTAGAGACAAGGATGCCTTTTAGCAGAGTGTCAAATGCTTTGCACAAGACCAGTAGATGACATCAGTCTCTCTTCTCTTGCCCAGCAATGCCATAAACTCATCATACAAGGCCACCAAATTTGTCAGGCACAATTTGCCCTCAGTGAAGCCATGCTGACTGTCACCAATCACCTTCTTATTTTCCACGTGCCATGGAAATATGCCATGATATAAATTGGAGATTTTTTTTTCAATTACTGCAGTCAAGTTCCAAGGACATAATGCACAATAGGTACTATACAGTGGTCCTCTCTTAAGAAAACACTTTCATTATAGGTTGCTGGCAGAGATCCAAAGAAAAGCTGGCTATCATTACTGGCTGGAGGCTTTCATCTAGCTAAATTCATAAAAAGCAATGCAAGGCAGACAAAGCAAAGTAATTACCATTTTCAGAAGGAAATACAACAATGCTAAAGCTGGTCTTTGCTCTCCACAAGAGATGTGCTCTTTTGTTAAGACAATGGTCTTGACTTCTGTGTATTCACACAGCTAAGCTAAAGCACATGTGAATGCTTAGAAACCTTTCCTTTCTTGGCAAACGATGCTTAGCAGGGCAAGCATCGTATGTTTAATGTCTCTCATTAACCATAAATTTGAAGAAAAACACATGCCTTTTATCACATATACAATGTCTCTGTTAGTATTATCTATATGCATCTAAGCATCTCATGTGCATGATACTGATAAGGGGAACTTCATCTATGGTTTCTTAAAGAAGCAGTTATTTAATCTAGTACCATATGAATTACATTGGGTGAGTGCTATAACCAAGTCTCCACTACTATTGTGAAATAATAGTAACACACATGCACAAGCTCACACAAACAAGCTTATATGCAACAAATATTAGCAAAAAAAAAATCCTGGGAAATTTTAATTTCATGCAAATAAAATGGTTATCTCCCTTACCCGAAGAACACACTGTATTTTAGTCTCCTGTCCCCAGTGATGGTAACTGGTAAGAAAAGAGCTAAATACATGAAAGCTTTTTTGCCATTTAATAAGTGTGCCACCAGAGCTGTGGGGAAACATTCCATGGCCTGTGGAAGGACTTCCCTCATATAGTCACTTTATGAGCTTATATAAGCCTTTAAAGGCACCTCTCAGAACATCATCCTACAGCTGGTGACTACTGCACTCCCAGCACAAGTCCAAGTTGAAATGCCCTGACTGAGGTACCGGTGCACAGACTGTCCCTCTCTTCAAATAACACAATCCTGACCAGGTGCAAAAGGCCACAGAATTTCTATTGGTAGAAATTATGGTTTACCAAGAAAGGACATGCTCTGCTCAATTCTCTTTCACATGGCCCTTGCAAATACCATGGAATTGCACTGTTATGTTTTGCTTTCTGAAATAGTGTGTGCATCACATTGAAATTGGGACAGAAGAAACGTTTTCACTAATAACAAAAATGGTGGGGTTTATCCCTTATACGTCTGAATCATGTATTTCATTCAGCACTCATAGAGATTTTTCTCAGATTCATTTGTGTTGACACAGAAAAAAGAAAAAAAACTGAGGCAAGTGAATTGCAAAATGCTTTCCAAGACCTCACCAATTTAGCTTTTCACATTGCTGACCTCAGCCACCGCTCATTACAATTGCAAATTTTCTGGTGTTGTTTTATAACCTGTTAGGGAAACTAGTTTCCTGTCTTTCAGAAGAGACAGAGCAATTCAGTACAAGGAACACAGCACTAGTCAACCATTCCTGACAGGAAACTGAAACTCTGCAGCTCCTTTTTAAAAATAGAAATGCTAAGTTTTATTTAATGAAAATTTGGTGAATTTTTCTTGTCTGATTTCTCTATTGATTTATGGTTGTATTATTTCTCTTGATGTTTATAGAAGTTAAGATTTTTAGGAAACTGACGTTTTATTCAGAAACTGATTTTCTGATGATTACATAGAAGACATAGTTATTTGGAACATCATGTTTAGTTCCCTTTCATATCATATTTTGTAATGCTGTAGTAGAATACAAACACAGTCTTCTTTTCATTCTTTTTCAGAATTATGGGCCTTGGTGAATCCTCAGCACTACCAGGCATATTTCTTAATTAATTTTCAAGGCGAAGTGAATCATTCTTTGCTGTGAGTTCATGAATTATGCATTGTATTGCATACTATGCTCAGTCATGTGATTATTAATGTCTCTCACACAGTTCTTAATCATTCAAGATTGTCTTTTTTCCTACACAGATGAATAATTTCTTCTATTCCATCCAAAGTTTTCATTCTCTGCAGTAGTTTGAACTATTCAATACTCTCTTGGACCTGAAGACAGAAATAGCCACACTACCAGAAGCTCAGCACCTCCTGGGACCACCAAGGTCATTTGGGTTCCTGAGGTCCACCTGTTCTGGTAGCAGGTTGCAGGATTTGGCCCAAATATCCAGAGGGCTGGGTGTTTATGTTACATCTCTTTGATTAAGATACTAGAGATGTCCCTCCTGGCTGTCATAGATATTGGCAGCACTAAGTGCTGTATAAAAAGCAGCCAGAACTAATTACCAGTCTTGAAGCCCACCCTATTTTTCAGCTGTCAGTCAGGGTGCCATTGGGAAACAGAAGTTCCCTATGCTGTTTGCAAAATTGTGTTCAGCAATAAGACAAAATCTCCTGTCCCCTGAAGCCCTGGGAATGCCTGGGGTGATCCTGCAGTAGGGGCAGAGCCTCCCCATCCTCCTCCAGGACCAGCAATACATTTCTTCCCATCTTACTCTCACCTTGCACACCCACCATCCAGGCATTTTTTCCATCTCACATCGTGCCAAATTACAACCATAAACTTCATTTTTCTTTTCATGTTACTAAAATCTTTGTACTGCTACTGATCCAGCAGGCTTTGGGACATAGCCCAAATAGGCCAACAAATACAAAATGTAATCTCTTTTTAAGAAGTTGTGTCTAATGCACTAATATTTAACTGAGTATGGGTGAATGACCTTTATTAGAGTTGAAGACTTCAGATAAGAACCAGGGTTTCAAAGGAAAAGTGTTATTTCTTTGCTATTTGTGTTCTCACAATAGCAGTAACAGACCATTTTTTCTGGAAATTTTTTTAGGAGCAGGAGTCATTGAAAAAAAGATCCTTTTCCACATCTTGAGGCCTCGTTTAAAGTCCAGAGAAGTACCATATTTTGCTTACTGGTAATATATCCCTGTAGATATAAATTATGTTTATATTATGGAATTTAAAAGAAAATTTCTGAGAATTTCAAAGAAAGTTCATGCAACCAGGAAAATAAAAATCAATATGGCAATAGAATGCATGGCTGATTACTACAAAGGAGTAAAATATGACAGCACTGGGGGTTTTCCCCACATTTAAAGATTTTGAAAGTTTTCCTTTCTTCAAAGACAGACAATAGTAAGAAAAAAATAATTTCTGGAAAAATTCTATTTTTCACATTTATTAAGAATCCTCCTCAGATTAAATGTTTATTTTGTATCAGGATTTTACACACTGTATCACTCCAAACTTCTAGATTTGAGCAAAGTTTTCTAACATTATTAATTTGTTAATCCTCATGCAGGGCAGTCTCCCATTCTTGTCTGACTTCAGCAAAATGACACATTCTGACAAACTGAAAATATATCAACTAGGTCTACTAGTCAGTACAACATGGGAAAAAATTGAAAGGAACATTTTTATTTATTTACACACTTTGCTGAGTTGTGAAGGAACTGCAGACAAATACAAAAAATATAAACTAAAATGGGGCCCTTGTACAGAGCACTCTGCATAGTAGGAAGAAGCGTGAGATGGTCCACATTGCTCCCAGAGAGGGAAGACATTATCTGTCTGCAAAGAGACATTCCAAAGGCATTGCTATACAACCTTCATCCACAGATTTGTTGTGCCAAACACAACCTTTATAAATTGACTGTTCAAACCAGAGCAAATAGCTGGATCATTTATTGCATTATGAATTTTGTCCTGTAACCCTAGCTAGATCTGTGGGAACTGGAATATACATCAATTTCACATTGATATTGACATGCTTTCAGAAATTCTCAAGCACAAAATCTGCACTGGGAACCACAGGACATTTCTAAAGATATCACAAGAGTGGGTAACATTTTGAGATCTGATTTCTGCAAGGATGATAAATCATCCTTCCTTAAAAATTACAAACAAGCACAGATGTTACAAAAAAAAATTACAAACTATATGTGATGTATGGATGCTGTTGCACTCTGCACTCTGGCAGAAACAGCCAGTACAAGATAGCAGTGAAATGACGGCATAGTATGACAACAGTGTGTCCTGATCCAGTCTCTGGCTTCTCAGGATCACCTTTTTGCCTGACAAGTGTTCTGCAGAAAGTTCAATCTCTGCCAAAATTATAAGATTCTGGTGTTATTCATGCTCTATTTGAAACAGCAGTGATGGACTGAGGAACTCAATATTTTAGCATTCTGGTCCAGCTGGACTGCAGGAATGAAATATTGACATAGCCAGCAAGCAGGCCATCACGGGGAGTGCCCCAGGCTCTTCCTTGACCAGAATGGGTTTTGATAGCTACAGCTCTGCCTCTCATTTTGTTTCTGTCCATTGCTTGACCAAGACCATTTAAAGCTAAGTCTCTGTCTATGTTATCAGTTTATGAAATGGGCCAGTTAGGAAATTCATTACAGACACTGCTATTAAGTGGTTTACCTCTGTTTAAGTTTCTGCATTCTGTTTAGTGTGTGCTTCCATTTATTCCATTAAATGTACTCTACAGGACTGTGTGTGATGGCCACGTGGTAAAAATACAGCATGCCATTTATAAAAACAAGAATTCATTAAGCAGTAATAAATATAAATCTTTCAAGGGGAAAGGAACTTGTATCTACATGGTACATTGCAAGTCTGGTAGCCAAAACATCCCTGCACTCAAAAGAATTACTTTGAAAAAGGCTGATGGGAGAAAAGGTCACCTCAATCCACAACAGAGCAAAGCGTTCTCTTACAAGAAGTTGGTTTGCCTCTTCCAACTTGACAGCCTCCATCTAAACTCACATTTCAATAGCTGTGACTGGGATTTTGTCGGCCCAAATTTTGATGCAATAAACATGTTTTGCTCGTATATGAACATGATATTTTTACTAACTGATATTAAGCACAACACTGATTATTCAAATAACTTCAAGGAGTTTTGCATATTTGTGTTTTAATGAGAAGCGCAGTAATTTTAGAGCTATCTTCCTCTTAATGGAGGCAAACCACTTGTTAATATCATGTATGGCATCATCTGCAAATAGCATATTGCTGAACTAAAAGGCTTTAATGTGTTAGACCAGTGGCCAAAGAACCAGTCTCCATGGCAACTCTATATTAAGTTTCCCTGTTATAACAAATGTGAAGACTATTCAATCACAACTCATTTCAGCTGAATTCTTTTATATTTCTAAATGGCTCTCATAAATACTTCCACTTGCGACATTTTGTCTTAGTTTTAGGAGAAAAGAAAAACATAGGAAAATGCAAGACCAAATGAAAGGCTGACTTTGGAAAGGTTACCATGAGTACATTTCATATTCTAAATAAAAAATGAAAAATGAAAAATGAAAAATGAAAAATGAAAAATGAAAAATGAAAAATGAAAAAACAAAAAATGAAAAACAAAAAATGAAAAATTAAAAATGAAAAATGAAAAATGAAAATGGAAGGAAAAATAAAAATAAAAGAAAATAAAAATGAAAACAAAATTAAGAACAAAAATAAAAATTAAAATTAAAATAAGTGTAGATATGTGGAAAAAGTTAGATGCAGCACCTACCCACAGAGCCCTTGCAGAGTCCATCAGCTATTCCTATATCAGATCAGTTATTCATCTCCAAATTTTCATCACGTATATAGGGTCAGGTTCCTCTTAACTAACAAAAATACTTTTTTCCTTATCACTGAATGTCCATACCCACCTGTGGACAGTAGCTTTCTTATCATATACAAGCAGAACCATCTCTCAGGTTGCTCAATGTCTAGCAGGTATCAGCAGCTGAAACACCAATGGGAATACAAAAAGTGGAAAACACTTGGATCCAACTACCTTCTGCACAATACCCCTTTCTGTTAAGGGCTTCTCCTAAAAGCTTTTCAGGTCCATTTGTAACTGGATATCCAAACACATAGCTCTTTCCCATTTGTGGGCTGACCAAAGCTCTTTGCTGGTCAGTTTTAGAAGTAGTTTGATGGATGTGAATAGCCAGATACTTGATTCTTGTGCTGACTTGCTGCAACATATAAGCAAAGAAAGAAATCGCATGTTCCTGAAAAACCTCCACCTGATGTAAGTGCAACTGCCCACCAGCTGAGGCCACCATGAGAATATCACAGCATGACTCCAATCTCTTCAATGATTCCCCACTAAATATAGGCAAATGCATGGTGGCATCCCAGTTAATTAGACTGTCACGGGATTGACCTTTAGAATCTGAGATCAGCTCTCTGTCCATGATTCCTGCTTTCTGTAACTGCTTCTTCCCACGGGAACCACAGGTCGGTGGTAGACAGGCACAAAATTGCCAGAAAGAGGACAAGATTGTTTGGAATACTAGGTAAGATTTTGGAAATAATTTCTGAAGAAAATTAAAGCAGTCACAACTTCAACTGCTTTCAGAAATGATAATGCCTTCCACATTTCTCAAAATAAGTTACATGAAACTTTAAAAAATAATTGATCACTGTCTGTGGAAATAGCAACACAGAGAGGGGAAAAAAATTACTCCTGAACGTTCCCTGAGAGGCTCAAACACACATGCCTTGTAAAAGAGCCTCAGTCAGTAACACACATGTATACTACAATAATCTGCTGTAAAATCTCTGTTGTCATCTCAGTTTCTCAGTGTCAGGATTACATGGGTCCAAAGCTTCAGAGCCACAGTTGAAGTGGAATTTATTTTCCATAACTTATGGAAATAACTCACTTATTTTCCATACTAGTAAAAGTGCTAAACCAACATACTTTTATATTTTGTGGAGTAGAGATCCCACCCCTTCTTATACAGGTACAAACTGCTAATAATTAACCCAAATATTGATGAAATTGTGAGTTACTGTAGCAGATTTATTCCTGAGGTTAAAGTCGTATATTTATTTAAAATGGCAATCAAGTTAGAATGAAAGATCTGAGAGTTTTAAATCTGTTCTAACCTCTAGATTGCTTATAAAATGTACAGGCAGGAAAAAGGTTTCCATTAAAATATTTAGCATGTATCCATTTATGCTTATTAAAAAACCACACACTTTAACCTGACCATCTCTGAAAGATATAGGTGGGATGTTTTTAGTTTCCAGAGCACATCTACTTATTTTAATGAATTGCTACTACGAACATCAGCAACAACGATAACATCCTGAAACCACATCAAGCATCACATGAAATTAAAATTTGAGCTTGAGTCATTCTGCTTATCATTACTAATCTATCAGCCATTATAGGTATTTCTCCTTAATCCTTCTTTCCTGTAATATCTTGAGGTTTGACTGCAATAAGGGGGCAAAGTCATTTAAAAACATGAGACACCAAATGAATGTCTACAGGTAAAATGTCTTACAGCAATGAAGTGTCCATTTATTTTAAAAGCAGCAAGGTTTAATGGAACATTACTGAAGCTTTTAATCATTCCTCAAGATATTTCAGGCCTTTTCTCCTGGGAGCCTTGTCTGCAGGGATCCCAAAGCTAAACTGCAGACAAGCTGCTATTTCAGAAAGGGTTGAGGTAGTTCATGCTTAAATTAAATTGCAGAACCCTCACAGCAGTAAAGTACAGTTACAAAAAGAGCCCCAAAAACAGTACTTTACCTGAAAATCTTTGTCTTAACTGCTTTCAATAGAAGATTAGAGGTTTAATTACAGTAAGTTAAGGCAGGGCCAAACCCCACTTCCACTGGAGTTAAAATGGCTTCAGAGACAACAAAATTTTACCATGAGCATTAGACCAACACATTTCAGTAAAGCTCTTTATCTCAACATCTCCATGTTTTACAGACATTGTTTCCAAGCAGAATTTATTAGCTTGGATCCACTGTCTCAGTAAGTATGGCTGCATTTCTTTTGAATCAGAAGTTAATTATGTTCTCAGAATGCAGTCCCACAAAAGACAACGTTTGCAAAAGCTTAATTAAACATATCCATGATCTACTCTGTATTTGAGGTGCAGGTACACAAAATGATCAAAAGCACCTCCTTTTCTCTACTTAGCAGCTCCTAGGTAGCAGTACCTTTGCTAAGAAGGTAGACTATGCCTATGCTAGTCAGCTCATCTAAAGTCCAAATCCAAAGTCCAAATCCTTTCCCAGTAACATGTACTAATAAATTGCTAATAAATACTAATAAGTGTTCTTGGCATACAACTTCTTTGCCAGCTAACAATTTCCCAAATTGTTCCTCAGCACACTTCAAGAGGCAGAGCTTTCCCAGAGCCATTCCCTGTTGGCACCATGGAGGCATTTAGCTGCAGGGATGCAGGCTTTGCCCTCCCCTTGGCCACTGTATCCAGGGCCATTCTCAACTATGCTCCATTACTAATACAGATGTGGCCTTTGAGACTACGCAGAGCAGAAGGCTACCATGGGAGGTTTACACTGTTCCCGGGTAGCTGCTCGAGGCAACTCAGTGTTAGTCTGGGAGTGACCCTGGTTTCCTGGGGGCTGCAGCTCGCAGCTTCCCTAGAAGCAGGGTGCCCTCCAGCAGCTTCGTTTGGTGCTGGCTCCTCTGGGCGAGAGCGAGCCCCGGGCTGATGTTACAGGCACAGGCGAGGACAAAGACCTGAGAGAAGGGCTCTGGTGTGATTTCCAGCTCTTTTATTTCCCGGGAAGAGGCAGCAGGGAAGGCAGGAGAGGGTCCAACGTCCGGCAGCGGCGGTGTAGGGGGGTCCGGGGTCCGGGACAGGCGGCGCAGGGGGTTGGGAAGAGCTGAAGGCTTCAGGGACCAGGCAACGGGCAGGGGGAAGGCAGGGAATTTATCGGGATACAAGCAGGGCAGAGCAACCAGTTGGGGTACACGGATTTACATGGAACCAATGGGGAACTCAACAGCAATGAAGCTTCCAGAACATAACCTTACACTGAACATGAAGTAATGCCTTAATTAACCAATAAACTGAAACATGTAAACAATGCTGGTGGTGAGCCAGAAAGCTCACCCTGACAATGGAGTGTGACTCAGACGGTGGCAACCTCGGGCTGAGTCCACCAGTCTTAAGCCTGTGGGGCTGTGACTTTTGCCACATATGCTGCCACAGGAGGTCATTGCACTGAACCAGCCCGGTCACTCTGACCACCGCTCAGTGCCTGGCCTCCTGGAAGACTCTTCTTTCTTGCTTCGAGCACAAGATTCTTCAGAAGACCAGGTCAAAGAGGTCCCCTTTAGCTCTTGGCTGGGGTCCCTGAGTTCCCCAGGACATTACATTCCCATGGATTCTAACCAGAGGAAAGTCCAATCTGAAGTGAGAATACCTGGAACGAGGTTGTGGTTACATCAGGGGCTCACAGCCATACAGATGTACTGTATTCTTCCTTACAAAGAGTCACTGTTACTCTGTCCCTTTTACCTCTACTCCATAGTTCCTGAGTTTCCACTTAATTCAGTACAACTATCAGATGGCAAAGTCAGCCACACCTGGTTTTCTCTGAATGAAAACATACAGTAAAAGAGCATTGTAGCACAAACTATAATGTACAAGGTATTGTATTTTTAATAGCTAGATGATATAAGATCTCTCATCATTATTCATGACTTTTTGAAATATTACTATGGATGTCTCTTTGGTGTCAACAGTTACTACGACACAAGCTGAGTATTCTACAAGCAGTTTCAAATAAAAGTCCTTTTTCCTGTGATACAGGTGACTAGTTAATCAGTTGAAGTCAGCACATCCAGAATATTTACTAAGCTTAATGAACAGTGATTTTTAGGAAGTATATTTTAATCACTAGATTGCTCCAAATCTAATTTACTACAAATCTGGTAAATGTAATTACACAAACAACTATGAACTGAATTAATACATTATAACATTCATAAATGCTATTTGGATTTGAAAATTACAATACGTTCAAACACACAGGGAAATTACCTAAACTAAGTGAAACACTGTATTTTTGCAGCTTTATTTTTAGTTCAATCTTTCTCATCTCCCCCTAAAACTTTCTAAAATTTGAAAAAGCACTTTGTGATTAGAATGTTGTAAATCACAGACCTTACATGGTAAAAACATCTACTCCAAATACCCCTGTCATTCTTTAGTTCATATGCCTAACACTATAATTTTATTTTCTGAGTGGGTTCAAAACAAAAATGAATTTATAGATTATTGTACAAAATACCACAGTAATTAAGAAAGCAACAGAGAAACACGCTTATACGCTTATAACTGCATGTACATATGTATACACATAGATTCATACTCATACAAGACTTTAAAGCTATCAAAATACATGAACTGCCATAAATCAGTGAGTAAGCAGTTCCTATGACAAAACCTGAAGATGCAGAGTATTTTCAGCTGCAGGGGAAGTCAGTGAAGGAGGGAATTTACACATTTCAGAGGAGAACGTGAACACTTCAAAAACTACTTCAGTCAGGAAAAATGGAGACACACCTGTTTTTGTTCATAGGGCACTTAAAATATGAGAAAGGGACAGAGAAATCTGAAAGCATTTGTAGATGCTTTGGGAGAGCGTTTAAGACCCTGAGAAATGCTCAGGTTGTCTGTTGAACAGTGGATTGTAAATAACGTGGTAAATACAATGATGAATGTGAACAGTTGCACTGTATGTTTATTGGTCATGAAACACTTAAGAGAACAGTTCATCTAAACATCACTAGAGAGTGAGAGTCGAAGGTTAAGGGCGTGTGGGGTTGTCTAATGCAGAAGTGACCCACTGTCTTCCTCAGAACACCTGGTGTCCAAGCAGATGTAGCCACATCTGAACTACATGAGACCTTCTGCCTCTCTGGGGAGTTACTTTTTTGGGCATATTGTCATGATACCACGGTTAAAGAGATTCCAAGGCCAAAGTGGGCTGTGCTTGAAGTAAAGACATTACCATTATTTGCATGATCAAGGTAGACCAATATAGATTTTATTATGTAAAGATTAATGTATAAATCCTCCAGCCTTTCCCAGCGTGTGAACAATCCTCTACAATTTACTGAAATGAGGGCCTTCATTCGGCTCAAAATCTTCCTTATTTTAACAAATCAGTGTTTATAGAAGAGATTGACAGTAACTTAGACTGAGGAGTCCACTCTAGTTTCTGCATGGGTATTTGCATATAAACATTCACAGTTCAGACAACACCTAGGTAACAGATCTAGATGACCTTATTTTCACAGCTTGAATTGGTCCAGAGACCAATTTAATTTAACCTTATGTATTCCTCCCCCAAACATTCTTATTTTGAATTCACTATGCCTCTTTTCAATTTTTTTTAACCACTAAATAAAAATTACCAAAAAAGAAATGAATACAGTATTATTCATCCAAAATAATTTTTTTCATACAAAGAAAATTTAATTAAATTAGATCCCAATCCAGTTAATTAATGCTCAAACTATGCTCATACAGCCCTAAAAAGTATTTGTTCCATAGTCTGGGCATCCATTTAAAAGCATATCATAAATCATTTCATTTTGCTTGTCTTCTAGTAGTCATAATTACAAAACCAGAGCACATTTTTCTAGCTACTATTAATACTCTCCAGGAAAAGTAAGAATTATTATCCTCGTTTTACAGGTGGGGAAACCTATTTCCCATTTCGTTAATGATTCCCTCTCTCTTTGCACTTCATTAAGTCGTTCACAGAAGCATAAAGGGTATCTAAAATAGTGTCATGATAGTATTTATAGCATGTACAGTTTTTCATCATTTTGTCCTGGACTCACTAACTTCAGTGACATGTTGGATCAGCTTTGGGGACTGAGATACTGAGGTTTATTAATGATATTCACATCTACATGTGACTAAATACTACTCATGTAGAAGCCTTCCACTGAGTAAGGCCATAGGGAGACATCCTTACTAACTGAAGTCTCATGAGTGACAAGCAATGGAATGTCAGCTATTTAATTCATAAGAATTCAGAAAGTAAATGAATGAGAAAAACAACTTGTTCCCCAGAATGCTTTACATTTTAAAATCTACCTCTCAATTAAATTCCAAACTCTTAACTTAGTGTCTAAGATAACAGATCAGATAGAGTGCAGTGCTTAGTTGATTGCACTCTTTCACAAAGTAAAAGGTCTCTCCTGAATTCAGCACATACACAGATATGCATCAGTTCCAGAAACATTATCTTTGAGTGATGTCTGAATCACAAGATAAATTCACCAGTTGAACTTTATGGTTCTTTTAGCTCTTTTCAACAACTGAATTGCTACCACAGCCGTTGTAACCACAGCTAGTTTCTGTGTTATTTGTTTGAGTGACAGCTGCAAAAATGTCACTGTGACCTTGAAAACAGAACTAATGTGGGAGCACTGTGGAAGATAAAAGGCACTGAAACACAGAAGCTGTTTTGGATGGCTCCATGGCAGACACACTCATGCCTCTATACTGCTTTTTACAACTGGGGCGGGGGGGAGGGGGGGTTGCAGTGTGATATCAGATTTTGCTTTAAGACTCTCTCACTTTGATGGCCAACAAGATGCAGCTGAAGAGTCAAGTGTTGTGCAGAAAAGGGGTGACTTTCAGTTTCAAGGGAGTGTGTTAAGGAATAGACTCCAGCCTACAGGAAAGGATGGCAGCAGAGACACCTCTGAAGCACCTCAACATCACAACTCCTGTCAAATTGCCTTAGCACTTCTGCTCACCATCCACTCTTCTCCCACATCTGGTATTCCCAAAATCTGTTGCTCACACCTCTCCAGCAATTCCCTCATTTACACTACAGGTTTTTTAAGAAATAATATTGAGGGGAAAGGGACTTAAAATTTTCTGGTTTAGAATTAAATTCTGTAACATCTTTCCCAGTTTTAGGCATGCTGTGTCATGACTAGAGGATAAACCATCTGGGGCAGAGACTGTTTGTGTCATATTTTGTATACAGTATTTTGCACACATAAGAAACTTTATGCAAAACTCATGAAAGGTTTATTTTCAGCATAGACCACTGATAAGATACACTGTTAGGATAGCTTCTTATGAAATAAACATCTACTTGTTTGGGGTTTTTTAATTTCATAAATATCAAGTTTTGAGAAGTCACATTTCATTCTTATTCTCAACACGGAGGAAGTTGACAAGAAAAATATAAACTTTATTTCAAAATATTTTAATGCCACAATATGGAATCCTGTATTTAATTAGATTATATAATTTTTGGTATTTTTTTCATATTCTAAACATTCTGAAATGGTATACAAATGGTTTTGACAACACTTTGCATTCTTATAGACTTCTCAATTCGAACCAGAGAGGATTCCTCTGTAGTAAACATTTCAAAAGCTCTGTAGTGGGGACAGTAAGACTAATTGATTTCAGCTTAGGTCGCACAGTGACAACAAACTGCTCACAGAAAACAGAATGTCTTCCATAAAGTCACAATGTAATGCAAAGAATATATTGGTGACAGGAATGAATACATCTACACGTATGATTAGTTCCTTGCTGCTGTTTCTATAAATATGTAGTGCAGGTACAGTTGCAAAGGTATAAATTGATAAGCATCATTAGTAAAATGCTGCATAGTTAGTAAAAATCACAGTAAAATACTGACAGTTTAAATCCAGATGTTACAGCATGAATTACCTTTCTAGAGCATTTCTCTGAATACACTTATAATCCGTTTTAATTCTAATTGTAAAATTAGCATTTGTTGTTCGATTCTATATATTTGAACTTTAATTTCGTCATCTCTTGAGAAATAAAATGATGAATGTTTTAGAGAGGAGAAATAAGACATGCACTGGACATAATTTCATTACTCTGCCACTTCATTCACAAGATTTTAATGTTTCTCTAACCAGCACAAGAAAAATTTCCACATATTTCCACACAGGGCCTCATAAATGGAAGCCAGAGAGCTTACTTGTACCTGCCATCTGTTCTGCAAGTCAAAATCCTCTTAGCGGACTGAGATACTACCTTCTCTCTTAACCCATAAATATCTCACTGTGTCCAATTAGTCTGTCTGGAATTACTCAGAAGAAATGTCATTTGCTAAGATCAGTCCTGCTTCTGATACAACACTGCCACCTCTCCAAGCAAGAAAATTTTGGAGTCACAGCAAAACTTCTCTTCTGCATAAGGGAAGTGGGATGAGTTAGAAAAAAGAGAGAGAGAAATTCAGACTGGGAGTAAGATAAGCAAGGGTTAGGTATAGGAGGACCAGTGAGCATAAACATGGATTGCAACAGACAAAATAAAAGGAGAATCAAGAAAAAAGGGGGGAAATGAGATTTAAAAAATGAAAAGATAATGCAGATAGTTAGAAAATTACATCTAAAAATAAGTTAACAGGAAAGAAGGGAAGACGTATTTTCTGTCATTTTCCGTCTGTTCTGTACTCTCTCTATAATTCTATTAGTCAAACATTCAGCCAAACTTCTAGTTGCTGAAAAGAAATTGCCTTCCAGTCTCAGTTAATTTAGATTTTAATTTTTTTTCACGTTTGTTTAGGAAGCTGACAGAAAGAATAGAGTGTGACTAATCATATGAAATAGTTCTGCTTTGAAATAACTTCCTTCGGATTATAATCAATTTTCTGCAACGTACATAGAAATATATTCATTTCTAGCTAGGAAGAAAATGCAAATAGTATTATATTTAAATTAGCTCTTAATTTTACTATATAGTACTTATCATTAGTATTAAGTACTTAATCCCTGCATTCACTGATTCAGTAAATTGTTTTCAAAGCAACACAAGTCTCTGAGGATTTGGATTTGGACATCACCTTTTCCCATTTCATTCTTCTTCACCTCTCACCCACTCTGTCTGCAACTCAAAGGTAAACAGAATTAAGCATTGTCATGCCTTCCACAGTTTTCCACAAGGCGTACAAAAATGGTTATATCCTTTTGCCACTATTAAGAACTAAGATTAAGAGATCCAAATGAACATTCTGTGGTTTGTTTGGGTTTTTTTTAGTTTGGGAGTTCACACCTCTTTCTAAGGCACTGCATGCTCGTATCAGCTGCAAACATTCAGTAGTGCAAGATGTAAGAAGCCCTTAGGGACTATTTATAAACTTACTTATTAACTCTGTGATGGTTTTAAGCCACATTTTAACCAAGGTATCCTAGTTCCAGTTAGTTATTTATTCATATAAATCCTAAGCATGCTTGAATTGTACTGAGTAAAATGTCTTGATTAAACTTCTGACAATGAGTGCCATGGGCTAATTTTATCCCATACAAATAGTGATTTTCTATCAGGCTTATTTTTATAGCCTTTTTTATTGTCACTGAATATGTTCCCTTTTTTTTTGTTCTATAACAATGCTCTGCATAGCAATACTAATGCATATTGTTATATAAATCCAGTAATTTGTGGCTTCTATTAGGGATATTCATATAACTAAGGATGGCTTCATAAATAAGGCCTTCATCATCTTTAATGTATTTTCTGTTAAACTCTTTGAAAGTGCTATGTGTGGAAGTACTTTTATATTTATTTACAAAAGGAGAACCAAGTTTATGTCCTCACCATGTTAATTCATGTTAGGAAGCTGAAGATACTTGCAACCATTTTCCAGCAGTGCAGCCAGTACACCAAAACAGTTTGTGTTGATGTTTTTAAACAGCGGCCTCACAAAAGCTGCTTTTTAGAAATGGTCCTCTGCCTGTACTTGCTCCCAAAGCAAACCTCAGAGCTGTTTAGAAAGCCAGTTAGCCCAAGACAGAAGCACAACAAGGAAGACTTGAACATTGCAATGAGTTAAGTGATTTGGGGGGGAAGGGCTGGGGGCGGAGACTGGCCTGTTTAAAGTTTGCTCACAGAGGATTAGGTGGAGATTCTGCACTTCACCTAGACAGAAGGACAGGATTTTATCTAAGACTACCGATGTAAGAAAGGTAAAATGAGAGAACAAAGGATGAAAAGCAGTCTGTTGCAGTCTGTTAAGAAAAATTCTGGCTTTCCCTTGACATGAGGGGCATGAGCCTTGCAAGAAACACCAAAGTGATGCTGGATCTAATTTCTGAAATGGGTGCAAGCAAGAGAATTGGCTGGGAAACAAGAAGAAAGGAAGGATGTTATTCCTTTATCCCTGGTTTAAATGCCTCCCTGTATAGGAAGGCTGAGTGGTTGAAGCAAGAGCAGTTACTTCCTTCAGAAGGTCCTTAAGTACTTTGGCTCGAGTCACATCAAGTTCCTTACTTTTGCTGAGGTTAACACAGCAGAGACGGGATGCTCCATTATTCGTTTATGCTGGAAAGATACATTTTTCAATTATAAACATCAAAAACTCTATGATTTGGTGAGCTGGCTAGCAGGAAGCAAGACCAGCCTATACCACAGTTTTTAACTCATAATAATTACAGACTGTCTTGGTTTTATTCAGATCTTGACTAAAAGTAAACTCAAGTTAAGGGTATCCCTTTACTGTTTTCTAAAAAGCAAAGGCAAAATCTAGTTGTTATGAATATGAGAGAGTTTAAATGGGTTTTATTCTCTCGGAGTGGCCTGCACTCCAAAACCACCTATTCTCTCTGGTTCTTTAGTTATGATTGATCAGGATTATTACAACATGGATTGATTTATTGTAATAGTCACAAGAAAACACATATGAGACCAGAATTTAAGCAAAACTTCTTACTACACAGGATAAACAAAAAGATACTACCAGTAGAATAAATAGTGCACAATAATAAAAGGTACCTATAGCAAAGAAATAGTAAGGTTAGGAATTAATATCGTTACCAATTCCTTTCTCTCAACTTCTAGAAGAGAAGCACAGAAACTACATACTTGACGTCTAAAGTATGTTGGAGGGAACAGTTTGTGCACTTCAAGGAGTAACCAAACTGCTGTCTGAATTTTGGAGCTTACAGTGGTCTTTTATATCGTAAAATCCTTGTGTTTGTCAGTCACTTTATCTTGGATATTCTGCCTTCCCAGTATAGCTGACGTCAAGAACTTAGGGGAGATGGTCCTCTAACGCTGGTTCCGGGTGCCTGCTCGAGGCCACTCAGCATTAGTCTGGGAGCGATCCTGGTTTGCTGGGGGCTGCTGCTCACAGTTTCCCCAAACTCTGGGCGTCCTCTGGCAGCTCTGTTAGTGCTGGCTTCTCTGAGTGAGAGAGAGCCCCGGGCCGAGGTTGCGGGTGCAAGCGAGAATAAAGGCCAGAGAGAAGGGCCCTGGTGTGATTTCCAGCTCTTTTATTTCCCGGCAGAGGCAGCAGGAAAGGCAGGAGAGGGTCCGGGAGAGGCGGCGCGAGGATCGGGAAGAGCTGAAGGCTTCGGGGACTAGAGAAGATAGGCAAGGGGACAGCAGGGGATTTATCGGGATACAAGCAGGAGAGAGTAAGCAATTGGGGTACAAGGATTTACATGTAACCAATGAACTGAAACATGGTACTGAGGTTGGGAGGGATGCTGGCAGTGAGCCAGAAAGCTCACCCGGACCAGGGAGTGTGACTCAGACAGTGGCAACCTCAGGCTGAATCCACCAGTCTTGAGCCAGTGGGGCTGTGGCTTTTGCCACATACGCCACCACAGCCCTCTAATCTTAGCATCAGCAGATAAGATTTGGCAGCAGAGAGTGGGGTTACATGGTCCTGCCACACTAGTTTAGGTGAATCAGTAGTAAGACTGAAATCTGGGCCTAGAATGCTAGTCACTGGGCTATTGGTGTCATGCCAATGCATATATATTCTTCAAATCATATATATTCTAATAATTTGCTGCCTCAAGAAGAGAAGTCTGAGTCTATTTCGATATGTTAATGGAAAAGACAGGTGAATAAAACTCAATCCTCTCTTACTCCTTTATCATAAAGGTCAAACATTACTCTCATAGATTAAATGCTGACCTGATAACCGACAGAAATGATGAGCAGAACCTAAGAAACACAACAAATGGAAAATAATGTCAGTAAGATCTGGAGCAGAAGTTAATTAACTCAGAGAGGACTTTGAGAACCCTGTTACCAAGCAGCTCTTCAACTGTCAGTGATCAGCCATGTCATGATCATAGGACACTCCAGGGAGAAAGGTAACCTCAAAGCCATTTGGTCAATGGAAAGTCACCTACTAACTTCAGTCATTTATGGGTCACAACTCTAAGTATGACTAAGTAGAGACTCAAGAAGTTGATCCAAGTATTGGCCATTTATACCTCATTTCAAAATGTCCCAAATCTCATTCAATATGATGCATTGAAGACATGGAATCTAGACCGAGATCAACTACATAGGGCCAGATTAATCACAGATCCAGCTCTGAAAACTAAATAGATCTTTCTATTCTTTTCTATCTCACTCTACACGAGCAGTGAGTGGTAAGATAGTTATGGGCTTCATCTAAAAGATGTGTGCTGTTAAAATGTTCCGTATAAGCATAAGCCATATTCATTCTTATTTTGCTATTGAGTTTTATCCTGAATCTAGCATTCAAAAGAAATAAGGAAAGTAACTTATCTAAGGCATATGGATAATTTCAATAAACTAATAAATGATACAAAAAAAGCCACTTCTACTCTAGAGGTATATGGGCACTACATAGTCACACAAAGTTACAAAGAATGAAAACACATTCCAATCACTTTTTCTTTACTTTCATGATACATTTCATTTGGGCTTTCAAAACTAATAAAGTTATATACCCTGTGCTGCACAAGTGGGACTTGGCAATATGCTATATTGCCATCTGGTTTTGTTTCTCATGTATTTTAACTATTAAACATTTATTGAAGACCTTATTGGTTAAGTCATTCCTCAATAATTGCAGTTATTATTTATTAATCGTAATACATCTACATAATTAGTTAGGGCCTCCTTCTGGTACCCTTACTCACTCTGAGTAATAATTTACTCACTGATCTACCACAATAAAACAAACCACAAAGTTGGCTAACACTCATCACAAATTTGGGCCGCAAAACTGGTTTTCCTGTGGCATTTTCACAGTGTGTATTAAGTTAAATAGACACACGCATGCACATGTGCAAGTGTGAGTTTCAACAGGAGAGTTGAGTGGTATTCTGGTAAATAATTTCAGCTTAGAGGAGCCAGTTTTTCTGAGATAATAAGTTGGCATGAAGAACATGTCAAGGTCTATCACTGCTAGGGATTTTATCTGTGTTATTAACCCAAATTCTAAAAGACAGGTGATGTTCCATTTCTTAAGATACTTTATCAGATATCTTGGTCAATACCAACCAGCCTCTTTGCTTATTTTGTAATAACCAAATTCTAAGACTCATATCATTTTTTTCAAGACAGAAAAGTACAATTTTGTATAATTTTTAGATCTGAACATTGGATGACTGGCTGTATTTAATCATCCCAAGCTGAAGAGCAAAACCTGCCATTAAGATACATCTTAACTAATTTCAAGGAAGCTGTTACTGAGCCTCTCTAATAAAGAAATCAGGTATTTCACAAAAAAATTGTACCAAGCAGTTTGACTTTATATAATCAGAAGCTGAGTAGTATTCAAAAGTAGTTTTGTTCTGTACATATGAGCCAATGAAAGTAAGGGTAGCAAGGTATATGTTTAGGAGTTTGACATTGCACAGAGAATCAAGGAAGAGATTATTCTGAGAAAACAACGCCACACAAATAAGAGCCCTTGAGAAACAAGACATCAGATCTCTGCTTCCCATCTGTGAACAAGGAAGACATGTCACCTTCCTAATGAGTCTTATGCAGACAAGAGATTAAATAACTAATTTTCTTACCTCAGTCTGGGAAAACTGTAAAGGCTAGAACATTTCGACATGTTTATGGCATATTTGGCTTGTGTTGTCATGTATAGATGAGAACCTGGGGCATTAGAAAAGAAGGCAAAAGCTTTTCTTTCTTTCAGTTCTCAATGACGAAAATGCTGCTAAGAGTCTTTTTTCATAATAAACAGATTTTTCTGGGTTTAGCATTGACTCTGCAATTTCCATCTCAATAGAGCTTAAAAATTCCACCAAGAAAACATTTTAAAGGAATAAATATATAATTGAGCTAGATTCATTTGATTTGTACATATCATTAATATCTATGTGGCCAGAGAATTAGGAAGAGATGTAAACACAAAATTGAGCTTGGAGGAGGTTTTCAGTACTCTCTAAGAAGCACAGTAGGTGGAACTTTTTCTATATTTAGAAGAATTGTCACCCTTGACCAAGGTTTCTTAGGTGGAAATGAACTTAGCAGAAGCATGCTGGAGTTAGAACAAGTAGATAAGAATAATAGCTCACACTTTAGAATGTCCTTTTGTTTCCAGAAGTAAAATTAGTTGTTTGGTTTTTTCAAATTTCACCTCATCATTATTCAAAAGCATTATATGTACTGCAATAAGACTACAAGCTAGGCTTTCCTGTTGTGATTAACACAGATGGCAAAAGCAAAAATAAACAGAATTCTCAAGGGCTGTAAATACACTATAAGTGTATTTTAATTAATTTTCACCAGACAAGGAAGTCTAAATCACAAGCACACAAAATGTTGCCTCAACAAAACAGAATACTCCAGTACTCAAATAAGATCAAGCTGTGGAAGTAAATTTAAAAGTATAGCATAAAAATACTACATCACAACAGAATTAAAACGATCTCTCTCTAACTCTCAGTCAATTCTGATGCACTTCTGTGATAGAAATTTCTCTAACAAGTTTGTTCTCATTAAGCCATCTAATCATGTAAATATTGTAAAGAGCACTTTTGGAATGAAAAATTCTGCAGCAACATCATGAACAACTTCATACTCTTTTTCAAGGTCTATCTAAGCTTTCTGCTCTCTGAGCCTTTTATTTTAGTATCTACTAGCTATAACAAAGGATCAATCAGTTAAAGAACAGCAAATATGAAATTCAACTTTGAAATTTCATTGTAGCCCCTAAAACTGTATCTCATAATTTAATGACTACATACAAGTTTAGTAGCTGTTGAGCATCTCTATGGGCAAGATTTATGCAGTCCCATCTTCTCAATAATTTCTCACACTTGGTCAATGCACTGTAACTTTCAGTCAAGCATGCTGGCTAGCATTATAGGTAATGTAGTTAGATGTTACTAAATCATGTTTTATTCAGTTAAAAAGGGCACAAGATTTGAACTGATTTCAGTTTACAGGATTTTTGGAGAGGCACAAAGGATGAAGCTGTTTTTTTTAGTGTTTAATGCTCAGTGTTTCAATTTGCAGCACATGCAAGAAGAGCGTTGCATTGCTAAGGTTAACAGTCTGAACCAGACATCCCTGGTCTTGCATCCTGATCATCCATAGGTTCACAACATAACTTTGGGCAAGACTCTTTGAACCAGACTGATCTTGTTGAACTTCAGATGCTGCAAAGTATCCAATCGACAGCAGATATCGAGGATCCTTTCCAACAGTGCAAAAAAAAAAAAAGGCGTACATCTCCAGAGAGAGCATTATTTTGTTCTAAAAGAGATTTCTAAGAGAGGTGACAGTGGTACTAATGGACCTCCTGATGCCTGCATGGTACAAACTGCAAATGGAGCTGAGAGTTTAGGATTTTGCTGAGCTTTGAATAGCTTACATAAGGTAAAATAGATTTATCTATGTTAAGAGGTCAAGCCACTAGACAAGGTGGGCACTGCTAGTGGTTCTCCAGCAGCCTGGAGTATACAAGCTACCAGAGAACAAAGTATGGACCACTCAGCATGAACCCAATGGCAGTGACTTCAGGGTGGACTAGTACCTGACAGAGGATTCTTCTCTGACAACTTTCACAGCCCAGGCTGCTTTCCCCACTACCAGTGTCTAGTTCTTAAAGGCAGCTTGGACATGTGTTCCTGAGTTCCAGTATGTCACCAACAGCAGTGCAGACAGCAGTGTGAGTACTAAAGACACTCAGGGACCTACGTCTTTGTGTTTTATTTGTCCACTTCACAAAAGGAGAGTAACACTCCCATTGTTTAATGCATGTTCTTAATACAGAACTGTAAAAAAAATTAAAGATTAGGAAATGCTGTAATTACAATAATAACATATTGGTAGTAATGCTCAAAAAATCCAGCTTTTATTACAACATTTTTATATAGAAACTCTTCAAGAAAACAAGATCTTTATTCCCCATTCCTAAGCACATTTGTTAAAAACTTAATAAAAGCTGTCTGAAACATAAATTCAAAAGGAGAATTTACTCTGACGTGATTTTTTTTCACATATATATGTGCTATTTGCTACAAATGTTTGGTTTAACCATATTTTTCTACTGACATTTTTAAACAGTATTCAGAGCATTAGAAATGTCATGACCATTTAATTTCTACAGAAGAAGGAAAAAGAGGAGTACTGCAGCAAGCTTTGTTTTTGTAGCTAAAATTTAAAACTGTGGGATGTTTTGGCATTCTATTATATAAGAAATTGTTGAAATCATGTAGTTAAAGACTATTGTAATGCATATACACCAGAGGGCAGAATAAAGGCCACTTAACTTGGACATTTCCTGGTTTTGAGTCCACAATGCAGCAACAAGGCAGTTCAACGAGGAACATAACATATTTTGCATTTAACAGAGTATCTATAATTCAAGTCAGCAGTAGCTTGTTCCTAATTGCCTTATTGCCAGTTGTCATCAGATGTTAAGCTAAAGACAGAATGATGTGTAACAGAAATATGCTGCTGCAATAAGAAGGAACATGAATTATTCTTTGCCATAACTCAGTAAGTCAGAGCCAATTTGAAGTATTTGACTGTGCCATACTCTATCCAGACCTGCCTCAGCAGAGTAAGGACTGCATGAGTCTTCCCCAAAACAATACTGTTTGTTTGTTTGATTGTTTTTTTGTTTTGGGTTTTTTTTGTTTTGTTTAAAATAAAGACATATGGAGGAAAGTTCAGGCTGTTCCTGAAGTGTCATTTCCTAGCTTACTTCCAACTCAGAGTAGTGCTTAATACTTGGAGTGGCAGCCAAAGCAAGCATCCCAGCTGATGCATATGGATAAGCTAATATGACTGTAGATATTAAGTATAAACTTTTAAAATCCACATTTCTAAACAGGCTTGGGATACCCTCATGTTCAAATCAACTGACTTTTTGGCAATTTCTAAAATTATTACCCTGTTTAGAGGAAAATATAAGTCAATTTATCTCTCTTCTGTTGAATATTTGTATTCCTGGAAAATAATTGTGAGCTATTTAGGAAAGTAAATAGGAGTCTGATTCAGAAGGACTAGCAGAAAACAAAGGAACAATTCCGTAACATCATATTAAAAATTTCATGTAAAGGAATTGCCTATAACATTTAAACTAAATTTAGCAATTTGTAATTCTCCTAATACAAATCTCTCAAAAATGGCAGGCTTAAGCACTAAGGAAATAAGAGAGGAGCTGCATTTTAGAAGAGAATCTGAGCTGTGATCTGAAAGTCCCAGTTGTATCCTCTCCTTATTGTTGATTAATGCAAAATCTTACATCTGAATGCACTTTATTTTAGGACTAGCAGTTCAGTGCTCATAGTTCTTCATAAATACTAGTACACAGTCTTCTGTTCTTTTCTTGGATAATGTAAAATTGAATCCGACCAATTAAACATATTTGCTAGAGCTGTAATAATTTCATTTTAATATCACCACATTTTCTGTTAGCTCAGTTGTTTCTAAGCTTTTACTAATTCAAACTGAATGTTCTTGACATGACATTTCCCCTGATACATACCTGTTTGTTAGAGGCACCTGGTCAATTATTTAATTGACATAAGTTGCATTTTAACTTAATAGGAAAGAACATCTCTGCTGTCTACTGTCATGTTACATCAAGTAACATGAGAATTGGGAGTGATGTCGTCAGTTCTGCAAATGTTTTTTCATGTTTCATTTTGCTTTTGAAAAACATAATAAGTTCTGTAAGAAACACTAAAAAGATAAGAATATTTGTAAAGTTTTGTGTATGTATGCATGCATGTATGTACAGCAATTTAGTCCAAATTTGAAACATTACTTCTGGGGTGAAGCTCATTAAAATCAATGCTAGTTTATACATTTTTTCAATTTCTTTGTAATGAGTCCTATATAATTTATTCTGTTACAAAAATGTGAGGCCCACAGAAAGAGTAATCTTTAGCTTCTGTGTAGATATGTTGCTGGTATTTTTTATCACAGGATGTAAAAGGGTTAAATCAGAATCCCCCAAACTGTAAGTGATCATTGTGCTGTTCAGGCCTCATAATAAATACTGTTGGCTCTCCACTGAGAGTGTAAGCTAAACGGAATAAGGTCTCAATGCGGCACAATTTAGAACAGTAAGGATGTCTGACTCAATAAACAGCTGGTTGATTAAACAAAAGGGTGCATGAGATCAGAATGACAAATTAATTTGGGCTAAGTGATAAGGCATACTTTTATTTTTTTTCATGGGATAGAATGGCGTGGATTGGAAGGGACCTTAAAGGTTCTCTAGTTCCAACCCCCTCCACCATGGGCAGGGACACTTTCCACTAGACCAGGTCACTCAAACCTTGGACACTTCCAAGAACAGGGCATCTACAGCTTCTCCGGACAAACTGTTCTAGTGTCTCACCACCCTCACAGTAAAGAATTTCTACCTAAGATCTAACCTAAATCTACCCTTCTTTAGTTAAAAAAAAAAAAATCCCCTTGTTGTAGCAACATCTACCCATGTAAAAGGTTACTCTCTCTCTCTTTAAGAAGCCCCCTTTACTTTCTGAATGGAGGCAATGAGGTCTCCCTGGAGCCTTCATTTCTCCAGGCTGAACACACCAACCCCCTCAGCCTGTCTCCACAGAAGGAGAAGATCAGAGGCACCAGCATTCGGATCATATTTGTGGCCTTTTACATTAAAATAAAGGTATTGGGGTCTTATCTTTTCAGTCCCTTTACTTTAAATGTATGGCACCCTTACACACAATTTGCTTTTCAAAACTCCATAAACTTCTGCAGTTTCAGAGGAAAATTCAGGATTACATTGGAGCCAAAAGTCTCCACCACCATAGTGAGTATACTATGCTGAAAATTAAAACTGAGCAATTTTCTATAAGAATTTTTCTTTCCATGCAATTTCATAGAAAACAAATAAAACATCAGGAGGCAGAAGTAAAATTTCTCACTCCCAAAATTTGTTGTTCTGTTCTGATAAATTTTGCATGACATATTTGTATAGAAATATGAGAGGTGTTGCAATTACAGGTGTTTAAATTCAGAAATGGATCTTAAATTTAAAAAAAGGTTTTGTATTGACACCCTGTAACATTCATTTTTCACCCTCTCTGCTCTTCTTGACAGTAAAGGAAAACAATGTTTCAAAGCAGGTTCAGCATAGTCAGTTTCTTTCCCTGCAAATTTCAGGAAATTTATTTTTACAGTTCTGCTTCACTTTGTATATGAGTGTATTTTTTGACTTGTGGTGTTTATCTAAACACAATCATTGTACACATAATTTTGTTACATCCTATATGGATCACAAATTGAAAAACTGGTCTCAAATAAATCACAAGTGAAAAGTGCTATGATATGAAATTCAATAAGGAGCACTTCTTTTTCTAAACCTGCAGGGTAGAAGAGAAAACAAGAAAGGGCAAAAAAACCTCCAACCAACTACAAAGTGAATAGCACTCACAGGACTCACAGAGATGAGAATAAATGAAAGTAAAATAGCCTAGGCTGCATTTCATCAATACATCTCAGCACGTAGAAAGTGACATTGCTATTTATAGCAAGCAGTCCTTTTCTGTTTTCTACCAGGTTTTAAGACCTATAATTATAGTGTATAATTAAAAGTGTTGAACTGTCGCTAAGCATGAGTCCAGACCTCAGAAACAAAGTACAGTTAGTTAACATTTTGTCTAGGTCAGAGGATGTGTTTTAAGCCTTTCTGAAATTGCAGGATAAGAATCAAGCCCTAATTTCTAGAACTTCGTACTGTTCCACCTCTATCACCTTTCTCCTATTACATTAGGTTTTCTTGGACCACTAGCTTCCAGGGAGAACCTAGAAAATCTGAGAGGCAGCACCATCTCCCTTGTGTGCACAATCTGCCATTGTGCTTGTGGGAGAGTCCTCTCCATCTGTAACCAGTTCTCCAGTCATTTAAGGAACACAGTTAAAACAGAGGTGGCTGGGCAGGGGGAGAAGAAGAATCTATTTCAAGCTTTCATGTATGCTTTTGAAATCACCTTAGGCCTACTGGGCACCATCCTTCCTCCTTCTGCAGCACTGCTGCACAGATATACTTTGCAGGGAAGTAGTATCAAAAGCAGAAAAGACCCAATCAGCAATCTCTCTCTAACATCCCATCACAAAAAAAAAAAAAAAAAAAAAAAAAAAAAAAAAAAAAACCAATGGAAGACAAAGGGGTTTTGTGACNNNNAAAAAAAAAAAAAGGAGAAAACCTATGGAAGGCTAAGTGGTTCTGTGCCAATCGATTATAACCCTCTGAACTGGCAACTCACAGGCAGCCGTATAGTAGGTGGTCCTCAGAGAGTAACAGAGGCAAAGGAAAAGGGCACCCAAGTGAAGGTTGAAGTCTTCCTTCAGCTTTTCTGATATCCAAATGGACCATAAAGAGTCTGGAATCTCAGATGTGTTCAACTTAGAGACAGATTAAATCATTTTCCCACTGAAAAAAAAAATCAAATACAATTGCAAACACTCACGGAAAAAAGAATCACTGCTGTTTATTCAGAGGCTTATGAAGAAACATCAATATCTTGCTTAGCCTTAAGGACCCCCTGCATTCCTCCCTCAGAAACATTAACAAGAGAAGAAAAGACAATGATTTTTAGAGACAAGAGCCAGTATATTCTTGGCAATTACAGTAAAATTACAGTAAAAGTGGGCAAATTTATTTCAAGTGGACAATGTAATTGTATGATTGCATTGATGATAAATGACATTATTTTGTCTTTAATGTATAATCAGTTTATATTTAGGCTGTGGGTAGGGAGGAAATGCACTTTTTTGTAATGTCCTTTATTGAATACATTCATTGAAAAAGCCCAGCCCAGATTCCAGCAGCTCTCTTAAAGGTCAGTACAATTATTTTTAAAACAATCACAATATTTATTGTTAGCACCACTAAACTGAGATTGGCTCTCTCACTGCTCAGTATCTCAGACTGTGCCACTCAGACTGTGCCCTCTCAAAGGAAAAGAGACGATCTTTGCACATGCCTGAAAGGCTGGTAAGTGGGGGAGCCAAATCTGAAGCCTTGGATTAGCACCACCTCCTCTACCCTATCAGGGTGGCAGGCCGTTTGAAAGTAGTAACAGCCTGCAGGCTATTGCTATGAACAGCATGTTTCAAACACAGGTTTCAAAGCTCTTTACAAAGGATTGCCATGATCTGCATTTTACATACAGGAAACAAAAACATTTGGGAAGGAGACATTCTCTGAGGATGAGAACAGGAGAAGAAACATCACCTCCCTAGTTAGGAGAAGAAACATCACCTCCCTAGTTATCATCCACACATTTTCTGTTAGGCTAGCAACAGGAAAGCTGCTGGAAGCCCACGGGGAAAAAAGAAAGTGATTGAATGTTTTTAGCAAACAGGCAGTTTCCAGCATATTCCAGTGTTGCTGATGGAAAATGAGCCACTGAATTTGTATTAATTTACATAAATGAATTCAATTGTGATATGCAAAAGCTAAAGTGATTTTTAGTTATAAAAGTTTCTTTATATATATTTTCTCTATAAAAGAGAAAAATTCTCTCCCAGAATCAACCTGTTCTGAAGAGGAAATTTTGTTCAAATATAGTTACTGAAATTAGAAAATCATCTTTGTAAGAAGTGTCTGGAGTACACCATAGCTTTGGAGAGAAGGTGTCTTCTGCAGCAGCTTCAAGGAGATAAACACCTGTCTAGAGGTTAACTTTAGGTGTAACCTGAGTAAGTAATAAGGATTACTATGAACATAACTTTCCCTTGAAAAAATCTTGACAACACAAAACTTTTTTTGTGCTGGTGAGGTAACGTTTTAGATGATCTCATAAGTCTTCTCTCCCTCTAGTGTCTGCTCTTTGAGAATTTCCAAGGAAACTAGTACTACTCCAATACTTCAAATAGGCCACAGCATCCAAGAGGAAGCTCAGTATTTTCTTAGTTTCTCAGTTTATTTTTTGTTTTCTTTGATGGAATGAGCAAGATGTCTTGTTCTTCACTAATTTTAATTTTTTTCTGCCTATTTAAATTTTTTTATTTAGAGAGAATGACTCTACAATCTATTGACGAAGACAAAATTAAGATGCAATAAATATTTTTTGCACACTCCTTTAGCATAAAAGCATGTGCAATATGTTTCACTCCCTTTCATTTTTCTATTTTGCCTGCAAAATAAAAGAGTGTCTGTGACATTAAAGTTGCCAAAATGGAAAATGACAGCACAGAGGAGGGAATGTCATTGTATTGCCATGGCAATAGACAAACATTGCTTATTACTGGTAGTTTTAGGTTTTCACTCCAGTATTGGAAGCACTTTTCAGTTCTTTCTTCATATGCAAACATATTTTAGTGATTTTTGCTAGCTTCATCCTTGCTGACTTAATCAGGTGCAAGTTAAATGGCAGTTCTGTGTGCCAGGAAGGTCTCCTGCTCCACTGAGAAATAAATCACCTTGTGATGACAGATTTAATTTCCACTGCCACCCCTTCCCTCAGTCATGGCACAGGATGGTATCTCTACTTTCAGTCCAAGGAGCATACATTCATGTATCCCCACTCCTGAGCCATTCAGGTTTCTAAAAGCTTAAAGCAGAGGTGAACTCACTCCCTTTACTTGCCACATCCGACAGAATTACAACTAATGCTGTAACTCCTACTAAGTAATTACTTAGGCTAAGTTTTAATTGACATACTGTCTAAATCAAGACAGATGCTTATTTAACACACTGGCATCTTAAATAATTACTTGAACTTCTGAATTGCCTATACTTACATTGATCGCATTTCAATGATTTTCTTAAGTGAAATGTAAATTATCCTATAATTGCAACAGTAATTGAGGATTTATCATAAGAATTAGAATAGATGTAAGAGTCTTGGAAAAAAATTGTTCTACTGTAAGGCTGTCAAATTAATTAGGAGGCCAAACAGTGCTGTGATTTGACTTAGAATCTGTAGCTAATATTCTATTAATATTAATTTCTCTTTAAGAAATATTCCTGTTTTATTTTCACCAAAGCCAGTAAGGTTAATTGTTGGGCATTTAACCTATAAAGTAAGTTCTAGTTTTAAAGGTTCACTGGAATAAATTAAGCAATTAAGTACCATGCAGCCACTCACTCCCCCCACCCTGGTGGGGAGGAGGATCAGAAAGAAAAGGTAAACTTCCTGGTTTAAGATAAGAACAATTTAATATTTTTTTTAAAGCTATTATTGTTGTTAATAATATTATTATGCCAATAATATTATTAATAGTAGGAATTGTAATTATAAAGAGAAGGAGAGAGAGTGCAACAGAGTCCAAGAGAAACAAGTGACACACAACAGAGTTGCCCACCACTCACTGACCCAGCCTGTCCTCAAACAACAATCAGCCCCTTCCAGCCAACTCCCCCCAGTTTATATACCGGATATGATGGTTTGCGCAGAATATCCCTTTGGCCAGTTTGGGACATCCTGTCCTGGCTGTGCTCTGTGTCAGCTTTCTGTGCAGATCCCTGCTAGCAGGGCAAGAGAACTGAAAAGTCCTTGCCTCAGGGTAAACACTTCTTAGCAACAACCGAAACATCAGTGTTATCAACATTCTCATACTAAATCCAAAAAACACA
Organism: Climacteris rufus; assembly: GCA_013398175.1. Lineage (NCBI taxonomy): Eukaryota > Metazoa > Chordata > Aves > Passeriformes > Climacteridae > Climacteris > Climacteris rufus. The sequence goes on along the minus strand of VZRZ01001590.1, from coordinate 1,414,387 downwards.
GCACTGTACCAGTTACTAAGAAGAAAAAGCACTTTGTCCCAGCCAAAACCAGGGCAGGCTCTTAAGGTAAATTTTGCCTGCATTTGCAGCAGCCCTTGCGTATAGAAGTTTGTTACCACATCACACCACAGTCCTCCTTTCAACAGGCTAAACATCCCCACATTATTATGGACTCTTCCCCCATGTATCACAATTATATACCTGCCATGTATCACCAAGGTTTTGGTAGTGGGGGGCGTGGGGGAGGTATGGGCCTGGGGAGAGAGAGGTGGTGCTGCTGGGTGGTTTTTGTAAGATGCCAAAAGCTGCCCAACTGTTCAACAGAGTCCACACAATCAGGTTCCAGGACAGATCCACTGCCAGCCAAGGCTGAACACATCAGCAATAATGGCAGTGTTTCTCGGATAACAGGGGGTGGGGAAACAACTGCACAGCTGCAGCCGAAGAGAGGAGTGAGAACATGAGAGGAACAGCACTGCAGACACCAAAGAAACAGGGAGGAAAAGACATGCTCCAGGCACCCAAGCCGAGATTCCCCTGCAACCTATGATGAAGACAACAGTGAAGCACCTGTGCCCCTGCAGCACCTGCAACCTGAGGACTTGCTCTGGTGAGCAGTAGATATAGTTAAATGGTGCTGCTGGGAAATACAAGAAGCTTCCCCACCATGGACCTGTGGACCCATGGAGAGAGGAGCCCATGTTGGAACAGATTTGTTGGCAAGACCCCACAGGGGATCCATGCTGGAGCAGTTTGTTCCTAAAGGACTGCACCCCATAGAAAGAATCTACACTACTGCAGTTTATGAAGAACTGCAGCCCATAAGAAGGCCCCACAGTGGAAAAGTTAAATGTCAAAAGATGGATTTAATGAATAAATAGATGTCAATATTGCAGTGTGATATCTGGTTAACATCTGAAAATGCACCACTGACATAGCCTGTTCTCAGTGCAAGCTGTGAGCTAATGGGTTGATGTGTTAAAACTGAAAATTGTGTAATAGGCCTAGAGAGCTAGACCTGCATAAATGGACAACTATGGGGTAACAAAACTAATTATATTAAAACAGAAGAGTAGTCAGGTTATTAAGATCAAGTAGCAAATTAAAAATCAAGTTCTGTGTAGAACAGAACCTATGGATAGATGTACTCACAAATGATGGATAATACCCTAGAACCCTTTATTTCATATTAATGAGGCTAAAAACCTTGAAACAACCAATTAAAAGTACATATCCTAAAATTCAGTGAAGCAGTGATCAAAATAAGGAATTAGAAATGTTCTCAGTATGAACAAAAGTTCAGTCACAACAGACTGAAAAACTACCTTTGTGGCAATGGAGATTGAAACCCCCCAAAGGTGGTTGCAATTTACCAAAATTCTGATCCAATTTCACACGCCACACCATCCTCCTCCACAATATAGGCCTTAAATAATACACACCTGTTCATTGTTTGCTTTTTTCCCCCTCCTTGAAATAAATACCTGCTGCTTGGCTTAGTATTAAAGCAAAAGTTATAAAATAAAAACTTATCATTAGAGCATTATTTCTCTGGTGTGACTGAGAATACTTCATCTCAAAACCCCAATCACAGCAACTAGTCAGAGAACATATTGTATATTCAATTCCAATAAGCCACTTAATAATTCTAAATTGCAAATAAAACATTGATTGACTTCTGTGATAACAGATTTTGAGATGTTCAAAGGACAACAGAGATCCCTCAAAGAATTACAGTTTTAAGCTCTTTCAAACTCTCAAGATGTTACACTCAAAAGTAATAACAGTTGTACTTTTGTTGAGACTTTGGTGATTTCTCACAGGTCCTTTGTCCATCATCATTATTGTCTCTCATTCCCACGCACTGGGAAACCTTGTGGTCACACAGTCCCTGGCTACTAATGCCAGAGAATTTTCCATACCTTCGGCTTCAAGTCCTACCAGGTGCATTTTGCTGCTCTGAAAATGTTCCCATCTGGGAATATTTTAGGGCAATTTCTTCAATAAGCACCATCTCACATCAGCTGCTAAAGGGTTTCCACTTTGCCATCTACAACATATTTACCTCTATGGAAAGGGACCACTGGAATCAGTATTAAGTGCAGCTTTCCCTCCAGACTCCTGAGGGTGGGGCATGGGACCACGCAGAGCTTTGGTAATTCGCTTTTCAAAGCCTGCTGACAAGCTAATGGTAGCCCTACAAGGGAGAACTCAAACAAATTTGTTAGTTCTGATGGCATCAATGTGAGTATTCAGATGTGAAATGTGTGATGGTCTGCCCTGAGCACCCCCGGCTTGCCTGCTCCACAGCACAAGTCTCATGGGGAAACAGATGAGGCTTCCATTGCAGTCAGGTGGTGCAGGATACCGATGTCTCAAACCCAGACCATGACCCCTAACAACCAGTGGTCATGCTCAGCTGCAGCAGTTTGATTTCTGCTGGAGGTAGGGATTAATCGCTGAATAAATTAGAGCTCTCTGTTTTGACACAATGCCAAGAATGATGGGTCCTATCTCTGGCTTCAATGCAGTGCCTTTGTCCTGCTAGGCTGCTACTTCAGGCACTAAAACTGGTTTTACTGACTGGTAATTTGGCTAGAGCAAGATAGTACAAGGACTTAGAATGACCCTTGAAGGATTCCAAGACAGGAATAGCAAATTCTTCTCCACCTCTCTGTTGGAAGTCACACTCTCTCAGGTCTGAGAATTATGTTCCTTCTGTTTATTAAGAAAGAATGATTTGTTTGAGTGAGAGACCTCAACTACTTCACAGACACCTAACGCTGTTGACATTTTGTAGATCTTCATTGTGAGGAAGTATCAGAGAAACGTTTAAAAGGGAATTGGCAGTTGGGAGGATACCACAAGGCATTAGAAACAGTATTTATTATTTCTCAGCTCATTTTCTTCAGGATCAGGAGAGTGAAAAGCCTCTGTAATTACTAACTACAAATGTTTACACTATCCAGGGAATTGCAAATTCCCTTCAGTTGTTGATAGCAGTTTAGATACTTGAGGTAGAGGAAGTAAAAGATAGAAGGAATAAGATCAGTCATTACAGCCAGCTCTCTCCCACTCTCTAATCCTAAGGGAAAACAAGCTGCTGTGAACACAGGGGCAGTACAAGCTAAAATCTTTCAAAAAGTAGAAAATAAACCAGCATTTTATGGTACAAAGCTCATTTTAAAAGTTATAAAATAACACCACAGGTTCCTACAGAGCAAATTCATCTGTGTATAATTTAGTGGTTCGATCTGCAGAATAAGTATGCAGGTTCCCCAGGCAGAAATTCATGTTTGCAATGAATTTACTGTTCTTGAAAATAGCCTTTGCATACACAATTCTGACATACATCTGCCATTTCCTTTCTTCTCCTTGTGAACTCTTAGGCAGGCCAAATCCCACCTGTGAACTAGTAACACGTCTTGAATGCCTCAGCATTCAGTACTCAGTAACTACTGAAACAAAGTGTTCTGCTTCAGGAAGATATCCTACGCTTAGGAAAGACTATTGCATTTTACACATACAAAACAAACCAAAATACCTTTGAGTGCAGAATAGTTAGGAATTAATATCAGTCACCAAAAGCAGTCTATAAATGTAGTTATGCTTGTTAGCAATGCTGGGGTTTTTCTTACAGTATTCATTAACCATTGTGTTTACCAGAGACCTTATATCTACTTAACTCATGGCACCCTGGGAAAGATTTCCTGAGGATAATTAAAACCTGAAATCCCAGGGTGGTTAACATCAGCAAATTCCAGCCCTCTAGTTCTGAGGCATTGGTCTGAGCACCCATAGATGTCCTTTACATAGTCATTAGTGTTTCAGGCTGACAGTTTCGTGTACCATCAAAAATGGTCAGTACAGCCCTTCATCAAAGTGAACAAAACAGAAGTGAATTGGGAGAACGATCAGGACAGGTAGTGAAGCATTTGACCTCCCACTTTTGTTTTGCTTTGCTTTACCTCATCATCCAATCCCTGACCAGCTCATAAGGGTGAGTTTTAACATGTTTCCTGTATTCCTGTAGGGCTTTTTCACTCACTCTCCCTCCATTGATAGATATAGATATGTGTGTGTGTGCATACATATACACATATATATATACATATAAAATACATGTAACGAAAGGGATGGTATGAAAAGTTTCCAGATAGTAGCAGAAAATCTGCATGACAAAGATTTTTGGAGGAAGATGAATATAGTGCAGGAGGGTCTGAGGGTCTTACACCCAGGCCTTTTGGTCCAGAAATACAGGAAACCACATCTAGGATAGGTGTGCATTTTCCCATTTGAAAGAACCATGTGCCAATCATATTTTGTCACCAATGGCAAATGCTGCTATAGGGTATAGCGGGAAGCTTGCAGCATAACTTAACCAAAAGGAAGCTGCTCCTAGAGGCAAATAAATTGACAGAAGTCAATTTTCAATATCTAGAAAGAGAATGACCAGGTAAGCAGAACTTGCTCTACATTTCTCCTGTAAAAACAAATTTGGCTAAAGTAAATTCACAGGAATATGGAGATACTGATGTAATATTCTTGCCTTCTACCTCCTGGGTGAACACAGAGCCAAACTCTCCTTGTAGAGGCACAGTGGATGGATACGAAGCAATGGACACAAGTCACAGGAAAGACAACTCTACAAGGGATAAAAACAGCATCTTCTCATGAGCAAAGTCGGATACTGGAACAGATGATCCAGAAAGGTAATCTTTGTCCTTGGAGACATCTGAAACTCTTCTGGATATGGCTCCTGGCAGCCTGGTCTAACTGGAAAGACCTTCTATAAGCACAGGGTTTGACTTGGTGACCTCAGAGGTCATATTCTGTGATTCCATGATAACTATGCAACCTAGAAAGGCACAGAGCCATTTGCATAAAAGCAGCAGTTTTAAGGAAGCCACCACAGCAGGAACATATAAGAGCAAATGACCAAGTTTAAAAAACACTAAAAAATACCCTTGTTCATATATCTTAAAGAATTTTAAAAAGGGATTCTGAAATTCTGATTTACAAATGAGTTGAATTTCTGAAGAATACATAATGTAATAAAATAGTTCAAACACTGATAATCTCTTACTTCTCTGAAACATAAAGTACAAGCAGAATTCCCATCTGGTAAAGGTAGCAAACATGGGGGTGGAGACAAACAGTAATTATACATTAGCTCAGTTAAACTAATTCATGTGGGACTGTATCACATGAATAGATGAAATAAATATTTCTATTTTAAATAATGGAAGAACTAGTAAATATCTAATAATTTTAAACCCATCTCTGCGACAGGTAGCCTGTATTTGTAAATGCTACAGTAAAATTAAAACTTTAAAAGAGATGAGACCTGGCCAGCCTGCATATAGCTGATGGTTTGTTTTCAACGACAATTAAACTGACCATAAAATCATGAGAAAAACAGTGTAAACATCAACTGCCAATGGAAACTCCTAGGAGTTTTCTGGAAAAGTAAAACAGTGATAATCCTGGGGGGAAAAAAAAACAGTTTAATTATATAGAAAGACAAATTAAGTCAATAGAAATGAGGTGTTTGTTTATACCAAAATGGAAATAACTTGAACATTAAATAGTGATAATAATTAAGATATTCTGCTCCAAATCTTTAACAGGTCTAATCCTACAGCTCTGGCAAAGTTGGAGGTAGATCATGGCTAGGTAGATCAAGACTAGGGATCCAAAGTTCAAAATTTGTTTTTGAAATAAGGTAAAATCTAACTCATACCCCTCTTTTCACATTGAATATTATTTTGTTCTTCAGAGAGTTCTCATAATTCCAGAAAATTACTTACTAAACAAAATAATATTCAAAGAGCTGAAACATCAACATTTAGAAGAAATTTGCAACTTTGAGCAAACTTGAGACTAGAATGTCGGCTTTTGTGCTCATAGGCAAAGTTGCTGCTCCTCTGTATTCTGGGGTCTAAAGAATGTGCTATATATACTGTATATAATTCAAAAGCTGTTAACACATTATTTTCACCTAGAAAGATGAACACATTTCTGCATCTTTGATAAATGCCCTATTTTACTAAATTAAATCAGAGCATATTGTCATAAACAGGTACTTTTAGGATAGACAACATGCATTACTACGAAAAATTGTTTGTGTACATGGCTATGTTTACCTTGTAGAACTTGCCCTCTGAGAGTGGCTTTAGTAATTTCTTTTAAGGTGTATTTACAACTGATCCCATCAGGATTTGTAGGTTAGCACTGAGGGTGTCAGCCAGACTTGGCATTCAAAGTGAAGTTTGTTTTCTCCTTCACAATTGTGGCTGTACAACACTTCATGAATAGCAGACCTGTAGTTTTTTTGAGAGCCCTACACAGAGGTTTTGTAACAATCTTCCAAATTTGATTACAGATTCAATGTTTGTGTAATTTATTGTTTAGCTAGAATGTCTTTTAGAAATACCTCACATCCTGATTTTGAAACTATGGATAATGGAGAATACATGACTTTTTTATTAGATGATCCCACAGTCAGTGTAAGAAAAACAAATCTACATTCAAATAGGGGCTGTACTTCAGCCTTTGAAGTAAGTTGTTCCATTGCTTTGAGCTTCCTTTTCATCTGTTTTATTATTGCTTACTTAGCCCAGATTGAACCAACATGTTCCTGCAAATGAAATTCATCCTGAGAAATTCTTCCATCTCCCACACAATCCCTTTTACCCCCAAGAAAATCGCTCTTGTGCAGGAACTTGCAAAGGACTATCATGAACCCCACTGTTACGTCACCCAAGACAAAGGCAAGGCAGGGGGCAGATTTTGCCCACACAGAACTTAGAGTACCTGCTGTGTCTCAGCAGTAGCAAAAAGTACCATGAGTTACCTCTCTCCACCCTGCTAACTGAAGGGATAGAGGTGTGTGGCACACAGAGGAATGATATGCCATTGCACCATCAGGACCCACAGGGATTTGGAGAGGACAATTGCTGCATCGGGGGTTGTCTCTGTGCCCTTGCATATTGTGGAGGTAGGGAAAGGACCATCTGTTATAAAGGCAGGTGTGAGATGTTATAAAGGCAGGTGTGAGATGTGAATAAGATGAAGGGAATTGTGCTTCCTCCACAGGGCCAACCTCAACTGCACCATGTGGCTGATGCTGCTGTCACTGTGTCAGTCAGCAGAAAGGACCCAAACTCATTTCCATCACAGCCTTTCTGGGAAGGGAGACTTCTTTCACCAACACTGCACAGTGTCTATTACAGGTAACAACTGTAGCACTGTGTCACCCAAAAGGAAGGAAAGGTATTGGTGCTGACTTGTAAGTGGAATAAATTTTTACAGTTGTTTTCATAGCTTGCTGTGATTGAAATTCCTATTCAGTGTTTTTCCTGGCAATTTGCAATGTGTTTCTTTAGGGAAAAACATGTAGACGGTTTAGATGTGTAGGAATTCTGCCACTCTAATAGTTTCAATGATTTACTTTCTTACATAGATCTTCTTCACTTTATTGCTCAGGTAAATTTCAAACAACAGTTTTGGCCTGAGTACAGCAGATAATGCATGTTGACTCCACTTCTAACAAATTAATGATGCATCTTTGGTAAGACACCATTTTCTGAATATTCATTTTCTCAGAGGGATTGGATTCTTTCTGCTGACTTTAGCAGCCTTTGTTCAAAACCACTAACTACCACTATTATCATCTAATAAACATGACATCGGGAAGCAGGGGTTTGACCAATTCTAAGAGAATTTTGGCAACACCCAACTGACTAAAAGAAATTCATGGAAATATGTGAGATGACAAAACATTTTTAATGTTAGTAGTTTTGGACCTTAAAATATCTGCTGCCAATGAAGAAAAACAGCATGTCTAAATAGCTGTAGAAAAAAAAGGGCGGGTGGGGGGAGGGAGAGCTTCACAAAAGATAACTAACACAATGAACTAAATCCCAAACACTACTGTAATTTTGTAATAGATCTGAAGCAGAGAAAAAAGTAATGTGTAAAATCTTCCTAATGAGCATTTAAACACAGAGTCCCCAAAGCAAGAATTGAATCGACAAGGGCAAGTCTCACTGAGCCAAATCTTAGTGACACCTTGCTGTCTTCTAATTGAGGTGACAAGCTGTCTGCCCCAGGGAGAAAAGCAAGCCATAAACTGATGAAAGTGGGGAAATATACCAGATATAACTACAGCCACCATGTTCTAATCTCTTCTGCCGAGTATCTCAGCTCTATATCCCTTGGACTTGCACAGGCAGGTGTCTCTAATTCACAGCCTGTTCAAATGCTGCCTTAATGCTTCTTTTGCCTTTGATTTTCAGGAGTTTATAGTAGCTCATATGGGTATGATCAGTTATTTACTTAAGTGAAGAGGTATATAGGTGCTTTGCAACATAGATACATGCTTTAAAGAATTTTCCAAACACTTACAGGTAATTGCCAATGTCTGCTAGAAAGCATGAAGCTTTTCATTAACTTGAGACCTATACATTCCTTTAAAAATGTGGACTATATGCTTGCTGAGGTCACTAAACACCACTCACAGTAAGCTCTGTTTGAGGAATTAAGTCTCAAGTGGGCTGTGGTTTTTTTTGTAGCTGCAACAATATGAAGGAACTGCATGCAATACTGAAAAACAGAGATGCTAATGAACCTCCTGGTGATGAATCTTGTAGGCCAGCTGGTCAGTTAGTCTCATTTCAAGTTGTTCTGCATATTCACTAACCTTTCAAAAATAATAAAAATAGGACATATTTTGAAAATATAGACATATACTCACTGTAGTAGCCTTAATCCTGCAAACCTCCTTCCAGCCTAGCAAGGCTGGGATACAGAGCAATTGTAAATGGGAACCCCACCCAGGCATAAGTAAGTCTGAATTGTCTTCAGAGAATAAGCCCAAAACTCAGTTCATGCCCACTCTCCAGGGACTGATGCTGCAAAGACTGTTTCCTAGTATAAAGGAGACGGTGAAATAGTTCAGGGAATTGGAACCATTAGTCACTAGACCACTGATTCAAAACCCCATGAAGATTCAGCAGAATGAAAGAATTAATAGCTTTATCTTGAAAGCTGGTTTTGGCTGCAGTTGTTTACAAAAGCAAACCTTCAAAGGCAAATATTGGACCATTTCACTCTTTTTTGATTCTTTATAAAAATGGTTAATGATTTTGATTTCTCTTTTAAATGCTTAAAAACACTCATTATGAAAATAAATATAGCTCAGCAGGATCCTCACACAATATGTTGATTACAATTCTATGGTATTTATTTAAAACTGAGAGAAATGTGTCTGGCATATTGCCAGTATCTTTCACTAGTGGCTATAGTCAGTACAGAGTCTGCATAACTGCAGAGGTTAAAAAGGCTAAATTTGGGTACATTTCCTTGCTGCTTTAATTACTGAGGAAAAGACAGTTGGTCACTAGCGGCTGAGAGCATTCCTACTGTTAAAGGCCCTTTTATCTCACACAGTAATGAGAGATTTAGCTTTTTGTATAAATAATTATCTCTGTATAATGCTAGGGGTTTTACATATGCCAAACTTTGTACTAATTTTAATTAAAAACAAACAATATCATACAAATACTGAGTGACAATGTAAAGATGATAAATTACGAATTATTGATAATTAAATAGCACATGTGCAGGTACTCAAAAGTATTTATATTTATAATCCACAATAATCAGAAATAAAAAGAGATGCATGATAACTCAGACCTATTATTGTAATAAATTGTGTTTTTATAAGCTGCAGCTTTCACTAAATTATTAATATAAAAGCTTATTATTAAATATTACAATATTTAAATTTTAGCACATGAAAAGCAATTTACAAACATTACTTTTGGTACCTTCTTCCATTCTTTTTGTTCTGACTGATACAGTACATTTCTTGTGGCAAGTAACTGAAATTTTTCAGCATTATGATTTACAGTTCTCTATTCTATTAGTAATCTGTTAATTGAATAGTTTGTGTATGTGCATGGCTAAGGTGTTGTGGTAGTTCATCACCTCTGTACTTTTAATTTTTTTTTAATTATCTCTGGAGAGATTTTAGGGTTTTACTGGGAAAAAAAATTTAAATGTGAGAAAATCTGGGTTTTAATAGAAAACAACTTTTGACAATATTTTTATTTTTAATAGTCATAAAATAATCTCTGAGTTTAATTGTGTGAGATCTGAGAGGTAATCCAGATTTCAGAAAGTCATGCTATATGTGAAAGTGTAATGACTGATGTGAATATGATTTTCAGAAAGGTTGGGTTGTCACAATGGTGCAATAAGGACACAGCAACACAGCTTGGTCCGTAACGAGCAGAGAGCGAGCTCCATTTATTGNCCCCTACCCCCGCCCCGGTATGGTTGGCTGGGTTCTACACCACCCAAATCAAAACATATCATGCCCGGACTTACAACAGCTGTGGAAAAAAACAGGTGCTTATCTTATTGTTTTTTCATACCTTACATGAGAAAGAAAACTTTCTCACAAGCAGCCCTGGGCAGCTTGCTCAGGACCACTACATTGGGTCCCAAATCATACCAGTTCAGGTTAATAAAAAAAGACAAGCCTTTGCTTTTCTGGAAAAAAATCAATCTGTTATGTAGATGTGCATTTTTAAATGGACATCCATAAAAACCTCATAAAAGCTCAAGAATAAAAAATAACATGATAAATTGAACTAATTCTGTTAGCTAATTTGCAGCATGGAGTTTCATTGGTGCTAAGAGCAGCAAAAAGGTTTTAGTACCAAACAGCACCAGATATTTTTTTATTTATTTTAAGTCACACCCTTATTAATAGCTGTCATGTTGCAAGTGAAATGGGTGAATGTTTGTATATGTATCTGTGTAAAAATGTGCAGTAATGAAGATGTAATAATTCTGCATGTGCTCACATGCACATAGTAAATCTCACTATCTTTGTTTGAAAGGCAGCATGTTTTCTAATATTTTTGACTTCGAATCCTCATAGACCCTTTCCCTTTCTTCATTTCTCACTCTCTCTAGGGTGAAGGGCAAGAGGGCATGTATATTGCTGACAGGAAAAACTTCGCTTAATGAAAATAAACTGAGCTAAAGATTCTAGAGGAAGGATACCTCAACGCTGAAATTATATGCATTTGCTTTCTGTGCATTTTAGCATCAAACAGATAAAACACTGGTGCCAGCAACTGGAGTGTAGAAAAGAAACAGCTCAAGAGCTTTTCATGTGGAAAGATTGCATTAGCCCAGGGAACAATAGTCTCCTGACACTGCTGAGCCACAGTGTAAAGAGGAAATGTAATTTAAACAAGTAAGAGCAGGTGTATATTACTCAATGACCTACTACCATGGCTTTCATTTCTTAACCTTTAAAGGGAAACATCTATTTGTTGGAGGACAAAAGACTGGTCTTGGTATAGGAGAATGTGACATAACACACAATAAAATATTACTTATGTTACAGGACATTCTTCACACACATGAATATGCACATATACAAAATCTGTCATTATTAATTTTGTTTTCTTACTTGAAAATAATGAAAAATCATAATGAAGCCACAATGTTTCAATGCAGCAGTTTCAAATGAATGTTCACACAAGAGAAGCAATCTTTCCAATTTTGAAAGTGATGTTACACAACCACAGAAAGGGTAACTGCAGACACACTGTATTAAGTATTACATTTTATCATCATTGTGGGAGTTTTGCCACTGTAATTCTTAGGGTTCATCCCACTTCTAAGCAGCCATCTCCATGGCTCAATTCCACATTGCTACAGAGATCACTGCATCTCAGGCCAGCAAACTGCAAGAAGAACAACCAGGAAATGGGTGGGCCCAGCTCAGCCGCATTCAGCTAGGAGAATAGCTTAAAATTTTCCCGTGTTAGTCCAGATCATTTTGAAATTTTTGCATGCTGAGATTATCTTATATAGAGAAATATGTTCATGAGTTGTATGAGCTCTCTTTCAACAAAACCCCACGAGTAGATGTAGCGAAATGAGGGGCTGCTCCCCCAAAAAAGCAGCCAGGGCCTCCAAACTCCCCGCAGTCTGAGCAAAAATGCATACTTAAAAGCCAGATGGATGTAAGCATGGCGTCAGAACAGACCAAGCTTTGAAAAGAATCCAAGGCAAAGTTATTACACTGTTTTCTTGTTGTATTAGAGATAACCTCTTATGGATATCGCTGTAGAAAATGGTTTGATTGTCCCTCAGTTTTCTCTTTTCATTATGTTCAGTAGCTGAGCTATCATTAGCTCAGCTTGTGAGGAATTTAAGGCAAATAGCTGTTATAAAAATAACAAATAGACAAAGGACATTAACCTGAAACTTTTGACATCAACAGGCCTACTTGCATGCATGAGTATTGGGCTTCACAGAATATTAACTAAATATTTAAACTATTATCAATATGTCACCTTAACGCAAGAGTGTGTGTTACAGAATACCATTTATCTTAAGACATAAATTTGTTGATCTCCACATAATCCTATAATGACCCCTTCTTTCAGCACCATCTGGTACCAGAAAAAGTAAATAATGTACATCTATACTTTTTCAAATTTTCATATGCAGCTAATACTTTCCCTTCATACTGGTATCTGTGATACCAGTCCACAAATAGGACTTGTTCATGTTCGGGTCCTGTGTGAAAAGGAGAAAGCTGATGAATTAATTGATGTATTTGAATATTTGCTGGTAGTAAATAAACAGCTATTTACTGAAATTCATGCAATACTTAAAATCACTGATTTAATTATGTACTATTCTAGAACACTAGCCAGGAAACTATAGCTGTCCTCCTACACTGAAAACACTCCTAGTCCTCCTAAGACTGAAAATATCATGTAAATAATATTTGCCAGTACAGTAACCTACCAATTGTGTTACCTTTCAATTACTGGTTTTACTTCTTTCACAACATGGAAACGCTTGGCTTCCCAGCAGATTGTATTATTCAGCACAGGAAAAGATAGAAAAAGACCTGAGCAACATGCTTACGTAAAGGTTGATCTTGTTCCCACTGAATGGCTTCCTAGCTGCCAGGGAAGCAGAACTATCTATTTGACTTTATTGTTCCTTTCAAAGATGGATGCAGAACTCAGTAATTCCAGATATATCCACCTTTCTTAAGTCAGTCTTTTGTTCCAGTATATGTCCCAGATACCTCATATACCATGGAAATTACAGAGTTTCTCTACTAAATTCAAATACAATTAAGAACAAAGGTTGTTTTCAAAGTGACATGTTTAAAAAATAGCACTTTCAGTGTAATTAATAGAACTGTGAATTAACATCATTATTTTCCTCCTCAGACCAAATTATACTGAGATAACTATATGCTGTTTCCAGTGAATTCCATAAACAATTTTCATTTGCAAACATGCACACATAATTTAGTGTTTTAGTAAAGCAATCCCTTGTCCTTCTCTATGTCAGAGCCTGATCTTCCACCTAAATTCCAAGAAACACAGTTTTGTCAGATTATTATATGTCTCCCAGACATTTAGTAGAAGACTAGCAATAAAACTACCACTTCAGATATTTTCTTCATTCTGTTAACCCAGATATTTCAAAATTTATATGGAATGGGAAAATAAAAAAAAAATTTAAAAAAGCCTGGAACAGTGGAAAGCAGTCAGCTAAAGAAGGCATGGAGAAATTATGTTTAAAGTGAAAAAAGGTTTAAAAGATTAAAACTACTATGCCATACTTTATTCCTTTCTCTCGTACCTCAGCACTCATCCTCAGGTATAAGTGTGATCTACAGAGAACTATATTTATGTATTTAAAATGTGGAAGATACAAGTTCTCTCTCTTAGCTGTTGTAACACAGTAGAACCAAACACTGATATCTCATGACTGTGGGTCATGTTGTACCCATGAACACAGAAGGACTATGCGTAGGAAGGAAGTACCACTATCTCCCTTGGGAAATCTGAATTTTGTGTTACAGTTCTGTGGACCCTATACGAAATGGCAATCCTGGAGTGAGCAGTCCCATTCCCAAAACACCTGCCTGTCTGCAGGGTAGCGTTCCTAAAAATTTTCTTGGGTCTTACCTTGAGGCTCTGCAGCCACATATGATGAAGCCAACAAAAATAAAGTATGATTTTGCAGGGCAGTGTTCAGCTGTATGAGCTGAAGCCAGCTGACCCTGCAGCTGCGTAACTGCCATTTCCAGTGAAGGAGAAGGGGCCAAAGACAGACAGGGAAGAGGAACTGCTGCTTTCAGAGCCAGTCCCTTTGGAAGTGAAATCTTTGCTAAAAGCGCTACCAGGGTGTGACATAATGGCTGTACCCAAAGCTGGGATAGGTCAAGGTCTCCAGCCTCATGACCTAAGTGATCGGAGAAGAAATGAAAACATGTCATTGTCAGGAGGTGAGAGGACCAGACCAAGTCATCTGTGCTTTAGGTACCTAGGTCATTTGCCTAGTGGGGATGTGCCTAATATTTAAATGCTTCCTTTAGCTGTAGCCTTAATGAACTTCAGAGAAGAAAGCTTATGCTGGAAAAGGAAGTTGAGAAAGCAAGACGCAGAAAGAAATTATGATGTTGGGAGAATAATAATAAAAAGAAAAAGCTTTTCTATCCCTGATCTTCCTCCACAGGGGAAAGGAAGGAATCCACCATAAACAATCCACATTTCCTGATTTATTGCTAGTCACTGACTTGGCTGTAACATTTACCATTTACAACTTTGTCCTGGGATGGCTGTTGTGCCCAAACCTTTCGGACCAGAAAATAGAGAGAGGGAAGTAACACAAGTATGGTTTTCTCTGTTCTTTTTCTCTCCCTTTTCCCCAAAACACACCAAAGACAATTTAACCTGCATTGTTCACAGAATTAGTGTACCCACTACATTTTGCTTCTCTAATGATCTCCTTCATTTTCCTCTGCCACTGATTCTCCTCCTCACCAGATCAAGTATATTGTCATGTACCATTTGAAATTGCTGGAACACAAAACACCATTGCTGGAACACAAAACATACATTTCACAAAATTATATATTTACAGTATGTGTCCCAGATTTTTAGCATGGGTGACAATGATGTACTTTAGCTACAATTGAGATTATCAACAGATTGTACTGCAATCTGTCACACATTCTCAGGAGGAAGAAATTGGCAACTCACTATGCTGAAGAACAGTAATCAAGCATCTGGAATACTACAGTACAAGTAGATTTTATATGATCTGACTAGTTGAAGCAATTTGTAATAATGACTTTTTTAAAATGAGCTTGCCAACAAGTCTCTGTTACAAGCTTAGGCTCCTATTGTCACCAGAATACTTAATGCATGTGACTCTTTGATCAATAGTATCTCTCACCTATTTTACTAATGACACTGTTCTAAATTATTTGTACCTGAAATAGATGCATTTTAATAAGGAAAAAAACCCCAACCAAAACCAACTCTTAGTGTTAATCAAAACTGATACCCTGTTTTGCTGGATGCCTAATGCTTGGGAAGAACTTTAAGAAAACTCAGTAAGCAAAATATTTGTGTCATTTTCTGCACCATTGGCAAGTAAAACTTAATAACTGCTTTCTCTCATGTGAGGGAAATGATATATTGAACAATCTAACAAAAATAGAAAGGCTGTCAAAAAGTAACCCAAAGGGGGAAAAAAATGTCCTCTGGTATCTATCACTTTGAGCTTGGATCATTACAACAGTTCCTTTTGTTCAAAGTAAACTAATAAAAAAAGAATGAAAGGAACTCTGAATATGATGTTTAATTCTTGAAAGCACAAGTTATTAATTTTCTGAAGTGAAACGCTCAATATGGGAACACACGCTGACAGGGATCCCAGTCCATAAAACTGCTAGGATACTTCTAAGGTTGTATCTGTCAATCACCCCCACACAAAAAAAGAAAAAACTAAGAGAATGCTATGATTTTCTTTCAAGACAAATGTTTTAAAAGGGAGACAAAATTAAATTCAAAAGTACCCTATAAAATTATTTTAAAATTAGTTATGTACAGTTACCTTTTTTTTTAACAAACTTCAAAATATTCCTATCTTCCAATTCTGAAAAGCTGTTTGCAAAATGGAGACTTGAAACCAAAATTTTGGGGCAGTCCTTATGAAGGATACAGTTTGTGATTAAGGTATAGGGTTAAAAAATAAGTCACTTGAAGAATACCTATAAAATATATAGTGATATTAATTAAATAGATTTATTAATTAACTAAATCAATAAATTGAATTATTTATTGCTAGGCTTTAAACCAGAGTAGCAAAGCACAGACTTGCACAGTCCTAAAGCCACTGTCTGACCAAGTTCTCTCAACCAATGACATCTGTGCAGCCAGAGGACCAGGAACTGCAGAGGGTGTGAGCTAAATGAAGAAATCGGAGTAGTCATTCACTGTTCTTGCTCCTCATCTCCTTTATTCTTCTTCTTGAGCCCAAATCAACTTCTTCAGACAATCAGGTTAGTTCTGAACATGAAGACCCATGCTGGCCACAGTAGGCATGGGAGTAGAGAATTGCTACACTTCTCCTTCCCTCTGGTCCAACAAGAGAAGTAACTTTTCCCACCACTTCTGTTGGTCATACAAGGCTGAAGGAGAAAAGTTACTCAGAGACTATAATTTCCTTGTGTCCATAGTTGGGAGTGGCAAACCTGGCAACAGATATACACATACATACTCACTACCAGATTACAGACCTTTGGTATCTCTCGGGGTCAAGAAAAACACCAAGAAAATCTTCACTTGTCTAATAATTCATTCACAGCTCACTCTTGTAGGACACCTGGGTAAGGAGATGTCTCTCTAAACAGAAGCCTGCCTTACACCTAGCACCTCACCTCATACTGTATCTCCTGAATTCTGCAGACCCTATCACATTCATCTCACAGCATCTGTTGATCCCTCTCAAAAAGTCATTGGATCACTCTCATCAAAAGTAGAGCTATGGGAACGCTTCTGAAATCCTCTCTTGCTTTTCTTGGAATTTTCTTAGTGCTGATGAGGGGCTGCTAAAGATAATTGCAGATTAAAAAGCACCATAGTTCTCAAGGAAAATAACCACTGTCTCACTTGAGTTTAGCCTAGCTCAATCTTATTGTTTAGCTAAGCTTCATTAGATCCACTCTTATTGGCACGTGATCCCAAAGAGGAAATGGAAACCCTAAAAGCCTCATGAATTATCAGGCTGAAGTTGGGAAGACTTCAGTGATAACACTGAGTGTAAAGGAAGAACAGAGCCTCAAAGGTGCTATGATGTAGAGGAGTGACACAAAAGCTCCTTTGTGTTCACACACACAGCAGAGAAGTATCTTTCCAGAATACCTGGAGTTATCTGGAGTACAGATTCCTGTAAAACAGGGTTAGATTTACTCTGAGGACTTGTTTCAAACAAGGGTAACCTGGAGCAAAAAAGTAGCAACTCTTGGACCTTTCACTTTAAGCCTAGTTTTTGCATCTTAGTGTGGTCAGACAGCCTGACTAAGTTGCAAGTGTCTTCCTTCTGAACTTTCTTCCTCATGTTTGCTGAGTACCTGCTGTTCTGTTTAAAAGTGTGACACAGAGTTCAGACTCAGAACACCCACCACTTATTCTGACTTGGAGATCTCACTGCCTGCAGATCTTCGTGGTGCTTTGTGGTAGCTGAGGGAAGGGGAAAAAGTGAAGCAGCAGCACACTGATTAAGATTGTGGCAACATAGAACAGTTATGCTGATGGAGAAAAGAGGGTCTCCAGAGCACATCTGGAGATTTAAACTGTGCCTAAGGGCTTCAAAGTGACTGGGTATGATTCCCAGTATGAACACACATAATGTGGGTGATTTAGCAAATTCCAGGGGAAGTGATGACTGAGATCAGATAGCCTGATGTGAGCACTATAGGAAGAGGCCAAGGAAGAGGAATGAGGTACTGAACTCCTGGCAGTGAACAATTTCTTTAACATCCAAACATCAAGTACTGAAGTAGCTCATTTCTTTGTTGTTACAGTCTGGAAGGCTCTTCATGGGTAATTCCTGCTCTGCTCCCTGGCCAAAGAGAAAGTCCACCACATGTGACCTCTGATAAATGCTTCTTCCTTGCTCTAAGGGAACATGGAAAAGTGTCTGTCATGTTGGGACATCCACAGAGCCATAACTAATCCCAACACACATGTAAAAGAGCCTGAGAGCTCCCTAAAAAAAAAAAAAACCTTTGCAGAGAGAGCCTTAATAGCTGCTTGAGGAGCAGAAACTCATAGAATACTGTAAGATGACACCTCTCTATGATAAAGCATGACCGATAGGGCAGTGTCAGTAATGATGTATCCAGGCAAAGCCACTGTTTTTATGCTGCTGTTCTGCTTCTGAAGCATGAGCAACCATAAACAGCTATTTGCATCTATTCAAAGCAGACTAAACAAAGACCACAAATACAAAACTGGAAGAACAAACAAGGACCAAAAATATAAGGGGAAATATTGAACTAATTGGTAAAAAAAAAGTCTTATATAGAGTTATCTGAGTACTGAGAGCAGTACTAGAAGGGTTAGACCAATCCTATTTTAAGACTGGAAGCAGAAAAAAAAAAAGACAAAAAGGCTGCTGAGAGATGATGGAGCAGTATGAGGGTCTTCACATATAGGAAGGAATTAGTAGCTGGGGTTGTCCCCTTTGGGAGGAGGAGAAGAGGAGGAAAACTAAAGACAATTGGAGCTTAAAGAGTGTGAGAAAAAGAAGAGGGAAAGATTCCTAATCCAGCTTTCTGATTAGGGTGTTAACGCTGTGCTTCTTATGGTCTTGAACAGACTTTAGTGTGCTGAAATGTTGATTCTCATTTGAAAAGCAAGTACTTCCTGATGGGGTTTTCTGAAGTCAGTAGAAATTGGGTCACTAAAACCTACCAAGTACTTTTAAAAACTAAATATGCATATTCATTTTTGTAGATTTTATGATATTTTATCTTAGATTAAAATTAGTGTTGTTCAATTTTATTTGGAGGAGAGCTCACTGCTATTAATGGATTTCCATTGTTCAGTGTATTGGAACCAATTTAAAATACTTTATCATACCTCAAAAATTACATAAATATCTCCCTAACCATTTCATTAGCATTTAGAGGAAAACAAAACAAAACAAAAAAAAATTCATTTAAGTTCACAGTTAGTTCCTTAATACTCTTTCAGTAAATTACTTATAAAATATTTTCTGTGTACAATAGATTTCTTCACAATCTAAAATTTAACTGCTGTATAGTGTTTGTTATTAAATATTCACATAGAAGGAGGAAGCTACTTTTTAATGTAGAATTTGGTAAAGTGTGACTATGAAAGATTCAGCTCTATGAATGTGTTTTTCTTTGAGTCTTTAGGGGAGGGACAGGAAAATTTGACACAATATTGCTCAAGATATTGACCAAGGAGTTCTAGTTTTTGGTCATTTCATAATATATTCTTTCCTTAAAGAGCAAAGCCAAAAGCAGAATTGTTAACATCTATCACATATTTTTTCAGAATTATTTTAGAAATGTGAGCTAAATGTGGATATTGTAAGAGTTTTTACCATTATTTGTGAGAGTACAGTAAAGTAGTAATAAGAGCTCTTTATTTACATAGTAACTCAACAGTCCTGCTTACACAGGACATTTTCATCCTGTTCCATTTTTACCAGTCGCAAATATAATGCTGATTTTGCAGATGATATAGCAAAGCACAAGTCATGTTCAGCACCATGTCAGCTAGCTATACTTAAACTCCTTGAGAATACAGCTTCAGTTTGAGGGTATGATTTGGTTACTGCCAGAACTTGTCCTTTGCTACACTGCCTGAAAAATGCCACCAAGACTTGCTAGCTAACTTGAGCAGTAGATATTGTATTTAAGGATGATAATATTTACATTCTTTCAAACTGTATTTCTTTTACTCAACCAGGACTTACCTCATAAGAATGATTAACTGAGTTTCAAAACTGAAGCATCTTACATTTTATTAAGAGTTTTGGTATAGTAAGATACCACCACAACTCAGAGATGTGAACTTGTGCTGTTTTCACTTGAAATAAATTCCTTCACTTTACTACATTAATTCTCTGTATTAATTAAGAATTTAAAAAATAGAGCTACCTCACTGTTCCCATTGTATTTCATTGCCAATTCCTCTCTCTGTTCTGATCACATATTCCCACCGACATCCCTGAATGTGCAATGAGGCAGCTGGGTCTAAATCTTTGTGCTCTGCAAGTCCTCCTGGCCTTTCACTTTTGCTCTGCCTTCATCTGTCGCCCTAACATGTTATCCTGGGGAATCTGAGCCAAAAATCTGTTCTTAGGCACAGGAAGGTAAACCTGAAGCCACTGTGCTGGGAGTGCTGGCTCACATTTATGTTGTCCCCAGCAGTCCTGTCTCAGCTGGACATCGCCCTGGCCACAGACAGGGGCTGGGGTCCTGCGGGGCTGGAACCGGCAGTGACTCACAGGGACAGTCTCGTGAGAAAAGCACCCGGATAACCTCGTTAGTAACTCTGTGAGTCACAGGAGAACTGCTTCAGGATGCCAGAGCAGCACTGGGATCCATTTAGCTCCTGTAATTCCTAAAACACTCAAATAATGAAATAATTTACCCTTGATCTTTCTGCAACTGTAGATCCTTCCTCAGAATAAAAGATCACAGCAAGTATCTGCAACATTGGCTCCCAAACATTTTAAGAACAGACCACTGCCTAAGTAGTTTTAAGGACTTTCTTATACATTTCTCATGTTCTATACTGGAAACACTATAGTGAGTAAGGTTATCGTAGCCAGTGGTTGCATGAGTGGTCTGCAGAGAACACAGACAAACTGTACAAAATCCTACTAGAAACATGATAACAAAACAAAGTTTTCCAAGAAAAAAAAATATTCATTAGAAGGTCTCAAAATTCAATTGATAATGGAAACATTCTGTATTATTTACAGATACTAGAATACATGGAATATATGTATCTAACAGTTATAGTTTTGTCCTTCTTGTAAAAAAAGCCTTTAAAAGCAGCAATGAGAATCTCTTGGTTAAATATATTTAATCAGAAAATACGTATTCATTTGAATCAGGAAAGAACTGACCTTGGATAACCTGTAAAATGACATAAAGACAATTCAAAAAACATCAAAACATTTCATTGTGGTGCTTTGAAATTTTCAAGTTACTTTTCCTGAACTAAAACTAAGTTTAGAAAACAATAAAACAAAAAAATCCACATTCAAACAGAGAATAAATATTTGAAGATATTAAATAAGGAATTTCAATTGACTTGACTGTTTTCCTCATTTTTGGTTGTAAAGACTCCAAGATTTTCATATTGTATTCCTTTTTTAAATAAAACACATATCACACTTCAAAAATTGCACAAAAATAAAGAAAACCCTCCCTACTCTAATTGAAAATCCTTACTTTAGAGAAAAACCTTGTAGCTCTGTCTCCTTGGCCTGGTGAAGGACTACCAAAACACTCTATGAAGCTCCATTGTACTGCAACATTCAGAACAGTTTGGCTTTCCCTGACTCTCATTGTTCTGCCTTCACCATGTAAAGCTCTCCTGTTTCTTTGTTTAAGACTGCTTTACAAAAGCAATTATGAAGAATACTGTTTTTATGCTTCGAGTATTCTTCAGTCAATGAAGATTACAATAACTTTTTTTAAACACAGATGCTGAGCAAAAGGCCTGACCTTGCTGCTTCACAGCCTTAGAAACAATTGATCTGCTAGTTCTTTCTGAAAAGATGCAGTTTGCTGAAGTAAATGCAATATCACATGGCTTGGAGGTACAATTGACTAGTACATACACCATCTGTATGAGTACATCAGTGCACCCAAGCCTTGTGATGATTAATGTATTTATCTTGTGAACATGCTAATGAAGATGCTAAGTAAGGGTAAGTATTACATGATGCAAAACAACAGGCTCACACAGATAGAAATGCATCCATCGATGCATATGTGAAACTGGACCTTGCCCTCAATCCACTTTGTGAAGTTAATCCAAAATAATAAACACACCATTTACAGTAATTATTAATCTTACAAAGATCATTAGAAGTGGAACTGAGGAGGATTTTTCTTGCATCAGAGAGTCCATACCACTGGGATATTTGTTCATATTCAGTTTTTTTCTGGGATGATCTGGAAAAGTTATTTAATAAACATCCTGCTAGTGCACTGACAATGGCCACAGTCTCTTGATCTCTTCCTGTGAAAAATTTTAGCTAAGACTTTTATTGCAGAGCTTATGTTTTTAATGGGATGCAGATCACAGATGTGCACAGATCTTTTGTGTGTGTGTCACAGATGATACTGTGGACCCTTCAAACTTGGTATGATTGCTGAGAATTACAAATAATTAGATCTAATGATGCAGGAGACTATTTCCAGACCTATATACCTGTGTGCTTCTCTTTTCATGTTTGATCTGTACCTTCTCACATCTCTCACTTTTGTGAAAGTGGTGGCTCTTTATACAGTATTTTGCTTAGTTTTAGGGCTAAAGCTTTGATGAATGAGGTCTTCATTACAAGCATCAGAGCATCAGAGCTGCTGCTTCTTTTTTTCTTTCCCTACAGTCCACAGGGACAGATTTCCCAGCCATGGAACCTGAATCGGTAGCAGTTGATGCAGGCCATTAAAATCTGATTCTCAAAAATGCTGAACAAACTAGCTCTTGTCCAGCAATTTATGTGAATAACTGCTTAACCTTAAACATATTAATAATCACAGACTTCAAAGAAAGATTTACTTTGCATATGAATATAACCTATGGTTAATCTGCTTTAGTGAGAGCTATGTAAACTAGTGAGTATATGATTGTTGCATGATAAAAGCCTGTAGCACTCATTTAAGTACTGATTATAAACCTTAAGTTGATCATGGCAAACCAATCACTAATCTGGTGGATTAATGGAAAGAACGAAAAATTATTTACTTAAACCAGTGAATCTCAGCCTTGGGTTCAAGACCTATTGGATTACCTATATCCTGAACTCTATTAAATAATGTTCTCTGTTTTGTTCAGATTTTCAGTCTTCTGGAAATTAAAAAAAACATAGTATATAGAAATGTAACCTGTATATATATATATATTATATATATATATACTTACATAAATATGCCATATATATTATATATACATATATAACATGCATATAAATGTGTGAAGCATATTTACTTGCTATACATGTAGCTGCTTCACCTAACTCTTGGCAAAATAGAAAACTACTGATCAAAATGTATTTTAACAATTATTTTCTTAATTTTTTTCATTTTGTATGGTCTTCCCTAAACACAGATGGGAACTGATAGTATGCTGTCCAGTACAGTATCACTTGGTAAGGTTTTTGTATAGCCTATGTCAGTATATGGAAAAATATGCTGACATTCCAGGGAAGCCTTTGATGATTTAGCGCTTCTCCCAGGGCACACAATCTCATCCATCCATCAAATGAGAAAAACATGTGCTACCTCTACACAGAGAAAGAAAGCTTCCATTACATCCTAGAGAGAATGCCCTGCCAGAGAGGCTTAATCTTTTTTGGCCTCTTAACCTGAATTTGTGTGAACTTCATGCTTTGCAGTTTGTTTGAAAGTGTAGGAAATATCCTGGAGTGCTGATCAGAAGAAGGTAAAATATGTATATGCATGGTTAGAGAAATGTTATCAATATCATGAAGGATATTTGATTTGGTGTGTTCCCTAAGATTTGTATCACCATGTTAAGTTTCTAATTTAAACAGTATTATTAGATTTCTTAAAGATACAAATTGCTTGTTACCTGTCTTTGCAAATTATTCATGTCATCCTCAAGAGAACTACTTTTGACAGAAATATGTAGAATTTGTAACTGCAAGTTTCATGTTTGGCTCAACTGTAAGACAAAATATCTAAGGGAAAAATAAGTGTAAGCACAAGTCATAAAAATTATTATGCTTTTAAAGGGAAAATTCCTCTGCATAAATTTATATAATCATTGAGAATAGAGCAATCCACCCTCTCTAAGTGAAATGACAGCAGTGACTGTATAGTTCCAGAAATCTTCACTTGTGAATGACTTTTGATGAAGAAAATACGTTTTGTAATTTAGGCATTCAATAGTTTGGTATTAAATGTTCCTTACCATGCAACTGTAAAAACATCTAATATAATAAATCTATTTTTTTTTTAAATCATAAGCCAAATCCTTCAGAAGTCAGTACCTTAAAAGTCCTTCACACAAAGTTGATTTCCAAAGAATCCTGAAACAGTCACATTCTTAGTCAAGTGCACACAAAGGCCATTATTTCTGCAGACATGAATACATAACAACAAATTAAAACAACAACCAACTGTCCTATGTCAAGTGGAAAATTAATTCCTGGGAATTTGCTTTAACTATTATAAAAGCTTTGAACAAACAGAAAACACCACTGTCTTTAATTACATTCTCTTGCCTTCTCTGTTAAGCTTCATACAATTCTTTTCTCTTTGTCCTCCTACTTGTCTTTTACAGAAATTACACTTCTCTTCACACATTTGCCTACATATTTTTACCACAAACACAATTTTAAATACAATTAGTCATTAAGTACTGTATCACAGATCCAAAGAAATCATCGCCTTTACCATTCATCAAGAGGCAGTTGTGTACTGGTCTCTCATCACTATGCTCACCTTGACTTGATAATTTTTAGATTTTTTCCATTTATAAACTCCATAAGTTAACTCATGTTCAGTAGATTTTAAACTCCTCTTAACAAAAATATATATCAGAAATTGTTTAGTTCCTCCTTCTCTGACTTTAGACAATCAATTCAAAGTAGACACCAGAATGAACAGCACTGAATAATTCTTTGAGCAATGATTTCCCTAATGTCTGAGGTCCATGTGGTGAGGGGTTACAAGCACATGCTTGCATGTGTTTCACAAGCCAAGATTTAGTGTTTGGAGCTGAAAAACTTTCTTGTCTCCTTCTTATGAATTTGAAATTATCAGAAAACATTTATCATAAATGACAGAGAGCAAATTAATATTTTCTAAGTTTTCTATCCCTGCATCATATAGCAACATTAGGTAATATCCCTCATTCAGAGTTCTGCAGCTACTGTTTTGTAAAATGTATTGGTCAACATCCTAGATATTAAGAATTACTATAATTTTCTCCACAGCTTCTGCAGGAAGCAGAAGGATCATGCAGGATTAGGTCAGTGTTTTTACAGATATTCATGGATTCTTTCAATTTTTTACCTCCATGTCATAGTGTGTGGAACACCACCCACATAAAGACCCACTGAAGTGATAAGACCACTAATTAGATAGTCTGACATACAGTTCACATTCCCATATGAGCCTTGGGCAACATTACAATTACTGTGAACTCAGAGACGAATCTGGCAGTATTTCAAGGTGGAACATACAAGTTTCTCTGCACTGCATCTCCAGAGACTCTGAACAATTAATAATAGTTAATGTATATATAATCTGCAGCAAAGCAATGTCTTACATTTCAGTCATCTAAAAACATCACAGAAGCTAAAAGGCACCCTACTGTGTCTCTGTGTCATGGTTTGAGAAGTTTAGGGGGTCTAGCTTTTTGGGTGTGGTAGGGGCCAAAAGATGGCTCCTGTAAGGAGCTTCCAGAAGCTCCCACAGCTGTCCAGTCAGGGCCTGTCTCTGATGGCTCCTGGAAGATTGATGTACTGTTTTCCACAGTTGGGCCAATTAAGAAGGACAGAAACGCCTCTGCGACAGTATATTTAAGAAGCAATCTCTGTAGTACGCATGCGCGCGCCATGTAACCCTGTAGTCATGTAGTTAGTAGATTAGGCAGGGGAGAAGGAGTACAGCAAATAACTAGGAAAAACAACTGAAACATCAGATATGAAAGCCGGCAAATGATGCCAGTCTGCCAAAGAAGAGAAGCAATGGAGGAGGAGGTTCCTGCAGCATCGGAACTGAT